>BSBM01000966.1:3015000-3425000 GCA_027924585.1 Larix kaempferi
CATCTTCATCACCATCACCATCACCATCAACATATTCATCATCAACATATTCATCATCATCACCATCATCATCATCATCAACATCTTCCACATCATTGTCATATCTAGGTTCCTCATCAACATCTCCATCATCATCAACATCTTCATCATCATCATCAACATCTTCATCGACATCACCATCATCTTCATCATCATCACCATAATCATCATCATTGTCATCTCTAAGTTCCTCATCAACATCTCCATCATCATCATCATCATCACCATCACCACCACCATCATCATCAACATCTTCATCACCATCACCATCATCATCGACATCTTCATCATCATCAACATCTTCATCATCATTGTCATCTCTAGGTTCCTCATCAACATCACCTTCATCATCAACATCTTCATCATCATTGTCATCTCTAGGTTCCTCATCAACATATCCATCATCATCAACATCTTCATCATCATTGCTATCTCCCCCTTCCTCATAAACATCTCCATCATCATCATCTTCATCATCATCATCATCTTCATCACCATCACCATCATCATCAACATCTTCATCATCATCACTATCATCATCATCATCAACAACATCTTCATCATCATTGTCATCTCTAGGTTACTCATCAACATCCCATCATCATCATCTTCATCAACATCACCATCATCATCACCATCATCCTCATCATCATCATCTTCCTCATCATTTTCATCTCTAGGTTCCTCATCAACATCTCCATCACCATCTCCATCTTCATCATCATCATCATCAACATCTTCATCATCATCACCATCATCATCATCAACATCTTCATCATCATCACCATCATCATCATCATTAACATTTTCATCACCATTGTCATCTCTAGGTTCCTCATCAACATCTCCATCATCATCATCTTCATCACCATCACCATTATCATCAACATCTTCATCACCATCGCCATCATCATCAACATCTTCATCATCATCACCATCATTATCATCATCATCATCATCAACATCTTATATCCTCCTTATATCCAACATTAGAGAAGCTCCATATGATGATGAAGATGATTTAGAAGATGCTGATGAAGATGAAGATGATGATGTTGATGATCATCATATGATGATGATGATGATGATGATGATGATCATCATCATCATCATCATCATCATCCTCGTCATTGTCATCATCCTCCTCGTCATAATCATTGCCATCTCCCCGTTCTCCATCAACATCTCGATCATCATCATCTTCTTCATCACCATCATCGTCATCCTCATCACCCTCATCATCATCTTCAACATATTCATCATCATCACCATCATCTTCATCTTCATCAACATCATCATCTTTATCATCTTCATCTGCATCATGATCATCGTCATTGTCATCACCCTCCTCCTCCTTATCATCGTGTGCACTTATGCACTTAGGGATTAATGTTTAGAAGAGGGCCTAAAGGCCTTTATGGGGGAGGGGCTCTAGGAACAAACCGAAGCATATCGATTTATTTGGAAATAAACTAGGTAAATGTTACCCACCAAACTATTTAACGTTCAACAGGAGCGCGCATGTGCTACTAGTGCGTGCGCGTTCCTGTTGAGCATAAAATTCAGAAAATAACCCGTGCTCTTCTCCAGCAATTTTTCTCTTATTCCATGCATGTTTTCGCTGTTTTCATGCACAGTCCGACAACCATTTGCATCTTGGAGTGAATTCAGATACCATTTGGTGTTTCTTTGACAATTTGGATATAATACACAAGAGTTGGGGCTCTAGTTGGCTCTTCGGATTGAATACACACCAGTTGGGATCTATTTGGCTCCTTTGATTGAATACACAACAATTGGACTCTATTTGGCTCCTTGGATTGAATTCTCATGCTACTTGGACACAATTGAACTCTTCTTACATATAGTGGATACATCAAAAGAGCATTTTAAATTTGAAACCAAGAGCAATCATAATCCTTGAGGTATGGTGACCTCTTCCTGTTGTTAAATGTATTTTATTCTTCATTCGCTTTGTTTGAATTGTATCTATTATAGTTTTTCTTCATGAATTGTATGATAGATGTATTTTAGTCTTCTTAATTTTTAACATAGACAATAAAAACATCTTACCACAAAAAAACTACAACATGCACCAAGCAATTCTTTGAACCTTTCATGAAGATAATAAAAAAAACTTGCTTGCATCACCACCAATAAGCTTTCATAATCACATAACTCCATCTAGTACACAAACATTTGTTGAATTCCTCATGATTTCAGTACAACAACTCACAAAAACACCTAAAGAATCAAACTCAAGTAATATTTTGGGGCTATTTTCCCTCATCCAAAACATGAAAATGAAGTGAGTAGGAGCTTCTCCTTTTGTAGGAAATGTGCTCTTACTAACATCCCATACCACCATCCAATACCATCCAATCGAGTTCCTAGAAGTGACGTTTTTATATCTAGGGCATTCTTAATGGCTTTTAAGATTATATGAAAACATTCTACCTAGATGTTGTTGTACATAATCAATTGCTACATTGAGTTTTAATAATCATGTACATCGAGTTTTAATATCTTCTTTGTTGTTCATTCTTGCAGGGGTGATATTTTTGTTTTGTTAAAAAACGTATTGAATATGGGAAACAAATATAATAATAAAAGAAAGTCTAGAAGGAAGGAGATGCCCCTTGAAAAGACCCATGAGATAAGAGAAAAGGCCAGGTTGTACATGGAAAACCATAGACATTAAGTGTTAGTGCCTTAGATCCATCAACAAGCAACAACAAAGTGGTTGAAGTCAATCAAATCCTGCTTGATGTCGAGTATGAAGGGATGGATGTTGAACATGTTAATTGGAAACCTCCCCAAGAAGAGCACACACATGTCGAACACACTCCCTTGTAGGACCAAATTGTGAACCAAGAGCCACAACAAACCGGTGACGAGACTCGTACTTCCTTTTTGACTCCCTTGCCTCGACTATCAAGCAGATCATGAAAAACTCCTAGACGTATTCATGTGGATGAAAGTTCATTTTTAGGACTTAAAGGTAAGTTGCCCAAACGCACTATTGATTTCCATTGTAGTAGGATAATCAAATAATTTTTTGAATCCAAAATTGATGTAGCAAAATGTCAACTATTTCTGGCTTTGCTAAAATAAGGAGAATTTTGGGCATAAAGGTAGTTAGAAGTTCAGAGGCCAACAATCATGTTGTTAGAAATCTATAGTCTGCATTTAATTTGATTGGAAAAACTTTTTGTACAAAATATTTTAATGCGGACCATTGTGTACTGTCAAAATCGATTGTAAAAAAATCCACAAGGCAACGTCCCCTGCTATCACACACATATAAAATATTTAAAGTAGATAGAAAGACTCTTCAAAATTATTCTGCTATTAGAGAAAAACTTGAGACCCCAGGCCAAAAAGATTGTTGGGCCTTTGTTGGTAGGTTACCTCGTTCAGACATGAAGCTTAATGATGTTGTTAAAGAATTGGTACAAATTTTTTGTCATGATAACACTAGACCGTCATCGAATCAAAGAGATGTGTTAAAGTTGAGAAAATGCGTTAAGGGGTGTGAACCCCATGTCAAACACTTCCTTGACACGACACAAACAGAACTCTACGAGAGGTTCAAGAATGAGCACACAATTGAACTTGGGCCAAAGGTCCTTTGAAAAATGCAAACCCTGGTATGTTAGAATTTGGATTGATCGTAAAACATGTTGCTGTAGATACCATGTAGAATTTGAGTACTATTATGATACATATAGACATATATTTTGTGATTTGCATACTAACATTGTGCAGGAAAGCCCATCGTTACAACCACCGAATGCATCGAGAGAATTTATACATAGCATAATGTGTCCAAGACCTGAAGGACAAAAATATTATAAAAGATCATATTTATATGGGACATGTTCCAGGTACAGTGGATTTGCATTATTGAGCCATTGCATCCATGAAACTGAGGAGCACAAATTTGGGAAGATGTCAGTAGAAATGCAGAACTTCAAGTACATAACATATCAAGTAGATAATGCGAAGGTAAGCAAAAAAAATGCATTGGTGAAGTGACAAGTAATCTAATTTTGCATACTTTCATACTGTACATGTTGAATTTGTACATATATATTCAGATTGCAAATGTCACGTTGTATTAATGCCCTTGGTTTTGTGGCACCAGGTACAAATTTGTGATTTCATGAAGGAATTCTACCAAAAGACGGAGTAGTATGTACAACATGTCCATGTAGCACGATGGCAGGATGAATAGTACAGACAGTGCAGGGACACCTTTCCCAATGGCATAATATTTCCAGTTGTGGACTTTGCTTAAAACTACACCCTGCAGCCACAGAATGAGATTCAAAGTCAATACTACCATTTAGACCAAGCTATCATAATGGTCCATATCACGTATAGGCATGCACTAGAGAGCAGCAATGACATGAGGATAATATTGAAAGAGACCAACTTCTACATCAATGACGACAAGTGCCACAAACCGCATTATGTGCAGCATTGCTTCATAATTTTCTATGATCAGCTGAAGGAGAGAGGTATACAGATGGATCAACATTGGATATAGTCAGATGGTCGTGCAGGCTAGGTAAAAAATGCATGTGTATTCCAGTGGTTGAGTATTTTGCACAAGACTTATGATGTGATGCATATATGGAACTATTTTAAGACCGAGCATGGAAATGGAGAGCATGATGGGGCTGGAGCATGTCTCAAAACTGCCCTACGAAGGGAGGAGATGAGGTGAATGACATACCCTCATATTCAGGATGCATAATCCATAGTTCGTTGGTGCTCTGCAAAAATGTCAGATCGAACACGGAGCAACACAAGCCAACAGGTAGAGGACATGTTGTCAGGAATTTATAGCATGTGGTTGATATAGATCGATCGCGTTCTTATAGTTGTAGTACTGTGCAAGGCACTTATATATTTCATTCAGTTCAAAGCTCAAATAACCCCTTATTTGAAATATGGATGCGGAAACTTGCTTGCTTTTGTGGGCCTTGCAGCAGTTGCGAGTGGGATGAGTGTGAATCAATGGATTGGGTTGATGAATGTGATCATGTATCACTTGCAGTGGACCCACGTGCAGTTGTTGAAACAATCTAGTTAAAGGAAGGCCAATCCTCTATTTCAAATGAATATGATCATATATCTGATCTTGTACAGCCAGGTAAACATTTCTGCCATGCATATCCCGGTTCCCTCCTTGTTTTTGTAATTATCCAAGTTATCAAAGCACTACTTGTTGGAATATGACCGTAAAATGCATTTTTGCAGGACACATATACGCAGTTGTCGCCCCGACAGACAGTGCAATTGGGACGAATTATTGGTTGGAACGATGCATCCAGGGGAAGAAAACCCTACTCGCATAATTAACCGATAGCGAAGGCATTACCTTTCTGACTGGATGGATGGTTTTTCAGGGGTAATATCTTACAGTAGATGGAAAGGGACAAAAGAGAAATGGATACACATACACAGATTATAGGCTAGGTTCACGGGTGTATCACTTTATGCACTTGATCGTTGGAACAAAAATCCAACTGCAAACAATGTCAACGAAGACATCAAACAAGGTATGCTACTTACTACCTCATGCAGAGCACAAGAGGTTGTTTGAGACAATAAAAAATCGAGAGGATCCAGAAGGCCTAATTGATTGAGGTACATAGTATAGCCATGTGATTGTTTATTTATGCATGGTTAATGTTATTCATGTTAGATAGTTTATTTGATATCGTTATCTTATATCATTTATTTGATGTTTGAGTTATGATTAAGTTACTATTACAATACATTGATGTTTTACACCAACCACATCAATTCATTGGTCCCAAGGTCAAGGTTTCATCGTTTGACCATGTTTAGTGCCATAAAACCCATACTGAGTGCTAAAATACTCCTAGTTGCAGCCATATCATTTATTGGATGCTAAACATATCCTTGTCATTTGAGTCTAAACTCCTAGGGTTTCCTCAACAACCCTATAGTCTCTAGGACATCTAGGAATCCCTCATTGGCTTCAACAACAAGCTTATGTTAATCAATGTCTCCCCACTAGAATGATTATCTTTACTAGGGTTTAAAAACCCTACCCATGTCACGTCACACAAGTACACCACTAGAGAGCTCAACTTATAGAATCCAAGTCTACATGTCCTTCTTGGTATTTCAATCCTCAAACCCTAGGTCTTATACTCTAGCATCAAACCCTAATATGCATTTGGTTGGTGATAAGAATGAGATGCTTTAGTTTGGGATTGAACTATTTCAATATTTAGGCCTCTAACACCTCTGTTAGGGTACATGCAAGAGCACATGAAGATGTTAATATGAGATATCTCATGCAAATCCTAGCCATGTCACATCACAAAAGTACACTACAACATAACACTATTTCTAGCCTCCAAGGCTACATGTCCATCCCGGTATTTCAATCCAAGGTATTTATAGAAATAGTAAAACAACTCTTAACTGATTCAATGATGATGTCAAATCACTCAACAAAATTATCTTTTACTTATAATAAATTAGCAATACATATATAACTATAAATTATAATTCAAGAACATGCATGAGAGCCTTATCACAAGGCTAGTACAATTCACTAGCTCTCCAAATAGCTAGGGAAAACAGTGAAAGCCCTAGCTGAACCAAGGAGATATAACATGTTTGAATCACTAAAACAAGTCATCCAATACAATACATCTGTTTCTCTTCTTCTTATTTAGAAAATGCACCTAGGGTTTCATCAAAAAACCCTAATCATAAGACTCCAAGGGATGTAACAATATAATCTCAGAAGGATCAAGCTCAAGCCAAGTATCCTCCCTAGACTTCAGATATCCTCCTAGGGGTGTTTTCATGAACCATAGTGAATTCCTCCATGAAGCTAATTAAAAATAAAACAGTGTGATATTGATGGTATGAGAAGGAATAAATCCGTATTCTATATATCATTGCAATTGGAGGTCTCCTCTAGTGTTGACATCCAAAATTATGTTAGTTGTTAGCTCCGCTCTCCATGTGTTCTACTAGGGAAATGGCCTTAGTGTTAGAACAAGATATTAGTAACCTTAGTGATCACATGTCTTCACAAATGTAAAAGAGAGGTGATCCAAATTTGATCAAAGGGGCCATTTTTCGTCCGAAGGCTCCTGGGCATGTGTGGCCACCGTGGACACGTACACAATGGCCATACGCACCTGTGGGAGCCGTCGGAATCCAAGTCCGCTTGTTGGTTTGGGTTCCGTGGCCCCAGAGCAAATCTTCAAAGTGTCCTTGAATGGCCCCGGGGTGACGGACCAAGATTCCTGTAGTGTTGGTTGTGGAGCCTGATCTCCAGATTCAGAGATATTATTATTCAGCCGTATCCATACCCCAGGTTTGGTTATGATCCCAGCTCGATCCTAGGGGGGTCTGGGGGAGTGTCCACTTTCTCGGCTGTGGGGCCCTTGATAAAGGGATTTTGGGGGCAATGCCCCCAAGTTATGGGGGTTCGGGGGCGTAGCCCCCGAGGAAAATATTTGGGGTTGTTTTTGCCACCAGTTTTTGGGCCCATGGTTTTGGGTATCCCGTGGTATTTTCCCATTGTATTTCCCTTATAAAAGAAAGACATTGTAGTAAGACTAGGGTTGATGTATTAGGTTTTATGCATTATAAAGATATCTAAGATAAAAAAGAGAGACTGTGAGATAGTGAAGAGGAAGTGCAGCGGCTATGCTATAGGTTGTATCCCTTCACTTTGCTGGATGGTATAATAAAAGGACTAGCAACTTCAGTGCGGACTTATCCCAAGTTGGGTGAACCAAGACATATCTGTGTCTCCCTTGTAATGTGTGTGTGATTATATTTGCATTTCTGTTTATTGTTATTGCTCTGCAATCCTGTCTTTCTAACAATTGGTATCAGAGCCAAAGGTCTATTTGGCAGATAAACCCATAGGAAGCTAGGGTTTCTTGTTCGAGTGGGAGCAATGGCAGAAGAAGGAAAGTTTAAGGTTGAGAAGTTTAACGGCCAAAACTTTCAGTTATGGAAGATGCAAATGGAGGACTATCTGTACCAGAAGGATCTATTCCTACCATTGGGAGGAAAAGCAAAGCAGCCGGCGGCTATGAAGGATGAAGAATGGGAGGTTCTTGACAGAAAGGCTCTCGGAACAATATGGTTGAGCCTGGCTTCGTCGGTGGCTTTCAATATTTCAAAAGAAATGACAACGGAGGGTTTGATGAGCGCACTGGGTAAGCTGTATGAAAAACTCCCAGCCTCCAACAAGGTATTTCTAATGAAGCGTTTATTTAATATGAAGATGTCTAAAGGTGGATTTGTTACTGATAATTTAAATGAGTTCAATATGGTTACAAATCAACTAAGTTCTGTAAGTGTGAACTTTGATGATGAGGTTAGGGATCTTTTAATCTTGTGTTCATTGCCAGAAAGCTGGAATAGCTTGGTCATGGTTGTAAGTAACTATGTCTTTGGTTCAAACACCCTGAAATTTGATGATGTTATTGGTGTTATTCTTAGCGAGGAAATGCAAAGAAAAAACACAGGTGAGACATCAGGTAATGCGTTGACCATGGAGAGTAGGGGAAGACAAAAGGAGAGAGAAAAGAGCCAAGGTAATCGTGGCAAGTCTAAAACGGGCAGATCCAAGTCCAGACTGGGAAAGATAGAGTGCTGGAACTGTGGAAAGAAAGGACATCTGAAGAAAGACTGCAGATCTCTAAAGAAGAAAGGAGATGCATAGAAGGAAACTACCTAGGAAGCAAATGTAGCAGGTGATGTGTTACAAGATGTTTTGATTCTTGCATTAGATAATACTAGTGATTATTGAGTAGTAGATTCAGGGGCTTCAACACCCGATAGGAAATATTTTCATGATTATGTTCCAGGCAATTTTGGACATGTTTTATTAGGTGATGAGGAGCCACGTAAAATTGTTGGAATGGGTAAGGTATGGATAAAAGTTAAGAATGGAACTGATTGGATATTAAAAGATGTTATGGATATTCTTGCTATGAAAAGAAATCTGATCTCAACAGGGCAGTTGGGAGATGGCGACTTTCTATCTACATTTGGAGAAAAGTGGTGGAAGATCACTAAATGATCAATGGTAATAGCAAAAGAAGACAGGGTAGGTACATTGTACTTATGTCCTCATAATACTGACCATTCTATCTCTTTAGCTTCCATAGGAACAGATACAGCATTGTGGCATCATAGGTTTGGCCACATGAGTGAGAAGGGGATGCAGATTCTCCACTCAAGGAAATTGCTGCCATATTTGAAGCAGGTAAGTTTGGAATTCCATGAGAACTGTGTTGATGGAAAATAGAAGAGAGTCATATTTCTCAGGGTTGGGAAACATAAGAAGAATGAAAAGTTAGAGCTTGTGCATACATATGTATGGGGACCAGCTCAGGTACAATCTCTTGGTGGCTCTCATTATTATGCTACATTTATTGATGATGCAACTAGGAAAACTTGGGTTTATTGCATTAGACAAAAATCTGATGTGTTTGCTACTTTTAAGAAGTGGAAAGATTTGGTTGAGAATGAGACAGGAAAAAGGTTGAAGTGTCTCAGATCTGATAATGGAGGAGAGTACTCCGGCAAGGAGTTTGATAGTCACTGTTCATACCATGCGATTCGTAGAGAGAAAACAGTCCCAGGAACACCACAAGAAAATGGTGTGTCAGAAAGAATGAACAGAATGATCATGGAGTGTGCAAGGTATATGAGATTGCATGCAGGGTTGCCCTTATAGTTTTGGGTGGATGCTGTAAATACTGTTGTTTATTTAATAAACAGAGGACCTTCAAGTGCTTTGGATGGTGGTATTCCAGAGGAGGTATGGATAGATAAAAAGGTAAACTACTCATTTCTGAGAACGTTTGGTTGTGAAGCATTTGTCCATATTGATAAAGAAAATAGAACAAAGCTTGAACCTAAATCCAATAAATGTACCTTTATTGGATATGGGGTTGATGATTTTGGTTATTGTTTATGGGATTATGAAAATCACAAAATCATTAGAAGTTGAGATGTCATATTCAATGAAAAGGTCATGTATAAAGATCAGTTGCAGGGAAAGCAACAAGAAAAGGAAAAGACAGAGTACACAGTATTTGATGAAATTCAAGAAAATGAAGTTCCAAAGGCGCAAAAAAATCAAGAACAACAACAAGTACCTGAAACTCCTGCAACTTCAAGAAGATCTATCAGGTTAAGTAAACTCCTTGAACGATACTCTCCTTCAATCTATTATTTGTTGATGACTGATGCTGGTGAACCAGAATGTTATGAAGAATCAATGCAGGTGGAAATTAGAAAGAAATGGGAGCAAGGCATGAATGAAGAGATGGACTCATTGGTAGGAAACCAGACTTGGGATTTGGTTCAGTTGCCTGCTGGTAAAAGAGCATTGCAGAACAAATGGATTTACAGGTTGAAGGAAGAAGAAGGAGGTAAGAAGCGGTACAAGGCGAGACTTGTTGTAAAGGGGTTTGCACAGAAGAAAGGTATAGATTTTGATGAAATATTTTCTCCTGTTGTTAAGATGACTTCAATTAGGACTATCTTAAGTCTAGTGGCGGTAGCAGATTTGCATCTTGAACAGTTAGATGTAAAAACAACCTTTTTCCATGGGGATTTGGACAAAGAGATATATATGTAGCAGCCACAAGGGTATGAGGTCAAAGGTAAAGAGAACCTGGTATGCAAGTTGAAAAAGAGTTTGTATGGCTTGAAGCAAGCTCCAAGGCAGTGGTATCTAAACTTTGACAAGTTTGTGACAGAACAAGGTTATAGTAGATGTCATTCTGACCACTGTGTTTATTTCAAGAAGCTAGACAATGAAATATATATTATTTTTCTATTGTATGTGGAGTACATGCTTGTTGCAGGGTCTAACATGCAGGATATAAATGTACTCAAAAGGAAGCTAGCTAATTCATTTGTGATGAAGGATTTGGGTGCTACAAAGCAAATCCTTAGTATGAGTGTAGCTAGGGTTTTACCCCTAGCTTGTGCCAATGAGCACCTACTAAGGAGAATGGACTCCTTAGTAGCAGTTCAATAATGGTTAAATGATTAAGCTAAAACAACAATTAACAAACTATTCTAAACATTGCATGAGACATAAATAAAAGATGTAAAAAATGGTTTTATATTAATGTTACCTTGAGTGTCAAGGTTGGTGAAGCCCTTTGCAGTGTCCAAGAGGATGCTCCAAGCTTCTGAATGCTCCTTCTCCTTCTCCAATGGTGGGGATGGGCCAAAGTGGCTCTCAAGGTGAAAGTAGTTCAAATGATGAACTAGGGTTTCGAGAGAGATTTTGGCAGAGTAAGGGTGCTTGTGATTGTGGATATGGAATAAGGGATCTCCATCACCTATTTATAGTTTTTTGGTGGTGGAGTGCTGACCCATGGTTTTGGGAAACACATGGTTTTAGGCAGCTGTATAGGGTTTTTTCTTCCTTTTCCTCATTATTTTATATTTTTTATTCCCTTTTTAGGGGATTTTTGCTATTGTGGAGGAAAAAGGGGGTTTTTTAGCCTTTTTTAGGCTATTTTGGTGGTTTTGTGGCCTTTTGGAGGCATTTTAGGCCTTTTGGAGGCTTTTTAATGGGATTTTTTGGGATTTTTAATGGAAATATGGTAGGAAAATGGACAAATGAGCCATATAATGTGGTAAATGAGCTAGTGAGCACTTTTTGGGTGTTAACAATGAGAATAACAAGAGACAGGAAAAATCGCAAATTGACATTGTCTCAGAGTGAGTACATACAAAAGGTGTTGGAGAGGTTCAAAATGCAGAATGCAAAACCAGTAAGTACACCTTTGGCCAACCATTTCAATCTAAGTAAGTTAATGTGTCCCAAGACATAGGAAGAAACAAATTACATGTCCGAGATTCCCTATCAATCAGCAGTTGGCAGCTTAATGTATGCCATGGTGTGCACAAGACCAGATATTGCACAAGCAGTGGGAGTTGTGAGCAGATATATGAACAATCTAGGTAAAGAACATTGGAAGGCAGTACAGTGGATTCTCAGGTATTTGAGAGGTACTACCACTCAAGCATTATGTTTTGGAGGTTCAGACACTGTTCTACAGGGATATGTTGATTGAGATATGGCAGGTGATAAGGATAGCAGGAGGATCACCATAGGGTATGTGTTTACTGTAGGTGGAACAAAAGTAAGTTGGATTTCGAAACTGCAGAAAGTTGTTGCACTTTCAACAACGTAAGCAGAGTATGTTGCTGTTACAGAGGCTAGTAAAGAGATGATTGGGTTGCAGAGGTTTATGGAAGAATTGGGTAAGAAGCAGAAGGATAGCAGGTTGTATAGTGACAGACAGAGTGCCATTCATCTTGCAAAGAACTCAACATTCCATTCCAGGACTAAACATATATAGGTCAAGTACCATTTCATATGCTTTGTTTTGGAAGATGAACTGTTGAAGCTAGAAAAGATACATACTTGCCAGAATCTTGCAGACATGTTCACAAAGGTAGTGACCAAACAGAATCTGAGTTCCTGCTCGATTTCAGTTGGCCTTCTAGCATGAAGGTGAAGAGGAGAAAGTTGCCAATTCCGAGTCCAACAAGTGCCGCAGCGGTGGAGTTGTTGTGATCAGTCTCCAAGTGGGAGATTGTTGGTTGTGGAGCCTGATCTCTAGACTCAGAGATATTATTATTCAGCCGTTTCCATACCCTAGGTTTTGTTATGATCCCAGCACAACCCTAGGGGGGTTCGGGGGAGTGTCCACTCCCCCGGCTGGGGGGTGCAGGGGCTAGCGGGCTCCCGAGGAAAATTTTTGGGGCTGTTTTCGCCTCAAGTTTTCGGGCCCATGGTTTTGGGTATCCCGTGGTATTTTCCCATTGTATTTCCATTATAAAAGAAAGACATTGTAATAAGGCTAGGGTTGATGTATTAGGTTTTATGCATTATAAATATCTCTGAGATCAGGAAGATAGACTGTGAGACAGTGGAGAGGAAGTGCAACGGCTGTGCTACAGGTTGTATCCCTTCGCTTTGCTGGACGGTATAATAAAAGGACTGGCAACTTTAGTGTGGACGTAACCCAAGTTGGGTGAACCACGATATATCTATGTCTCCCTTGTAATGTGTGTGTGATTATATTTTCATTTTTGTTTATTGTTATTGCTCTGCGATCCTATTTTTTTAACAATTGGTATCAGAGCCAAAGGTCTATTTGGCAGATAAACCCGCAGGAAGCTAGGGTTTCTAGTTCGAGTGAGAGCAATGGAAGAAGAAGGAAAGTTTAAGGTCGAGATGTTTAACAGCCAAAACGTCCAGTTATGGAAGATGCAAATGGAGGACTATCTGTACTAGAAAGATCTATTCCTACTGTTGGGAGGAAGAGAAAAGTAGCCGGTGGCTATGAAGAACGAAGAATGGGAGGTTCTTGACAAAAAATCTCTGGGAACAATACGGCTGAGCCTAGCTTCATCGGTGGCTTTCAATATCTCGAAAGAAACGACAATGGAGGGTTTGATGAGCGCACTAGGTAAGCTGTATGAAAAACCCTCGACCTCCAACAAGGTATTTCTAATGAAGTGTTTATTTAATATGAAGATGTTTGAAGGTGGATCTATTACTATTCATTTAAATGAGTTCAATATGGTTACAAATCAACTAAGTTCTGTAAGTGTGAACTTTGATGATGAGCTCAGGTCTCTTCTAATCTTGTGTTCATTGCTAGAAAGTTGGAATAGCTTGGTCATAGCTGTAAGTAAATTTGTATTTGGTTCAAACACCCTGAAATTTGATGATGTTATTGGTGTTATTCTTAGCGAGGAAATGTGAAGAAAAATCACAGGTGCGACATCAGGTAATGCGTTGACCATGGAGAGCAGGGGAAGACAAAAGGAGAGAGGAAAGAGCCAAGGTAATCATGGCAAGTCTAAAACGGGCATATCCAAGTCCAGACTGGAAAAAATAGAGTGCTAGAGTTGTGGAAAGAAAGGACATCTGAAGAAAGACTGCAGATCTCTAAAGAAGAAAGGAGATGCACAGAAGGAAACTACCGAGGAAGCAAATGTAGCAAGTGATGTGTTACAAAATGCTTTGATTCTTGCATTAGATAATACTAGTGATTATTGGGTAGTAGATTCGGGGGCTTCATGTCATGCTACACCCCATAGGAAATATTTTCATGATTATGTTTCATGCGATTTTGGACATGTTTTATTGGGTGATGATGAGCCATGTAAAATTGTTGGAATGGGTAAGGTATGGATAAAAGTTAATAATGGAACTGACTGGCTATTAAAAGATGTTAGGCATATTCCTTTTATGAAAAGAAATCTGATCTCAACAGGGCAGTTGGGAGATGGCGACTATCTATCTACATTTGGAGAAAAGTTGTGGAAGCTCACTAAAGGATCAATGGTGATAGCAAAATGATACAGGGTAGGTACGTTGTATTTATGTCCTCATAGTACTGACCATTCTATCTCTTTAGCTTCCACAGGAACAGATACAACATTGTGGCATCATAGGCTTGGCCACATGAGTGAGAAGGGGATGCAGATTCTCCACTCAAGGAAGTTGCTGCCAGATTTGAAGCAGGTATGTTTGGAATCCCGTGAGAACTGTGTTTATGGAAAACAGAAGAGAGTCAGATTTCTCAGGGTTGGGAAACAGAATAAGAATGAAAAGTTAGAGCTTGTGCATACATATGTATGGGGACCAGCTCAGGTACGATCTCTTGGTGGCTCTCATTATTATGTTACATTTATTGATGATGCAACTAGGAAAACTTGGATTTATTGCATTAGACAGAAATCTGATGTGTTTGCTACTTTTAAGAAGTGGAAAGCTTTGGTTGAGAATGAGATAGGAAAAATGTTGAAGTGTCTCAGATTCGATAATGGAGGAGAGTACTGCGGCAAGGAGTTTGATAGTTACTGTTCATACCATGGGATTTGTAGAGAGAAGACAGTCCCAGGAACACCAAAAGAAAATGGTGTGTCAAAAAAAATGAACAGAACGATCATGGAGTGTGCAAGGTGTATGAGATTGCATGCAGGGTTGCCCTTACAGTTTTGTGTGGATGTTTTAAATACTGTTGTTTATTTAATAAACAAAGGACCTTCAAGTGCTTTAGATGGTGGTATTCCATAGGAGGCATGGACAGATAAAAATGTAAACTAATCATTTCTGAGAACGTTTGGTTGTGAAGCATTTGTCCATATTGATAAAGAAAATAGAACAAAGCTTGAAGTTAAATCCAAGAAATGTACCTTTATTGGATATGGGGTTGATGATTTTGGTTATCGTTTATGGGATTATGAAAATCACAAAATCATTAGAAGTAGAGATGTCATATTCAATGAAAAGGTCATGTATAAAGATCAGTTGCAGGGAAAGAAACAAGAAAAGGAAAACACAGAGTACATAGTACTTGATGAAATTCAAGAAAATGAAGTTCTAAAGGTGTCAGAAAATCAAGAACAACGGCAAGTACCTAAAGCTCCTACAACTGCAAGAAGATCTACCAGGTTAAGTAGACCCCCTGAACGATACTCTCCTTTAATGTATTATTTGTTGATGACTGATGCTGGTGAACCAGAATGTTATGAAGAAGCAATGCAGGTGGAAACTAGAAAGAAGTGGGAGGAAGACATGAATGAGGAGATGGACTCATTGGTAGGAAACTAGACTTGGGATTTGGTTCAATTTCCTGCTGGTAAAAGAGCATTGCAGAACACATAGATTTACAGGTTGAAGGAAGGAGAAGGAGGTAAGAAGCGGTACAAGGAGAGACTTGTTGTAAAGGGGTTTGCACATAAGAAAGGTATAGATTTTGCTGAAATATTTTCTCCTGTTGTTAAGATGACTTCAATTAGGACTATCTTAAGTCTAGTGGTGGTAGAATATTTGCATCTTGAATAGTTAGATGTAAAAACAAACTTTCTCCATGGGGATTTGGAGGAAGAGATATATATGCAGCAGCCACAATGGTATGAGGTCAAAGGTAAATAGAACTTGGTATGCAGGTTGAAAAAGAGTTTGTATGGACTGAAGCAAGCTCCAAAGCAGTGTTATATAAAATTTGACAGGTTTATGACAGAACAAGGTCATGGTAGATGTCATTCTGACCAATGTGTTTATTTCAAGAAGAAAGACAATGAAACATATATTATCTTTTTATTGTATGTGGATGACATGCTTGTTGCAGGGTCTAACATGCAGGATATAAATGTACTCAAAAGGAAGCTAGCTAACTCATTTGCGATGAAGGATTTGGGTGTTGCAAAGCAAATCCTTGGTATGAGAATAAGAAGAGACAAGAAAAATCGCAAATTGACATTGTCTCAGAGTGAGTACATACAAAAGGTGTTGGAGAGGTTCAGAATGTAGAATGCAAAGCCAGTAAGTACACCTTTGGATAGCCATTTCAATATAAGTAACAAAATGTGTCCCAAGACACAAGAAGAGATAGATTACATGTCCAAGATTCCCTATCAATCAGCAATTGGCAGCTTGATGTATGCCATGGTGTGCACAAGACCAGATATTGCACAAGCAGTGGAAGTTGTGAGCAGATATATGAACAATCCAGGTAAAGAACATTGTAAGGAAGTACAGTGGATTCTCAGGTATTTGAGAGGTACTGCCACTCAGGCATTATGTTTTGGAGGTTTAGACACTGTTCTACAGGGATATGTTGATTGAGATATGATAGGTGCTAAGGATAGCAGGAGGAGCACCACAGGGTATGTGTTTACTATAGGTGGAACAACAGTAAGTTGGATTTCGAAACTGCAGAAGGTTGTTGCACTTTCAACAACGGAAGCAGAGTATGTTGATGTTACATAGGCTAGTAAAGAGATGATTTGGTTGCAGAGGTTTATGGAGGAATTGGGTAAGAAGCAGAAGGATAGCAGGTTGTATAGTGACAGCCAGAGTGCCATTCATCTTGCAAATAACTCAACATTCCATTCCAGGACTAAACATATACAAGTCAAGTACCATTTCATACGCTCTGTTTTGAAAGATGAACTGTTGAAGCTAGAAAAGATACATACTTGCCAGAATCCTGCAGACATGTTCACAAAGGTAGTGACCAAAGAGAAACTGAGTTCCTGCTTGGTTTCAGTTGGCCTTCTACCATGAAGGTGAAGAGGAGAAAGTTGCCAAGTCCGAGTCCAACAAGTGCCACAGCGGTGGAGTTGTTGTGATCAGTCTCTAAGTGGGAGATTGTTGGTTGTGGAGCCTGATCTCCAGATTCAAAGATATTATTATTCAGCCGTATCCGTACTCTAGGTTTGGTTATGATCCCAACACAACCCTATGGGGGTCCGGGGGAGTGTCCACTCCCCCGGCTGGGGGGCGCGGGAACCAACGCCCCTAAGAAAGGGGGTTTGTGGACAGAGCCCCCGAGGAAAATTTTTGGGGATGTTTTCGCCACCAGTTTTCGGGCCCATGTTTTTGGGTATCCCGTGGTATTTTCCCATTGTATTTCCCTTACAAAAGAAAGACATTTTAATAAGGATAGGGTTGATGTATTAGGTTTTATGCATTATAAAGATCTCTGAGATTAGGAAGAGACTGTGAGACGGTGAAGAGGAAGTGCAGCGGCTGTGCTACAGGTTGTATCCCTTCACTTTGCTGGATGGTATAATAAAAGGACTGGCAACTTCAGTGTGGACGTAGCCCAATTTGGGTGAACCACGATATATCTGTGTCTCCCTTGTAATGTGTGTGTGATTATATTTGCATTTCTGTTTATTGTTATTGCTCTGCGATCCTGTTTTTCTAACATGCAGCACCCAAACCATGGCTTCAGTCACGAATCCATCGATTTCGATTGATCCAGATGCTGGTTTTCAGCTAGGAGACCCCCCACAGCATGTCTCCAACCTATGGAAATGGTGCTATTGTGCCATCTCCAGAGCTAGGGTTTTACTTAGTGAGGGCCTTTCGAATATAGCTCAAGGGGGCCATTTCTCACCCGAAGACTCCCGAGTGTGCATGGCCACCGTGGACACGTCCACAATGGCCGTACACACTTGTGGGATCCATCGAAATCCAAGTTTGCTTGTCGGTTTGGGTTCCATGGCCCTGGAGCAAATCCTCAAAGTGTCCCTGAATGGCCCCGGGGTGCTTGGAAAAAATGCCTGTAGCACCCAAACCGTGGCTCCGATCTTGAATCCGTCGATTTCAATGGATTCGAGATGTCTGGTTTCAGCTAGCTGACCCCCCACAGCATGCCTCGAAGTCCCAAAAATGGTGTTATTAAGCCATCTTTGAAGCTAGGGTTTTGCTCAGTGAAGGCCTTTCGAATATTGCTCAAGGGGGTCATTTTTCGTCCGAAGGCTCCTGAGCATGCGTGTCCACCATTGAAACATCTACAAGGGCCATACGCATGTGCGGGAGCTAACAGAATCCAAGTCTGCTCACTGGTTTGGGTTCCTTGCCCCGGAGCAATTCCTCAAAGTGTCCTTGAAAGCCCCCGGGGTGCCGGACTAAGATGCCCGCAGCACCCAAACCGTGGCTCCAGTCGCGAATCTGTCAATTCTGATGGATTCGGGACACTGGTTTTGAGCTAGGGGACCCCCCAAAATGTTCCTCCAACTTCCGAAAATAGTGTTATTGTGCCATCTCTAGAGCTAGGGTTTTGCTTAGTGAGGGCCATTGCAAATTCACTCAAAGGGGCCATTTCTCATCCGAAGGCTGCCGGGCATGCGTGGCCATCATTAACACATCCGCAATGGAAATACGCACCATTGTGGACATGTCCACGGTGGCCACACACACCCGGGAGCCTTCAGATGATAAATGGCCCCCTTGAGTGAATTTGGAATGGCCCTCATTGAGCAAAACCCTAACTCCAAAGATGGCATATTGGCACCATTTCCAGGACTTCAAGGCATGATGTGGGGGGTCCCTCAGCCCAAACCCGATGTCTCGGATCCACTGGAATCGACCGATTCACGACTGGAGCCACGGTTTGGGTGCAGCGGGAATCTTGGTCCGGCACCCCGGGGCCATTCAAGGACACTTGGAGGAATTGCTCTGGGGGCACGAAACCCAAACTGGTGAGCGGACTTGGGTTCCGTCGGCTCCCGCATGTGTGTATGTCCATTTTGGACATGTCTGCGGTGGCCACATATGCCTAGGAGCCTTCGAACAAGAAATGACCCCCTTGGGCAATATTCAAAAGACCTTCACTGAGCAAAACCCTAGCTCCGGAGATGGCACAATAACACCATTTCCAGGGGTTGGAGTCACATTGTGGGGGGGGGGGGGGGGCTAGCTGAAACCCGACGTCCTATATCCATCGGAAACAATGGATTCATAACTGAAGCCATGGTTTGGGTGTTGCGGGCATCTTGGTTCGGCACCCCAGGGCCATTCAAGGACACTTTGACGATTTGCTCCAGTGCCACGGAACCCAAACCGACGAGTAGACTTGGATTCCGATGGCTCTCACAAGTGCATATGGCCATTGTGGATGTGTCCATAGTGGCCATGCATGCCCGGGAGCATTCGGATGAGAAATGCCCCCCTTGAGCGAATTTAAAATGGCCCTCACTGAGCAAAACCCTAGCTCTGGAGATGGCACAATAACACCATTTTCGGGGGTTAGAGCCATGCTGTGGGGGGTCCCCTAGCTCAAAATAGGCATCCTGAATCCATTGGAATCGACGGATTTGCGACCGAAGCCATGGTTTGGGTGTTGCGGGCATCTTGGTGTGGCACCCCGGGGCCATTCAGGGACACTTTGAGGAATTGCTCTGGGGGCACGAAACCCAAACCGGCGAGTGGAATTGGGTTTCGTCAGCTGTCACACGTGCATATGGCCCTTGTAGATGTTTCAATGGTGGCCACACAAGCCTGGGAGCCTTCGAACGAGAAATGACCCCCTTGAGCAATATTCGAAAGGCCCTCATTGAGCAAAACACTAGCTCCAGAGATGGCACAATAAAACCATTTCCAGGGGTTGGAGGCACATTGTGGGGGGTCCCCTAGATAAATCCCGACGTCCCGGATCCATCATAATTGACAGATTCATGACTAGAGCCATGGTTTGGGTGCTGTGGGAATCTTGGTCTGGCACCCCGGGGCCATTCAAGGACACTTTCAGGAATTGCTCTGGGGGCACGGAACCCCAAAAAATGAGCGGACTTGGGTTTTGTCGGTTCCCTCATGTGCTATGGACATTGTGGATGTGTCCATGATGTCATGCACACCCGGGAGCCTTCGGATGAGAAATGACCCCTTTGAGCAATATTTAAAAGGCCTTCACTCAGCAAAACCCTAGCTCCGGAGATGGCACAATAACACCATTTTCGGGGGTTGGAGGAACGCTGTGGGGGGTCCCCTAGCTGAAACCCGATGTCTCATATCCATCGGAATCGACAGATTCGCTACTAGAGCCACGATTTGGGTGCTGTGGGCATCTTGGTCTGGCACCCCGGGGCCATTTAGGGACACTTTGAGGAATTGCCACCCCATAATAATAGTATTGGTTTTCCTTGTTAATAGCTACTAGTATATTGCAGTTGACCTAGATAGATATCATGTGATAGGCACTATAGCTAATGTTGTTGATCAAATCTAATGGTGAAAACCCTAGTTCATAAGACTTAGGTCTAGATAAGAACATGTTGATATTTGCAACGAGAAGCCTGAAATAATAATGCATGCATGGCCATATAAAGTTGTTTGAAACATAAATTTCATGTTTGATATTTTCCTACAATCATGAATTGAGACATGGATCAATTGTAGTGGTCTTGAATTTATGAGTTGAAAGAAAAAAAACACATTAAGACACCTTAATGCAAGAATATTTACTATACTGGATATTAATCTTAAAACATAGTAGAAGAATACATTATTGATCCCATAACTAGTGTAATTGACATGTAATTAGTACTTCCCCCCATATTTGACTAATACATTAAATTTTTGTGGTTAAGGTGGTCAAAACACTTCCATGCTTATGCTAATTTGGTTGCATCAATTACAACACCAATACATTAGTTCTTTAGTTCAATGAGATGTTCTATGTGTTTCTTTTTCCTCCACCTAGACCAATAGGAACACCATTTATATCTAGGAATTGTCACTACATTGTGAAAAACTCTGAGGAAAAATAGAAACATAGTGGACAAGCTTCCAAAACTTCAAGAACCTCATGCATCTCATGTCCTTCTTACTCATACTACTAATCTTAGAACATGATATTAAATCAAACATATAAATAAACTAAAAAAAACTTATGAAATGTACACAATAGTTTTTTTACGCATGATTTATAGTATCCCATCCTTGAAATCTTCTAACAACCCCCTAAGAGAATATGCACTTTTTGCATGATTGGGTCAAGTACTAAAACCCATAAACCTTGGGACTGTGGGTGGTGTGTCCATGTTGAGCATGGAAAAACACACATGTGGGATCTTTTGGAACTCAATTTTGATGCTTGGTTTAGTTTTTATCCCCTAATGACAAAATCACTAAGTGTCCCTAAATGGATTTAGGATGTTGACTTGAAACTCACCATAAAATGATGATTGTGGCTCATATCAATGAACCATTGAATCCATTGGGTCTTTGATAATGCATTCCATCTAGGGGAACCTTTCTCCCATGGGTCCATCACCTAGTGCTTTTCTTTTTAATTGATCTCGTGAACTAGGGTTTTTCTCAATAAGTGACTATGCACTTTTTCCATGGTTGGATCAAGTACTAAAAACCCTAAATATCGGGACCTTGGGTGGTGTTCCCATGCGAATCATGGAAAAAAACACATGCACCATCTTATAGAATTCAATTTAGATGCCCATGTATGTTTTTATGCCCTAGTGGCATAATCACCAAGTGTCCTTGAAAGGATTTTGGAGGTGACCTGCAACTCGCCATAAAATGATGATTGTCATTCGGGTAAAAAATAAATCAAATCCATTAGGTCTATGATAATGCATCCCATATAAGGGCACCTCTATCCCATGGGTCCATCACCCTATGCTCATCTTGTTCATTGACCTTAGGAACTAGGGTTTTGTTCAATAACTCACTATGCACATTTTGGATGTTTGGGTCAAGTACTGAACCCCTCAACCTTGGGACTATGGGTTGTGTTATCATGTTGGTAATGGCCAAGCACACATGTAGGATCTTATAGAATTCAATTTTTATGCCCTAATGACAGAATCACCAAGTGTCCCTCAAAGCCTTTAGGTGGTGGCCTACAACTTGCCGTAAAATGATAACCGTGGTTGAGATCGACGAACCCTAAACTACGTTGGGTCCATGATAATGCATTCCATTAAGAGGAACTTCTCTCCCATGGGTCCATCACCCAATGCTTGTCTTTCTTGATTGATCTCAGGAACTAGGGTGTTTCTATGTAAGTGACTATACACTTTTTTCATGATTTGGTGAAGTATTGAAACCCATTTCCTTTGGAATGTTCCTGGCGTGTCGATGTCGAGGATGTCCAAACACACATGTAGGAGCTTATGAAACTCAATTCCGATGCTTGGTTCACTTTTTATTCCCTAATGACAGAATCACCCATGTGTCCCTAAAAGGCTTTAGAAGGCGACCTACAAGTTGCCATAAAATAATGACAGTGGATCATATCGATGACCCCAAATCCGCTAGGTCCATAACAATGCATTTGATCTAGGGGAACCTCTCTCATGTGGTTCCATTTCCTAATGATCATCTTGCTCATGGATATAAAGAACTAGGGTTTTTTGTGAAGATCCTGCAATAATTAATTAATGCAAATACACGATATATCAGAAATAACAGAACTTAGAATCACTTTTATATTGATCACAGGCCACTTCGAGGGGGCAACCTCCTTTGAGCAAGATCAATACAATTAACTTCCCGGTCCTTCAATGACCTCAACACACAGTTATATACTAAGTCTATGTCCAATACTATGAGTCAAAACCATGGGACATATAATACTACGGGATGACTTACAAAGCATATGCGTCCAATTCTATGGGTCAATACCATGGGCTAATATAAACTATGGATCAACAAATACTACGGGACAACTTACAAAGCATATGCGTCCAACAACAATATACTAACAAAGTAAAGAGAAGGGTTGACATGGGTTCCTAACATCCCCTCTCCCTTAGAAAAAGCTTTGTCCTCAAAGCTTTGGTTGGGGAAATTGATACAGAATCTGAATGAGTGGTTCCTCGGTAGCATCCTCGGGTTGCATTTCAGGCCACTGATGCCTTTGGAGTTTCAGGGAGGATTGCTTGGAAGGTTGTAGACGAAGAAGAACCATACCATCTGCGTGAAAAGTGCGCTCAGAATGGTGTTGATCGGCTTGTTGTTGTAGTCGAATTCTGGCCATGTGAAGATTGTCCTGCAGAATGAGAAGAATCTGATCGCGGTTTCGAAGAATCGAGTCAATTTCCTGAACTGGGGAGCTGCTAAGGGTGTATGGAAGAAGAACTGGCGGTGTCTGTCCATAGACTACTTCATATGGTGTCCTTTTAGATGTGGTATTGTACCACCAGAGTGCTTCTAGGAAATCCATAGAAATAATTGGCCAAATCTGTGTAGGGATGGACAAGGGCTTGAGCAATCCCCGAAGGAGTGTCGTTTCACTCTTGTTGACCTGGAAAGTATCACAGTCAGCCATCATCTGTTGAATTGTCATTTTCAGTCCCTGCCAAAAGAAGTTACATTGTTCTCGGTCATACATTTTGAAGAACCCGGAGTGCCCTGCTGATGAAGAAGCATGGAGTTCATAGAAGAGATATCCCTGTTGAACATATTGCAACCAATTTGGAACAAGTAGAGAAATAACTGTAGGAGAAATTGGGTCATCAATTGTGCAAGAAGGAGCATCTGCCACCATATTGTCCTTACCCTTATTGTAAGTGATCACATAGGGATAACCCATGAGTTGGATAACCCATTTCAGGTGTGTTGGGGAGGAGACCCATTGTTCTAGGAAATTTTCTAGACTCTAGAGATCAGTCTTGATGCAGAAATAATTCCCTAATAGGTATGGCTGCCACTTCTGTACTACATGCAAAATAGCCATCATTTCCTGCTGAGAGGTAGATGTGGCTAAATTCTTACTGGAAATGTCTCTTGAAGGCAGCAAGCTCATTGGTTCAGCAAAGACACCTGCATATCTATCCAAGGAAGTAGTGGAGACTGTTGATGGGTGCATCTGAATGGAATGGAGTTGAGCGATGACACCATGTGAATTCTTCTTAAGGATTTTTTCCAAGCGATGTGAACTGATGATGCAGAGAGACCCTGGTTTTAATCCCATAAATTTGTGTTGTGCGCCATTGACTGAAAACTGCATCCAAAGTTTAGCAAAATCCCATAAGATGGGGCCAAGTGTGCATAACCATTGAACGCCCAAAACCACATCACATCCGGATAAGGACAAGGCAAACATGTCAGAGCGCAGATTATAATCTTCCATATAGATACACACATGTGACACTTCCCCTTGCAAGATAAGGTGCCCCCATTGGCAACCATGACTTCAATGTTGGAGCAAGGATGGACAAAACAATTAGCCTGTTTGGAAATCCGAGGGTCAATGAAGTTATGAGTGCTACCATAATCAATGAGTATGGTAAGAGGGAGTTTCTTGAAGTATCCCTTGACCCGCATTGTGTGTGGTGTGGTGACGCCGGTTACAACATGGAGAGAGATCTCGGGTGGGTCGTCCTGAGATGGGGTGTCAACAGGCGAGTGCTGAATGTCAACCTAATCATCTACTGTATCTGGAGATTTTTCAGCAAGTTCAGAGGCAAGCGGATAATCCACATCCAAGAGATAGAGATTTTGTTGAACACATCTATGTCCCCGAGTGAATTTCCCATCACAATTATAACAAAGCCCTTTTTTTCGGCGTGCCTGCATCTCTGTTTCAGACAAATGCTTGATAGGAGTTGGTTGAGGAGCAGGCGTGATGGGAGGTCGTTGGGAACCCATATTTCTTAAGGGAGCAAAGGTGGGTTTGGAGCGTTGTTGAGCTGCGATCTTGTCCTCGGCCAGCTTACCCAACCCTAGGACGTCCATCATTGTGTTGGGACAGAACATTTTGACCTCTGAGCGATTTCATCCTTGAGACCACTAATAAAACAACTCCTGTAGAATTCATCAGACAAGCCTTCTTTGTGATTGGCTAGTTTATCAAATTCCGTCTGATACTCTTTCACTATGCCTGTTTGGTGAAGTTGAGTGAGTGCTCCTGTGAAGTTGTCAAAAGCACTAGGACCAAATCGTGGCAAAAGGAGTTGGAAAAAATCTATCCAGTTTGGCTCGGAATGAACTTTGATGTACCAACGGTACCATTGAAGGGCTTCCTGTTCCAAATGAAAGGATGCAAGTGGAACTTTCTAGACATCAAAAGTATTATGGAGACTAAAATATTGCTCTGCTAGGTATATCCATCTAGTCGGATCAGTACCACTGAAGCGCGGAAAATCAAGCTTCAGCCCACGAAAATTGCTGGAAGAAGAGAACCCGAGGGCTGCAAAAGATTCTGGCTGTCGGTTATTGTTCATGGCTGAATGCTGAAGATGGAGGCTGGGAAATTTTTCATCAAGATCTTGGAGTTTGGTTTGGATGGCTGCAAGTGCTTCCTCCATGGTTTTTTCTCCTGCGCGGGTGACAACCACAACTAGGAGTTTTTTTTTTTTGGAAATGGATAGAAAAACACAAACAGAAACTTATTTAGTAAAGGAAAATTTGGATTTGGGAAAAACTCAGATGGGTAATTGGGGTTTGACTAGGTTTTGGACAGTTTCTAATGGACAAGGAAGCAAAAAATGGGGATTTCAGAAGCGGGGGAAAGAATGAGAAAATTTGGTAGAGAGGGACAAAGAAGCAGAATTAGGAAAGGAACACGGTGGCAAAATTTGAATGCGTTTGCGTGAAAATTGAAGGAGTTATGGAAAACCCTAAAAATAGACAAATGTGGGATTTCTGGTCTTGGGAAGTGGAATTTGGGATAGGGTCTTCAGAAATGAAATATGCAGAATGGGATTGCAGGAATGTCAGTGAAGTTTTAGGGAAAACATAATTGAAACAAGGGAGATATGGCCGGAAGGGATCCGCAACAGATGGATATGCAACGGCGCGGAAGGGATCGACAACAACTGGATCTGAAACGACAACTGGATCTGGAACGACTTTCAGAATAGATCTGAAACGGCTGGATCTGGAGCGGAAGTGATCGAAAACAGTTCATTTGAAAATAGATATGGACCCTAGGTATGTGTGGCTTCCTATCGGTTCAGGTGATTCACTCGGCCACCAATGCTTCCTGACGGCTTGTGTATTGGGGAAGTACCCCTCACTCCACGGCTAAGGTAAAACTAAGAACCACTTTGACACAAACGACAGCTCTTGGTTTACCTCACGAGCAGGAAATAGTCAATCAGGTAGGGGTCGTTGCCCTTTTCGCTGGCAGTTCCTCTCAATGGGCCATCTACTTTGGGGTTCCTGTGGTACTCCTCACAATGAGTTTTAGGGATTATGCCCAAGTACTTCCCATAGTTAAGCGGATAGGGATTATTCCCAGATCCGAACTTGCAATAAATGCGAAAAACATTTTGGCAGAAATTCCACCCAACGAGCCCAAGAAAGTGCTTTGATACTAGATGTGAAGATCCTGCAATAATTAATTAATGCAAATACATGAGATATCAGAAATAACTGAACTTAGAATCACTTTTATATTAATCACAGGCCACTTCGAGGGGGAAACCTCCTTTGAGCAAGCTCAATACAATTAACTTCCTGGTCCTTCAATGACCTCAACACACACTTATATACTAAGTCTATGTCCAATACTATGAGTCAAAACCATGGGACATATAATACTCTGGGACGACTTACAAATCATATGCGTCCAATACTCTGGGTCAATACCATGGGCTAATATAAACTATGGATCAACAAATACTACGGGACGACTTACAAAGTATATGCGTCCAACAACAATATACTAACAAAGTAAAGAGAAGGGTTGACACGGGTTCCTAACATTTTTATTAGTAAGTGACAATGCACTTATGCATGATTGGGTCAAGTACTGAAACCCCTTGAACTTGGGACTGTGAGGTCTTCTTCAATGATATGAGAAACTATTTTTTTTCTTAGTTTCTCTTGAAAGGAGAGACTAGGATTCGCCTCATGTGACACGATGTTTGTTTGGAGACAGAAGGAGCCATAGAATGAAAACCGTGGCTCGGATCAACAAACCGTTGACTCCGTTGGATTTAGGACATCGGGATAGTGCAAGGGGTGACCCTCTCCTCTGGTCCCATGGCCCAGGTGTCATCTTGTAGGTCCATTTTGGAAATTAGGGTTTTGCTCAATAAGGGAGTGTGCAATTTTTTCACATTGGGGTCAAATTTGCAAAATCGTCGACAGGGCACTTATGGCTAGCATTTCCAGCTGGAACCTTCCTAGACACACTTGTAGGACTCCCCGGAACCCAGTTTTGTTGCACGGTTGGAATTTTGTGGCCTCGGTAGGTATCCAACAGGTGTCCCTGAAGGCCTTTTGGATGCGAGATGGAACGAGCCATAGAATGACGACCATGGATTGGATTGACAAATTGTTGAATCCATTAGATTCAGGACATCGAGATAGTGCTAGGGGTGCCCCTATCCTCTGGTCCGATGGCCCATGTGTCATCTTCTAAGTCCATTTCAGAAACTAGGGTTTTGCTTAGTAAGGGAGTGTGCAATTTTTGCACATTGGGGTCAAATTTGCAAAATTGTCGACCGAGAACTTATGGCTAGCATTCCCAGCTAGAACATTCCTAGAAACACTTGCAGGAATCCCCGAAACCTAGTTTTGTTGCACGGTTGGAATTCTATGGCCTCGGTAGGTATCCAGCAGGTGTCCCTGAAGGCATTTTGGATGCGAGACAGAATGAGCCATAGAATGATGACTGTGGCTCGGATCCACAAACCGTCGAATCCGTTGGATTCAAGACATCGAGTTAGTGCTAAGGGTGCCCCTCTCCTCCGGTCCCATGGCCCATGTGTCCTCTTGTAGGTCCATTTCAGAAACTAGAGTTTTTCTTAGTAAGGGAGTGTGCAATTTTTGCACATTGGGGTCAAATTTGCAAAATCGTCGATGGGGCACTTATGGATAGCGTTTCTAGCTGGAACCTTCCTAGACACACTTGCAGGACTCCGTGGAACTTGGTTTTGTCGCAAGGCTAGAATTCTATGGCCCCGGTAGGTATCCGGCAGGTGTCCTTGAAGGCCTTTTGGATGAGAGACGGAACGAGCCATAGAATGACCACCGTGGATCAGATCGACAAACCGTCGAATCCATTGGATTCAGGACATCTGGATAGTGCTAGGGGTTCCCCTCTCCTTCAGTCCCATGGCCCAGGTGTGATATTGTAGGTCCATTTCAGAAACTAGGGTTTTGCTCAGTAAGGGAGTGTGCAATTTTTGCACATTGGGGTTAAATTTGCAAAATCATGGACCCGACACTTATGGATAGCATTTCCAGCTGGAACCTTCCTAGACACATTTGTAGGAATCCCCGGAACCTAGTTGTTTTCCACATTTGGAATTCTATGGCCCCAGTAGGTATCCAGCAGGTGTTTGTGAAGTCCTTTTCGATGCGAGACAGAATGAGCCATAGAATGACGATTGTGGCTCGGATCAACAAAAGGTAGACTCCATTGGATTCAGGACATCAGGATATTACTAGGGGTTCCCCTCTCCTCCAGTCCCATGCGCCAGGTGTCATCTTGTAGGTCCATTTCAGAAACTGGGGTTTTGCTCAGTAAGGGAATGTGCAATTTTTGCACATTTGGGTCAAATTTGCAAAATTGTCGACCGGGCACTTATGGCTAGCGTTACCGGCTGGAACCTTCCTAGACACACTTGTAAGACTCCCCAAAACCCAATTTTGTTGCACGTTTGGAATTCTATGGCCCCGGTAGGTATCCAATAGGTGTCCCTGAAGGCCTTTTGGATGCGAGACAGAATGAGCCATAGAATGACGATCGTGGCTCAGATTGACAAACCGTCGACTCCATTGGATTTAGGACATTGGGATAGTGCTAGGGGTTCCCCTCTCCTATGGTCCGATGGCCTAGGTGTCATCTTGTAGGTCCATTTTAGAAACTAGGGTTTTGTTCAGTAAGGGAGTGTGCAATTTTTGCACATTGGGGTCAAATTTGCAAACTCGTCGATCGGGCACTTATGGCTAGCGTTCCTAGCTGGAACCTTCCTAGACACACTTGCAGGACTCCCCAAAACCTTGTTTTGCTGCACGGTTGGAATTATATGGCCCCGGTAGGTATCCAGTAGGTGTCCCTGAAGGCCTTTTGGATGTGAGACAGAACAAGCCATAGAATGACTACCGTGGCTAGGATCGACAAACCGTCGACTCCGGTGGATTCAGGACATTGGGATAGTGCTAGGGGTTCCCTTCTCCCCCATTCCCATGGCACAGGTGTCATCTTCTAGCTACATTTCAGAAACTAGGGTTTTGCTCAATAAGGGAGTGTGCAATTTTTGCACATTGGGGTCAAATTTGTGAAATCATCAACCGAGAACTTATGGCTAGCGTTCCCAGATGGAACCTTCCTAGACACACTTGTAGGACTCCCCAGAACCCGATTTTGTTGCACGGTTGGAATTCTATAACCCCGGTAGGTATCCAACAGGTGTCCCTGAAGGCCTTTTGGATGCGAGACAGAACGAGCCATAGAATGACGACCGTGGCTCGGATCGACAAACCGTTGAATCCGTCGGATTCAAGACATTGGGTTAGTGCTAGGGATGCCACTCTCCTCTGGTCCCATGTCCCATGTGTCATCTTGTAGGTCCATTTCAGAAACTAGGGTTTTGCTCAGTAAGGGAGTGTGCAATTTTTGCACATTGGGGTCAAATTTGCAAAATCGTCGACCGAGCACTTATGGCTAGCATTCCCAGCTGGAACCTTCCTAGATACACTTGTAGGACTCCCTGGAACCTTGTTCTGTTGCACGGTTGGAATTCTATGGCCCTGGTAGATATCCAACAGGTGTCCTTGAAGGCCTTTTGATGTGAGACAGAACAAGCCATATAATGACGACCATGGCTAGGATCGACAAATTATCGAATCCGTTGGATTCTGGACATTGGGATAGTGCTAGGGGTTCCCCTCTCCTCTGGTCCCATGGCCCAGGTGTCATCTTATAGGTACATTTCAGAAATTAGGGTTTTGATCAATAAGGGAGTGTGCAATTTTTGCACATTGGGGTCAAATTTGCAAAATCATCTACCGGGCACTTATGGCTAGCATTCCCAGCTGGAACCTTCCTAGACACACTTGCAAGACTCCCTGGAACCTTGTTTTGTTTCACGGTTGGAATTCTATGGCCCCGGTAGGTATCCAGCAGGTGTCCCTGAAGGCCTTTTGGATGCGAGACAGAACAAGCCATAGAATGACAATCGTGGCTAGGATTGACAAACCGTCGACTCCGTTGGATTCAAGACATTGGGATAGTGCTAGTGGTTCCCCTCTCCTCTGGTCCCATGGACCAAGTGTCATCTTGTAGGTACATTTCAGAAACTAGGGTTTTGCTAAGTAAGGGAGTGTGCAATTTTTGCACATTGGGGTCAAATTTGCAAAATCATCGACCCGGAACTTATGGCTAGCATTCCCAGATGGAACCTTCCTATACACACTTGCAGGACTCCCCAGAACCCGGTTTTGTTGCATGGTTGGAATTCTATGGCCTCGGTAGGTATCCAGCAGGTGTCCCTGAAGGCCTTTTGGATGCAAGACAGAACGAGCCATAGAATGACGACCGTGGCTCGGATCGACAAACTGTCGAATCCATTGATTCAAGATATTGGGTTAGTGCTAGGGGTACCCCTCTCCTCCAGTCCCATGGCCTATGTGTCATCTTGTAGGTCCATTTCAGAGACTAGGGTTTTGCTCAGTAAGGGAGTGTGCAATTTTTGCACATTGGGGTCAAATTTGCAAAATCGTCGACCGAGCACTTATGGCTAGCGTTCCTAGCTGGAACCTTCCTAGACACACTTGCAGGACTCCCCGGAACCTTGTTTTGTTGCACGGTTGGAATTCCATAGCCCCGGTAGGTATCCAGCAAGTGTCCCTAAAGGCCTTTTGGATGCGAGACGAAACAAGCCATAGAATGACGACCGTGGCTAGGATCGACAAACCGTTGACTCCGTTGGATCCAAGACATTGGGATAGTGCTATGGGTTCCCCTCTCTTCCGGTCCCATGGCCCAGGTGTCATCTTGTAGGTACATTTCAAAAACTAGGGTTTTGCTTAGTAAGGGAGTGTGCAATTTTTGCACATTGGGGTCAAATTTGCAAAATCATCGACGGGCACTTATGGCTAGCGTTCCTAGATGGAACCTTCCTATACACACTTGTAGGACTCCCCAGAACCCGGTTTTGTTTCATGGTTGGAATTCTATGGCCACGGTAGGTATCCAGTAAGTGTCCCTGAAGGCGTTTGGGATGCGAGACAGAAATAGCCATAAAATGATGACCGTGGCTCGGATAGACAAACCATCTACTTGGTTGGATTCAGGACATCGGGATAGTGCTATGGGTGCCCCTCTCCTCCGGTCCCATGGCCCAGGTGTCATCTTGTAGGTCCATTTTGGAAACTAGGGTTTTGCTCAGTATTTCTCCAGAATTTTTGTTGTTTGGCTATTAATATAATTTATGCGGATTATATGTAGTTATTGTTTTCAGTACTGATGTATTGCCTAGTATGGCTGAGATTGTAGCTAGTTTTGGGGGGATTTTGAAGCTATATTGGACTTCATATAACTTTCACATTTTCTTTGATTCACAATAATAGCAAGAAATTGGTATTTTTTTTCTCTTGAAAAAATATATATATATTTATTTTATCTTTTTAATAAAAGAAACTAATTTTTTTTTTGAAAATATTAAACTTAATTCTTTTTCAATCTCTAAAATTAAATAATTTTTTAAATCAAATTTAAATTTTTAAATCAATATCTAGATCCCTATATGATCAAGAAAAAATTATCATGAATACTACAAGTGTTATTTTAGAGATAAGTATTAAAAACTTGTCATGCTTATTGGTCTATTGCCGACTCTTCTACTTACCATACACATCAGTGGTGGCACAGTTCTGTTTGGAAATGGGAGGTGCCATTAAAAATCCGATGTCTCTTATGGATGGATCTTCACAATAAACAAAGAGGATAAATGGCCAAGACTCCAATGAGCATGATGGCGACAATGCTGACAATGAGCACAATGGTGGCGATGGTAACAATGGATGTGAGGATAGATATGGTGACGGTGACAATGAGACATAGTGCATTAGGTTGATGGTGGATGACAGATGATTTATACCATATTTGAATTTCCACATGTCATCTAACTCATGGTCTCTCTCATGCAAGAACATCAATTTTACTAATTGTTTATGGGGTAATCCTGTGACCTATTAAAATTAGTTAATAGCTATCTTATCGATTGTATGTGATTCCACCATTTAAAAACAAAATAAAAAAATTAATGTTCTTAATGAATAGGTAAAGGTGAATTTGAAGCACTTTAGCACAATGATGTTATGTGGGAAATAGAGGATGCCATGAAAATGGTGTACCTAGTTCGGTTTTGATCTCAAGCTGCATTGAAACCAATGTTATTCCAAAGGGGAGGAGATTCATGTAATACCTTGTTTTTGACACATGGAATGTGTTGTATCAAATTGTGTACATATCGTAAATGGGTTTGATACATGTAAGCTACAATAAATGACACCATGTGTAAATGTTGTAAATATGCATCTCAGGGCCAAGCCTTGACTAATGAATGGCTAGTCATGTAGATGTTGTAAATACACTTGTATGAACGATGTGTTAGGCTTGCCATGATGAACTCAAAGCTATGAAAATATTAATGTTAGAATTTAATATATAGCAATCAAAGATGGTTGCAAAGACCATAGGATGGGTTGTGATTCCACTAGAGAAGAAACATAGAGGGATCTTATGAGAAATTAATCGTCCATTACCAAATTTCATTCTAAGAACTCCCACCTTTTCATCATGCACCTTCAATAAAGTTCATCCACTTCCTTTACCTGTGAATCCAATCATAAATTCATGTGGAAGTTGGTGAGGAGGTCTACCTTGTGTAGTTATGCAAGCTTGGGAAAAGTAAAATTAGTTTGTAGAAGTGTGAGGAGTACTTCATTCTCCTACCTCATTGGGGATCATTATCCCATTATTCTCCAATTCTCAAGTTCATACTCTATGCTCCTCATGTCGTATTCTCTATATTTGTTACCCATTAACCAAATTTGAAAATGACAGAATTAGTAGTATAAAAGAGGAATTTGTAGATGTTGGGGGAGAGAGAGAGGGGTTGTAGATGAACATATTAAAGATTAGGAAATGTAGAAATTGTTCACATGTTGGTTAATGTTTCTCATTGGTTGCTTAGGAAACAAGTTGTATTCTTTACCTAGTTATTTCCTAAATAATTTATCGGATTTGATTGTTTCTAGCTATACTAAAGACCATTGTAAGGGAACAATATCCCTAATGGATTATTGAGTAGAGAAAGAGCATATATTCATTGTGTTAAGTAGGGTAGTGGAAGAGAGTGCTATGATTTTTTATGGTTGGATGAGTTTCCTAGAGTACTATGTAGTTAGAATATTAACTTAGTTGTGAGAGAACTTGTCTTGGATCCAAGTGAACTTGATATCCGAATAAAAAAATGGTCCTCCCAAAATCAACTTCATTTTTATTCGGGGTTAAAATTACATCTTGTTTGAAATATTGGCCTTAACAATTGTTGTCGTTGCAATAAAAACACTAAAATGTTGCTCTAGGTTTCATCCAAAATCTCCATGACATATATTTGAATCCAAATCATTATACGCATATATAGAACAAAACTTGAACAAAAATATATATAAATCCATGAGATAAAACCATAGTGGAACAAAACTCAAACAAATATATAAATTTTCAGGAAAATAGTGGAACATGGTTCCCAATGTACATACGATGGCAACTCGTGCCCTATACAAAATCCGACAACTTGTGTCGTAGATCCAAAATACATGGCAACTAGTGTCCTATACAAAATCCAACAACTCGTGCCGTAGATCCAAAATACATGGAAACCCGTGTCGTAGATACAAAGTACACGGCAATTGGTGCCCAAAGCTGCCACATCGTGGCTAATGTAGATAACATGGCGTGTCAAGCATTGTGACCACCCAAGTCACTCCCTGGTGCATCTCCAAAATCGATCTTTCTCTTCTTGGAGCTACTGCTACCTCGGGTCTTCTTCCATCTAGGAGTAGACCATCTCTCCACGCTCTAAAAAAAATGATATAAGGTACCATTAGTTTCAAGCATTTGTAACATTTACCACATTTATAAAATGAATATACAATTCAAATCTTAAATAAATCACCGTTGATGCGAGTGGGAGACGAGAAGTAGGTGTCTTGGATTTGCTGAGCCTCTCAGCATTTCCACCCTACAATATTTATGACAATCATTTCATTGAAAAATAATAATTGCTTAAATTTATTTTGGTTAATGCATCAATTTTTTTTCATAAATTAACTTGATTCTCACCGTGAACACCTCCGACAATGGACATGGCTGAGCTTCTGGGCTAGCAGGTGGAGCGGTTGGCTGGAAAACCTACTCTGATGTAGTCATGGGGGGGGGCACAGTTGTAGATGGAGGACCTATGGGTGTGACCATAGTAGTTTCCACAATAGTGGCGGGAACTGGAGATGATGTGGTGGAAGAGGACATGGTGGTATGGGGTGGACGAGGACATCGTGGACGATAAAGCCCTATTGGCTAGACAATATGGCGTATCGACCCAAAAGGGATCGGAGGGATGTTGAGGTATGGTTAATGGGAGGTCGGTCCTGGATAGAGGGAGGAGGATGGATTTAAGGGAGCTTGTGGAAGAAAGGGAGAAGCTAGATGGAAGGGGGGGCGTGGACGAATGGGGGAGGATGGATAAACGGGGGGGTGTGGATGAATGGGGTAGGGATGTATAGATGCGGGGGTGTGGACGAATGGGGGAGGATGGACAGAGGGGGGAGTATGGACATAGAGGGGAGGGTGGATGGAAGGGAGGGGGTGGACGGAGGGAGGGGTCTGGATGGAGGCGACTGGGGCGACTCATAAGAGAGGGTGGAAACGTGGGACGAAAGAGGCCTGCAACTATTGGTGGCTCCTGCATACAAATTTATAATATCATAGTTTAGTAAATAAAAAACAAATTAAATGATAGTATGTTGTGACATTTCAAATTAAAAGCATGCTTTTAACTACACATTATACCTGTGTATATGGTGATATGCCGACCCTTGGCGGAGATGGTTGGTCATCATACTGCATGCATACCTGTGGACACCAAAACGAATGCATGTTATAAACATATTATGCCAGTAATTATTCAGTCAATCAAAATATTGAAAAATATTGTACGAACTATCATCATGTATGTCATAAATATAAATACATAAAAATAGAAATGCCATAAGTAATAACAATATTGTGTGGGGTACTAAAAATACCTCTCTGTGAGGTGCTGTAATCTCAGTTGCAGCTGCCATTGATGCATCAAGGTTGGGAGATGTTGCGTTCTCCCATGACGACATGTCAACTATAAATAGCTATACATTGATATAATAGTTTAAGTCAAGCACACATACTGTAAAATTAATTTACAAATTATCAAGTGATGATTGAAAACACATTAAAAAAAGTGCTAACCTTCTCCATATAGAAACCCTCGATCAGGCCAGGGCAAGTGTGCCCGCAATGGGGACAAAGATGTGGGATTGTCCCCGTGGAACTAGAAGGCCCAACATGGCTACCATCAATGATAGGGTCTATCCTGACTCTGTTATGACCTGCACCTACGTCTCTATCAGGGTCATCCCGTCTCTCCACTGTAGTAGCTGCTACAAAGGCAGTGTGTCTAAGCAGTCCCCGTGCAAAACTCCCCATCGCATTCTCGATCTGATCAAGTTTGTGGGGTAACTGAGAAGGCTGGGGAGAGGAGTTGGGCTCGCACTAGGAGCTGGTGGCCTTCTCAGTGGGTTCCTCCTAGCAGCAGGTCGATCTTGGGATGAGCCATGCCCAACACCCTGGCACTTGGTTGTGTCAAAATAGTTGACATGTAAACCGAGGGAAAACTCAGCCCACAGTTTCCGAAGGAAGTACTGTAGAACCTCCCTATTATTGCAGGGAGGTTTATCATAAACCATGAACCACCTATGCATCCAATTATCCCTCCATGGTTGGAAATGACACCAATCCATGCAAATGCATTGCTTTTTAATGTACGGTGGTTGTTGTGCTCTTGGATCGGTGAACATACTGTACAATTGGGCCTTTGCATTCAAATCTTTTATTTCCTCCTTGGAAATGCCCGTGGAATAATACTCCCGCATCCTAGCCTTATATTCAATCATGTTAGTTAATTGGCGTTGTGCATGAATGATGGAGTCAATTGAGCTCTCAATTGAGGTGGAAAGGGACACTTGAGATGGTTCCCCCGTGTTTCTTAGTTCTCGAGCGTGCACTCTCATCTCATTTAGAGAATGGTTCAAGTCATCTTCGTCAAAATTTATTGGGGGTTTTGATTTTCTTGGGCATTTGGATTTTGTTGAGGATTTTCATTGGTTCCACCGGACTCCGTGTTAACATTTTGTTCATTAATTGTGTGGGTTTACAATCTGCAATCGAAAAAAAACATTATTCTTTTAATAATTTGGGGAATATTACAAATTTAATAAACAAACAAAAATGAATAAAATGACAAAACCAATGAATAAAATGACAAAACCAATGAATAAAATAACAAAAACAATGAATTAAATGAAAAAAACAATGGAATTTACCTATCTAATGCAATTGGTGGATGGATGAAGGTGGTTTTTTGAGTGGAAATGGTGCACTTGGGTTGCTGTAGCTCCGCGCACGCGGTGGTTCATCCACTTTCAGCCGGAATGGTAAGAATGAAAATAAATCGGGTTTTTTTTAAAACCTTAATCGGGGCATGTGTGCATGTTTGTTCGCGCACACGCTAGGAACATGCATGCGCACACCCCCCGGTTCGGTATCGAACCTAATGGTCGTGCGCTCTACCTTAGGTGCGTGCGCATTCCTGTTTTTTCCCCGCTAGCACGGCCTCGTTGCAACAGTTTTGGGGAGCATCTTTGTGCGCCCACACGGTGACATTTGACAATGATAGGAGGAGCTCCTCCCTTGTATAGAAGCGATGATATTTTTGAAGCCATCTAAAACCTCAACGATTTCACCCGTCCGACCAAAACTTGGTCGAAATCCGACGATATGAAATTAAAAATATGGAGATTTGTGTTGATTAAATCGTTTTTCTGAACATATAGATGAATTTAGTGCCTCGGAAAACCCCCAGGGCATCCACATTATGCAGGATTAATACTGTTATTTGAGATTCTAAAAATTCTATCACGGATTCCAGCAAATTCCTGTTTGAAAAAATGATTTTATTCGAGCGAAATCGTAGAGGTTTTAGACAACTCATTATTGAATCCTTCTAAAACCTCGATGATTTCTCCCGTCCGGCCACAACTTAGTCGGAATCCAGCGATATGAAATTAAAAATCTAGTGATTTGTGTTGATGAAATTGTTTTTTTGAACATCTAGATGAATTCAGCGTCCTAGAAAACCCCCAGGGCATCCAAATTCTATCACGGATTCCAACAAATTCGTGTCTGAAAAACTATTTTCTCTGGGTGAAATCGTAGAGGTTTTAGACAACTCGGTTACTTAAAGCAATGCAACATTTTAGTTTTGAAATCTAGTGTCACTAAAATCAATGCACTATATCATTTACACTTTATTATTAATCAATGTGCCAAATCATTTTTATAGTGCATTTCTCACTTGCTCACCCCCTTCGCCTCACCCCCCCACTCTCTCTCACACAGACACATGACTAAGAAGTGCATGTGTATCCATCTTAGTCTAGCTTATTTCTTCCTCTTCGACTTTCTTCCTATCTTCTTCTTTCTCTTCCTTTCTTCTTTATTCTTCATCTTCTTTCTTATTTTTTCCTTTGCTTCTTTTAGTCTATTCTCTTTAGATTCTCTAAGTTTTGTTTCCCACTTGCTTTTGTCCTCTGCAAATTTTCTAGAGGCCTCTTCTTGATTTTGTTCACTTATGCCTTCATGAGGTCCCATCCATGTTACATATTTATGCTTTTTATTGCCCCGTCTGCTTGAGATCTCATCAAGGGACTTAGATCTCATGTACAATTGTTCATTTGCCCAAATTTTATCTCCATATGCCTAGGTAAATTTACAAGCATGATAAATTTGTTCTTCTATCTTCCTAGCATTATTTATCATGACGACTTCATACCAATCTAGAAAGAACTAACAACTTGGGCATGTTCTTTCTTTATTCTTTTATTTATCCTTCAAACAATATCCTCTAATAGTCAGAGGCAGGGGGGGGGGGATTTCTTTTCATTCGTCAATACGACACCAATATCATTTAGAAAAACTCAATATGCCACTTCTTGAGGATTACCTTTTCAATAACAAAGTTAGGGGAAATATGAAGAGGTCCAATGCCACCATAGATTTGTAAGTAAGTCCCCTTTTTGGTGACATTCTAGCCTCCTAGTGTATCTGAGGCCTCCAAATCTCTATTAAACATGCACTTGGTTGGTTCCCCAAGAATGAGTGTCAATAGTAGCATTAGGAACTCCCTCCATATCTTGACATAATAACTAATGCACTTGTGCTCCCATAAGATCTTGCAATATACATTGACCAGACGGTCCCTCGAGAGCCAGTGCCATCCCATATCCGTAAAGGTGTTACTTGCACATACCACATGCAAAAGATAGGAAGACATATATAGAACTCAGAATCTTGTTATGCAATTGTATCTCTTTAATTTACAATAGCTTTCTTGATTTTAGTAGAGAGGATGGCCCCTGAATTGAAAATAGTGTCAAGTGAAGTCACTTTCTACAATATGGCCATCCATGACTCACTGAGTTGTGTTGCATATTTATGTTAGTAAATAACGCATTGTTTTCTCGTAATGTACTATGGATATTTAACAAAATATCCTCCCCAAGTCCATTGGTGTCAACCATCGTCCATGTGGGGGTATGCTAATTTAATACCTTCATTCAGGGTATATGCTAGTTTAATAATCTTTTGTTAAATTAATTGCGAATACTTGATCACCAAAATTAATATGACTGAGAAGACCAATCCCTTAGCTTTTTATTTTTTATTATTCAAACTGTTCAAACTTTCCCGAGCACCTAAGTGGGCCTACTGGTTGAGATCATGTGTTATCTCCATGGAGGTCACAAGTTCAAAACCAGCGGGGGTAGGGATGTTCATTGGCCCATTGTGACAAGGCTTGAAGGGTAGGTGACCCTTGGGATAGAGAATCTCCCCTGGGATAAAGGGTCTCGGGACATCTCGACCTCTACTGAGTCACAAGTTTCTGGTATATCTGACTTGCGGGCTGTTGGATATACCCTTGGGAGGTTGTTGTTCCCATGGTTAAAAAAAAAACTCTTTGAACTTTCCCGTGGCATCTCGTTTTTGTTGATAACTCTTTTGTATATTTGTAATTGGCCTTCCTTCCCATGTCATTCCCCCTTGGGTAACAAATTATCCAAATCATCCATACAAAGGGAAACAAATTATCCATATAAAGGGATGAATCCTAGGTTGACCAAGAGAAGGGCCAAACTACTTGTGGTGACTAAGCGAGAGGAATTCTAGTTGGTAAATTGTAATATTTATGTTAGCGACAATTTAATTCCACCTTTAGAGGAACGAAATTGTTGTTTAGTGGAATAATCCGTTGGAATTTTAAATCATTTTATATGAGAAGTTTTTTTTTAAGGCGTTCAATATTTTAACTTGTTATTTAAAAGAATTTTTGAAACCTTCTTACTTCAATGAAAATATGATAGATTAATTTCAAATGTTGCCCGTCATAGCCATATTGTATGTAAAAAAACGTAATTACATATGCTTATTTCACTCATTGTCATTCATAATCACTGAGCACTTGTATTAAACACCAACAATTATTGAGGTTATGTTGCTAGGATGGAAGGCATAGGAGAGAGGGGTTTATTCGATCTTGAAGGAATAATAGTGAACAAGTTTGTTTGGGGATTACGAACTACTTCAAATAACCAAGCTGAATGGTAAGCTGAATGGTATGCCCTATTGTATTAAGGTATAATATTTAGCTTCTCTTCATCCTTAAAGAGTGAGAATTTTTGGACACTCATTATTAGTTATTTGATCGGATCGGAAAGGACTAATGCACGAGGAATCCATTCAAGGAAGGGTACAAAGGTGAATTATTCACTTTCTCAAATAAATAAATGAGCTAAGCCTTATCCATATCCGAAGAAACAACAATGAATTCATGTATCAGATGGTGAATCAAGGAGCCATGTTGGAAAATGACATCTGTATCAAAATGGGGGTCAACCACATAGACAATGGATACCATAGTTTACTCTCTCATGGCCACGAGTCAATTCAAAGCTTTAACATAAGGAGGCGAATTTAATGGATAGGATGGGCACCTGGCCCTTGAAATTAATACATGTCGCATTACTTGAACTCAGTAATTGTCATCCCATGTCGAGTCTTAGGCCCACATATATCTCTTGTCACATTTAAAGTTGGAATTATGCCTTATTCTTCATGTTTTGGGATGCCTTATATCTCTTTATTTTCCCATAGATATCCACATAGTGCTACAAATCTCTAACTCTTAATGTTGGCCTGGTGTTCATCTTTTTCAATCTCGGGGTAGGTTTGGTTGCGAAAATTTATGGTTATGGAACATTTCATCCTTTCTTTTGGTGGTAGGATTATGTTCTTTCTCCAAGGGTTTTACTATATTGTTCTTGCAGGATATGGAAATCTATGTGTAAGTTGGAATCTGGATTGGTTGTGAGTCTCTACTTCCCATCACAGGAATGCATCTCCCCCTGTTAGTATTTTCCCTTGGGTTTCTCATTTGAGGACGTGGCGGGTCTTGTTTCAGGATTTGGAGGTGCTAGGTGTAATGTCCCCATTCAAATAAACCTCAAAAGAGAAAAATCCACCAATCTACTAGTTTCCTAGGTTGGGGTGGAAACATTGGGATTTTGAATAAGGGAGCTAATAAACCCTAAATGGACATTAGCTTGACATAAATATATTAAAAGGGGTTAAATAAATATTTATGATAGGAAAATAAGGTGGCACTTGGTCATGGAGACACATTGGTGGTGTGGGACCCACACAAAGCTAGATTCCTCATGCCACATGGCATCATATTCTCACCCATTCGAATCGAAGGTGGAGTCTAATATTCTTGGGGAGTTGGAAGGTAAATATAATTGGCATGACTCAATGAAGGTCGAATTGGAGTGGAAGAGGAAGAGGCATTCGAGAGAAATTGAGACACTTGGGCTAGATTCCCTAGATTCTATGACAACAATGATGAAGATGCTATGACACATATGACACAAATCAGTCCTGATTTTTGACATCTGACATATATGACATGTCAGGGCTAAAAATATCCTCCAAGAGGGCACACAAGGGACTTAGGGCAGCCAAAGAGTCATCCATTCAAATTGAGTGAAGGAGGAGGCTAGGAAGGGAGGGACAAGTGGCACACATTGGAATCTCTTACCAATTCAAGTTGGCATGAAGCTCATGGATGGAATTCGAGCTAAGGAGGTATTTAGAAGTTTATAAAATTCAAGAACAAAGAAGGAGAGTGTCTTTTGATCATTTCTCATTTTGCATATTGCAGAGCATAGCTTGTCCATGCTTGTGGAGTGTTTACTCTACTTGCCTTAGATTCCCATCCTAATTGGAAATTGGAGAGGCCATTGAGACCTTTCATTTTGAGCTAAAATGGAGTCATTTGGTGAGATGCTGATCTATTTGGGGAAGCCCTTGTGGCCCCATTTATTTGTAATATGATGTATTTAATCTGTATTTGCTGCTCAAAATATCCTCAGGTAGAAATACCAAGTGAAACTATGTCAAAATACCAAATATTGTGTAAATGGTGTCATTTTCCTCATATCTTGTTATGAAAGCTTGAAGTTGCTTTATTTCGACTTGTATCGGCTCATCTCTGTGATTTTAATGATGTATGGAGAGTCATTAATGTCTTGAAGAAGTTTCATATACATTTCATAATCCTTTGGAACATAAATATTGAATTTCATGGCAAATAGTGAAGTTTGCTATCATTTCCCCCTATGTGAAGACATGTCCACAAACCTCTTATTTATGGGAGTTGCAGAATCCTATCGAAACTGATTAATGATGCATTTGGGTGCCCATTGAAGACGTTTAACTAATACATGTCTCTGTTCTTAAATTTGGGAGGGTGATACTGCATTTGGGAAGCCATCTTTGCCCCCTACCCTTGGGGGTTTGAACCTCAAATTTGCTAGTAAGTTTCCCTATTTTCTCTTGATTGTAAATGAGTCTTGTAGAAGTATTTTGAGAGTGTCCAAGCATCCATAAAAATAATTTTTATGTATTAATACCTCTCAAACACATTCAGACCCAATTTGGAAGCATTCAAAGCAATTTGGAAGCATTTGAGTCATTACTAGTCTAAGGGTTGAATTGGCCAAAAAGTGCATACAAGGAACATCCCTTGGAGAAAAGACTCAAGATAGCTACATGCGACTGGAGGGCCTGCAGGATGCTTAGTTTTAGTGAGAATTCCAAGTTCAAGAATTATAATTCGACAAAAATGGGTACAATTACAAATATATGTATGGTTGCATTTTTCCAGAACTGGAAGTCGAATTTCAAGACACTAAAGTATGTATATGTGTGGCATGCTCTATGCGGATATTGGAGAGGAGTCCACCGCATGACCCCACTACAACAAAGTTCAATATCAGGCATCATACGATGGTATACAATCAATTTATCCACAAGATTGAAGTTGTTCATCCCGAAGACATTCGTGATTTTGATAACACTTATATGCATTCCTACATCGCCAACATGGGAATCAACGGAGTAAAGATAGACGTCCTTCACTCAAGACTTACGAATTCATAGTATGTTTACATCCCAAATCATTTAGGAATCATAGCATGTTCACGAAATGATTACATCTACTGTGATTTATTTCTCTCAAATGATCTCTTTGGATTTTTTAGTGTTGTTAGGAATTTTTTCTACCTAACACTGGATTCTTTTTCAGGAAAACACTTTTTGTTTTTATGCCAAAATGGTTGTTGGAAATGTTAAGAGTTGTAATTTCATGTGTCGTTGTTGGTTAAGTTAGTTGAGTTGGTTGTTGACTAGGACATTAGTCGTCCCATGGTATTCACTGGCCCATAGTATTAGCCAGTGGTTTTGGTGTTATGTGAAACTATATATATGTGAGTTTAATGATGAGAAGGAAATCAATATGCCCTTTGTGTTTCCGCTCTTTATCTGCATCCTTGCAATCTTTAACATGGTATCAGAGCTGAAGGATTGATCCTTAAACCTTTTTTTTGGGGTAAGCCTCTTTAGAAGCTAGAGAGCACACACATGAATGGAAGTTGCAGTACAGGACGGAGACGGAGCACTCAAGCCACGACATTTTTTTATATTTTTATTGCCCATGATCCGGCGTAGTCGCACCCACAAAAACCCCATTGAAGAAACCCTGGAGCACCCTTGTTGAAGGAAAACTGCACCACATTCTAAGTTTGATCACCTTAGCTGAAGGAAAAATGATCCGGTGGCTCACCCTACTTGAAGGAAAACTGAGCCGGGTGGTGTACCCTACCTGAAGGAAAATTGTGCCAGTGGCATACCCTGCCTGGAGGCAAACTGAGCCGGTGGCGCACCTTGGCTGAAGGAAAACTAAGCCAGTGGAGCACCTTGGATGAAGCCAAATTGAGCCAGTGGTGCACCTTGTATGAAGGAAAATTGCGTCGGTCTTCCTTTACTCTATAAAAATTTTCCTGGCGCACCTCGAAGGCGCAATAATTTCATTGAAAATTAATAATTGCTTAAATTAATTTTCCTTAATGCATCACAATATTTTCATAAATTAACTTGATTCTCACCGTGAACAGCTCTGAAAATGGGCATGACTAGGGTTCAGGGTTAGCAAGTGGAGCGGTTGGCTGGAAAACCTGCTCCGATGTAGTCATGGGGGGGGCATATGTAGTTGAAACAACTACGGGTGCAACCGCTATAGATAATATACAGATACTGGAATAGTAGTTGCCACAATAGTGGCGGGAACTGAAGAAGATATGGTGGAAGAGGGCATAGTGGTATGGGGTGGAGGAGGATGTCGTGGACAATGAATCCCTACCGGTGTGATGCACTTGCAACAATTACTTAATAAAAATATGCGAAATAGCAGAATGACAGAACTCAGAATCACTTTTATATTGATCACAGGCCACTTCGAGGGGGAAACCTCCTATGAGCAAGCTCAATACAAATAACTTCACGGTGCCTTCATAGGTTTCAACACACACTTATATACTAATTCTAGGCACCAATACTATGGATCAAAACCATGGGCCGTTACAAACTATGGATCAACAATACTACGAGCGACTTACAAAGCATATGCGCCAACAACAATAACACAAACTATTGATCAACAAATACTACGGGACGACTTACAAAGCATATGCGTCCAACAACAACATACTAACAAAGTAAAGACATGGGTTCCTAACATCCCCTCCCCCTTAAAAAAATCTTTGTCCTCAAAGCTTTAGATGTGGAAATTGTTGTTGAATCTGAAGGAGTGGTTCCCATGTAGCATCCTCTGGTTGCATGCCATGCCACTGAATTAAGACCTCTGTGATAGAGCGAGAGCGAAGTTGATGCGTGCGTCGATTGAGGATGGCCTCTGGTTCCAAAAGGATGGATCCTTCATTATCCAGTTCGGGTAAAATCGTTTGTCCACTGATGTTGGTGCCAAGAACTTTCTTCAGACAAGAGACATGAAAGACTGGATGAATGCGGGAAGAAGGAGGAAGTTCCAATTTATAAGCAACGGACCCAATCTTCTGAAGAATCCGATATGGCCCATAGAACTTTGGAGCGAGCTTATGACGCCCTTTGAGTTTCAAGGATGATTTTTTGTACGACTGGAGACGAAGAAAAACCATATCGCCGACTTGAAAAGTGCGCTCAGAATGGTGTTGATCAGCTTGTTGCTTCATGCGATTTCTTTCCATGTGAAGATTGTCCCGCAAAATGCACAGAATCTGGTCGCGGTTTCGAAGGACCGTGTCAACTTCCTGAACTGGTGAACTGGTGGGGGTGTATGGAAGAAGAGCTGGAGGTGCCTGACCATAGACTGCTTCATATGGGGTCATTTTAGAGGCAGTGTGGTAAGAGGTATTGTACCACCATTCAGCGAGAGGGAACCATTTTGCCCACTGATGTTGTTGTTCAGAGGTGAAGCAACGAAGATAAGTTTCCAAGCATTTATTGACAATTTCAGTCTGACCATCTGTTTGTGGGTAATATCTTGAACTCATCTTCAGTTTGGTGCCAGTGTGGCGAAATAGTTCTTTCCAAAAATGACTGGTGAAAGTCGCATCACGATCTGAGACAATGGAAGAAGGGATGCCATGAAGACGAAAGATCTGGTCCAGAAAAATTTGAGCGACGGAGGAGGCTGTATAGGGATGGCTGAGAGCACAAAAATGACTATATTTGGAGAGGTGATCAACCACAACGAGAATCACTGTCTTCCCACCAGATTTAGGGAGCCCTTCAATGAAATCCATAGAAATATCTGTCCAAATCCGTGTACGTATGGGCAAGGGTTCAAGCAATCCTGGAAGGAGTGTTGTTTCACCCTTATTGCGTTGGCAGGTATCACATTCGGCCACCATCTGTTGAATTGTCCTTTTCATGCCCTGCCAAAAGAAGTTACGCCGTGCTCATTCATACGTTTTGAGGAACCCAGAGTGCCCTGCCGATGGAGAAGCATGGAGTTCATAGAAGACATCCTGTTGAAGATCTGTGCTTTGGGGAAGCACCAGACGACCCTTGTATCGCAGAGAAGCACCATCCCAAGAGTAATGTGGTATAGCAAAAGGGTTGTTGGTCAAGCGTTGGATGATTTGAGATAAGGAGGAGTCATTGACATAACCCTGTTGAACAGATTGCAACCAATTTGGAACAGGCATGCAAATAGATGAAAGAGAACCTTGGGCATCAAATGTGCGAGAAAGAGCATCTGCCACAATATTGTCTTCACCCTTCTTGTAAGTGATCTCATAGTCATAACCCATGAGTTTTCTAACCCATTTCTATTGTGCCGGGGAGGAGACACGCTGGTCCAAGAAATATTTCAGACTTTGGTGATCAGTCTTGATGCAGAAATGATTTCCTAATAGGTATGGGCGCCACTTCTGTAGTGCATGCAAAATAGCCATCATTTCCTTCTCATAGGTAGAGGCAGCTAAATTCTTACCTGAAAGGGCTTTGCTGGTGAACGCAATGGGGTGTTCATCTTGAAGGAGAAAAACACCAAGTCCATTTCCGCAAGCATCACTCTCAATAGTGAAGGGCTTGGAAAAATCGGGCATAGCTAGCACAGGTGTAGTACACATAGCTTGTTTTAGTTTGTCAAATGCACACTAAGCAGCAGGTGTCCATGTGAAGGCATCCTATTTTAATAGAGCAGTTAATGGAGCTGCAATATTCCCATAATCCTTGACAAACTTGTGGTAGTAGCTAGTCAACCCCAAAAAACCACGAAGGCTCTTGAGTGTCTGAGGATGCGGCCAATTGTTCATGGCATCGATTTTGGTAGGATCCATGCGAACCCCTTGTGCTGAGATAATGTGCGCGAGATACTCAACTTCCTTCTGTCCAAAAACACATTTAGACTACTTGGCATGGAGATGATGGTCAGAGAAAAGTTGCATGACAAGATCCAAATGCTAGAGATGTTCATCCCATGTTTTACTGTAGATGAGGATATCATCAAAGAATACTAGAATGAATTTCCGCAAGTAGGGTCGAAATATTTTATTCATTAAGGCCTGGAATGTGGAAGGAGCATTAGTGAGTCCAAAGGGCATGACCAAAAACTCATAATGGCCATCATGTGTGCGGAAAGCTGTTTTAGGGATATCATCCTCATGAACCCGAATTTGATGATACCTAGAACGAAGATCCAACTTGGAGAAAAAGTGAGCCCCATGAAGCTCATCAAGAAGCTCATCAAAAACAGGAATTGGAAACTTATCCTTGATGGTGATGTGATTAAGTGCTCGGAAGTCAATGCAGAGGCGCCATGATCCATCTTTTTTGCGGACAAGAATAACTGGAGAAGAAAAGGAACTAGTGCTTGGGCGAATAATACCTTGCTTCAATAAGTCCCGAACAAGCATTTCAATCTCCGTTTTTTGGTGAAATGGGTAGCGATAGGGCCTGATGTTGGCAGGAACACTGCCAGGAAGGAGCTGAATACGGTGGTATTCTGTCCTGGAAGGTGGCAATCCCATTGGTTCAACAAAGACACCTGTATATCGATCCAGAATTTGTTGTAGATCCAAAGGAGTAGTGGAGACCGCTGATGGTTGCATCTGGATGGAATGGATCTTAGCGATGACACCATGTGAATTCTTCTTGAGGAGTTTTTCCATGCGATGTGAACTGATGATGCTGAGAGAACCTGGTTGTAATCCTGTCAATGTGTGTTTGTGTCCATTGAGGGAAAACTGCATCCAAAGTTCAGCAAAATCCCATAAGATAGGGCCGAGTGTGCGTAGCCATTGAGCGCCCAAAACCACATGACATCTGCCTAAGGGCAAGGCAAACATGTCAGAGAGCAAGGTATAATATCCCATAGAGATACGCACATTTCGACACTTCCCTTTGCAAGGTAAGGTGCCCCCATTGGCAACCATGACTTCAAAGTTGGAGCAGGGATGGATAAAACAATCAGCTTGTTTGGCGATCCGAGGGTTAATGAAATTATGAGTGCTACCATAATCAATGAGTATTGTAAGAGGAAGCTTCTTGAAGTAACCCTTGAACCGCATTGTTTGGGGGGTGGTGATTCCAGCTAAAGCATGGAGAGATATCTCTAGCTGGTCATCCTGAGACGGAGGGTCAATAGGAGGTTCCTGAATGTCGACCGGAGCATCCAGTGTTTTTGGATCTTCATCACCCATTTCAGAGGCAGGCGGAGACTCCACATCCAGGAGACAGAGCTTTTGCTGAACACATCTATGTCCCCGAGTGAATTTCTCATCACAATTATAGAAAAGCCCCTTTTCTCTGTGTGCTTGCATCTCTGTTTCAGACAAACGCTTGATAGGAGACGGTCGAGGAGCCTGCGGTATAGGTGGTCGCTGAGAACCCATATTTCGAAAGGGAACAAAAGTGGGCTTGGAGCGTTGTTGGGCTGCAATCTTGTCTTCTGCCAACTTAGCCAACCCTAGTGCTTCCATCATTGTGTTGGGACATAACATTTTGACCTCAGAGCGGATGGCATCCTTTAGACCACTGATAAAACAACTCCGGTAAAATTCATCAGACAATCCTTCGGTGTGGTTGGCTAGATTCTCAAATTCGGTTTGATACTCTCTCACAGTGCCAGATTGGAAAAGTTTAGTGAGGGCTCCTATGAAGTCATCAAAAGCACTAGGACCAAATTGTTGCAAAAGGAGCTGGCAAAAGTCTGGCCAGTTGGGCTCTGGATGAGCCTTGATGTACCAACGGTACCATTGAAGAGCTTCCTATTCCAAATGAAAGGATGCCAACGGAAGTTTGTTGACATCAAAAGTATTATGCAGACTGAAATACTGTTCTACACGATAGATCCATCGAGTTGGATCGGTACCATTGAAGCGAGGAAAATCAAGCTTCGGACCACGGAAATTGCTGGAAGAAGAGAACCCATTGTTTGCTGAAGACTCAGACTGTCGTTTGTTGTTCATAGCTGAATGTTCAAGATGGAGACCAAGAAATTTTTCATCCAGATCCTGGAGTTTGGCTTGGATGGCTGCAAGTGCTTCCTCCATGCTTTTTGCTCCTGCATGGGTGACAACCATAACCAAGATTTTTTTTTTTTTTTTTGGTTGACTGGGTAGGAAAACAAAAACAGGAACTACTTCAGTAAGGGAAAATTTGGATTTGGGAAAAAATCAGAAGGGTAATTGGGGTTTGACTAGGTTTTGTACATTGTTGGATAGACGGGGAAGCAAAAATGAGGATTTCAGAAGCGGGGTGAAAGAATGGGAAAATTTGGTAGAGGGGAACAAAGAAGCAGAATTCAGAAAGGAACTCTGTGGTAAAATTTGAAGGTGATTGGGTGAAATCTGAGGAAGTTATGGCAAACCCTAAAAATAGACAAATGTGGGATTTCGGGCTGTAGGAAGGGGAATTGAGGATAGAGTCCTCAGGAATGAAATATGCAGAATGGAATGACAGGGGTTCCTTGAAAATTTCAAGGGAAACAGAGGTAAAACAAGGGAGATATGGAGCGGCTATGGCTCGAAAGGAATCTGGAACAACGTCGAACGACTGGATCTGGAACGGCTTGCAAAATGGATCTGAAACGGCGCAGCAGTGATCGACAATAGTTCAGTTGAAAGTAGATATGGACCCCAGGTATGTGCGGATTCCTAACAGTTCAGGGGTTTCACTTGGCCACCAATGCTGTCTGGCGGCTTGTGTATTGGGGCAATACCCCTCACTCCATGGCTCAGGTAAAACTGATAACCGCTTTTCCACAAACGACAGCTCTTGGTTTACCTCACGGGTGGGAACTAGTCAATCAGGTAGGGGTCGTTGCCCTTTTCACTGGTAGGTCCTCTCAATGGGCTAGCTACTTCGGGGTTCCTGTGGTACTCCTCACAATGAGTTTTAGGGCTTATGCCCAAGTACTTCCCACAATTAAGCGGATAGGGATTATTCCCAAATCCGAATCCGCAACAGATGCGAAAAAAAAATTTTGGCAGGATTTTCACCCAGTGAGCCCAAGAAAGTGCTCTGATACCAGATGTGATGCACCTGCAACAATTACTTAATAAAAATATGCGAAATAGCAGAATGACAGAACTCAGAATCACTTTTATATTGATCACAGGCCACTTCGAGGGGGCAACCTCCTATGAGCAAGCTCAATACAAATAACTTCACGGTGCCTTCATAGGTTTCAACACACACTTATATACTAATTCTAGGCGCCAATACTATGGATCAAAACCATGGGCCGTTACAAACTATGGATCAACAATACTACGGGCGACTTACAAAGCATATGCACCAACAACAATAGCACAAACTATTGATCAACAAATACTACGAGACGACTTACAAAGCATATGCGTCCAACAACAACATACTAACAAAGTAAAGACATGGGTTCCTAACAACCGGTTGTACGATAAGGGGTATCGACCTAAAAGGGATAGGGGGGATGTTGAGGGATGGTGGATGGGAGGGCAGTCTTGGATAGAGGGAAGATGATGGATACAAGGGGGGTTGTGGACGAATGGGGGAAGCTGGATGGAAGGGGGGGCATGGACGAATGGGGGAGGATGGATAGACAGGGGGCATGGATGAATGGGGAGGATGGATAGACGAGGCGCGTGGAAGAATGGGGGAGGATGTATAGATGGGGGGGCGTGGACGAACAGAGGAGGTTGGATGGAGGGGAAGGATGGATGGAGGGGGGATTATGGACGGAGACTAGAGGCTAGATGGAAGGGCAGGTGGATGGAGGGAGGGATCTAGATGGAAGTGGAGGGGGGAGAAGACTTATGGGAGAGGGTGGAAAAATTGAACTGAAGTGGGGAGGTGGAATATTGTCACCTACAGCTGATGGTGGCACCTGCATATACATTTGTAATATCATAGTTTACTAGACAAAAAGCAAATTAAACCACAGTAAGTCATAACAATTAAAATTAAAAGTGTGCTTTTAACTACACATTGTACTTGTGGGTATGGTGACCTGCCGATCCCTGGCAGAGATGGATGGTCATCATAGTCTTTGCATACCTATGGAAACCAAAATGCATGCACATTATGAACATATTAAACAAGTAATTATTTAGGCACTCAAAATATTCAAAAATATTGTACGAACTATCATCGTGTATGTCATAAATATAAATAAATAAATAATAGAAATGCCATAAGTAATAACAATATTGTGTGAGGTACTGAAAATACCTCCATGTGAGGTGCTTAAATTTTAGTTGCAATTGCCATTGTTGCGTCCAAGTTGGGAGATCCTACGTTCTCCCCTGTCGGCGTCTCCACTCTAAATAACTATACATTTATATAATAGTTTAAGTCATACATAACTACTTTAAAATGATTTTACAATTTCTCAAGTGGTGATTGAAAACTCATTAAAAAAATGCTAACCTGCTCCATATAGCAGCCCTCGATCGAGCCAGGGAAAGTGTGCCCGCAATGGGGACAAAGATGTGGCATTATCCCCATATAACTAGAAGGCCCATCATGTCTACCACCAGTCACGGGTCTATCCTGACTCTGTCGTGAAGGCCCTGCACCTGAGTCTCTATCAGGGTCAACATGTCCCTCCACTGTAGTTGATGCTACAAAGGAGGTGTGTCTAAGGAGTCCACATGCAACACTCCTCATTTCCCCGTCAATGTGATCAAGTTTGTGGGGTAACTGAGGTGGTTGGGGAGAGGGTTTAGGCTTGTAACTATGAGATGGTGGACCTCTCAGTGGGTTCCTCCTGGAAGCAGGTCGATCTTGGGTAGAGCCAACACCAACAACCTAGAACTCGGTTATGTCAAAATAGTTGACATGTAAACCGAGCGCAAACTCATCCCACAGTTGTCGAAGGAAGTACTGTGGAACCTCCCTATTATTGCAGGGAGGTTTATCGTAAACCATGAACCACCTATGCATCCAATTGTCCTTCCATGGTTGGAAATGACACGAATACATGCAGACACATGGATTTCTAATATTGGGTGGTTGTTGTGTTCTTAGATCGGTGGACATACTGTGTAATTGGGCCTTTGTAATATTCAATGCTTTTATTTCTTCCTTGGAAATTCCTATGGAATACTACTCCCGCATCCTAGCTCTATATTCGGTCATGTCAGTCAATTGGCGATGTGCATGGATGAGGGAGTCAATTGAGCTCTAAATTGAGGTGGAAAGGGACACTCGATATGGTTCCCTTTTGTTTCTTAATTCTCGAGTGTGCACTCTCATTTCATTTACGTAATGGTTCAAGTCGTCTTGGTCAAAATTTTGTTCAAGGTTTTGATTTTCTTGGGCATTTTGATTTTGTTGAGGGTTTTCATTGGTTCCAAGGTTTGTGTTTTCTTGTGTTCCACCGAAATCCATGTTAACATTTTTTTCATTCATTGTATAGGTTTAGAATCTACAATTGAAAAAAAATCTAGTATTTTACTAATTTGGGAATTATTAAAAATTTAATAAATAATAAAAAATCAATAAAATGACAAAAAACAATGATCTTACCTATCCAATGCAATTAATGATCACTTGGTAGATGGATTGATGGATTTCTTGAGTGCAATGGGTGAGTGAGGTGGTCTCTTATTATGTGTACGCACCGGGTGAGTGAAGCTTGGCTGATTGGAAGTGAAATATAATGCATTCTACCCTATTTTTTATTTATTTGGTTTAACAGGAGTGCATGCATGCTTTTGGGCGCGTATGCACTAAAAATGCACACGCGCAGCAATGCGCACATACCTCAGTTCAGTACCGAACCAAAAGATGTGTGCACATCGTTGTTTTTTCGCCGCTAGCGCAACCCCATTGCAATTGTTTTGGGGAGCAACTTTTTGCGCCCACCTATGTCCTTTATAAAAAGGTTTGATATAATTAAGGATACCTAAGAATCTTAGGAGTTGAACCTTTTCTAGAAATTGTTATGGAAAATGAGTGAATACTTTCAGGACATGATCTTGGAGGACAAATTGACCTTTACTGATTCTGAAACCAAGAAACTCAATCTCAGTCTTCCCAATCTCCATCTTGCTTTTTGAAAGCACTAAGCCATGTTGAAATACAAACTGGTAGAATTCCTGCAAATGATTCAAATGTTACTGTAGGTTCTTTGAACAAATCATAATCTCATCAATATAAACTAATGTTGTTGGTAGGCGGGTTGATGAGTCAGCTTTGCAGCACCGTGGATACTGCGACAAGCCGAAGATACCACGAAAGGAGGAAAGCAGCACGCAAGTCGATAGTATTTTATGTATTTTGGGTTATTTAGACCGCTATATGCGGGTTTTGGGTCATTTGGACCACATTATGTGGGTTTTTTGGTCATCTTTTTGTAGAGTTTGTTAAAAAGTAGTTAGGAGGTTTCCTAAGTGGACCGTAAATGTAAAGGCGCTAGCCTATAAATAGACATAGCATTGTAAGTGTTGGAATATACAAGATTAGATGAATGAAAGAGATAGTTGAACACAGATGATTTTGCTTGTTGTTGTCTGTTAAATTGGGTATGTGACAGAAGAACTATATTGTTGTATCTATGAGTTGTTGCCAAGTTTAATATGATATGATTTGGAGCAGAATTACTGTGTCTCTTTCTGTTTTCCTGCTATAGATGTGATGTGCAATTTATGAATGATGCGATGTTTCCTTGTTTCGAATAATGTTAAATTGCTAGATCTATTATGGTTTACTGAACAACAAGATCTGTGAATGATGATGCGGTTTTGTCTAAATGCTTAAGTTGAATTGGTAGAACTATCTGTGAATGCTGCAATAAGTTGTTAAGTGGATGCACAAAAGTCCTTCCTCATTCGACGGAAACATGGTTCCATCAGCTCTCCCTTGAACATATCGGGTGAGACTTCATCTGCTCCGCAGGTGTTGCTGGACAGGGTAAAACCTGTTTGGGCTGGTGCTCAGGGAGATCATGGTGGGTTGGATGTCAATAGACTGAGGAACCCATGTCGACCAAGCGTGTGTCAACAAATGGTTCCATTGTTGGGACCATAGCAAGAAGTGAAGGGAGGACATGTTGTGGCATCCGACGACACTGGAAATTCAAGATTGGTTTGATCAAAGGTTGCGAGAGTTCGCTGAGAAAGAAAATCGGAACCCTGGGTTGTCAACAGATTGTTGGTTGGAAAAGTATATACATGATGATCCGCACGAATATTTTTTCTGCGAATTCCCAATCATTTTGTATGAATGGTTAGCGCAATTGACCTTTCAGAAGCAAAACTTCCAAGGTGGTGAGCCGACATCTTGGACCCCAGAACTGATCCAGGAGCTGCAAGAAGTAGACAACAAGGCATCATGAGCTGTTGAAGTTTGGGTTGACAGTATATTGAAAGGTTATATCACCGAGTTTACGATTGACACGATGAAGTCCTATAGTGAAGCCGAAAGGGAATTTTTCAACGGACTAAGAGGCAGGGTCCTGTTATCACTACAGTTGTCCATTAAGATGCTCATTTGTGAAAAGGGCATACTGAAGATGCACCTCGACCAGTAGAACACTGGTGGACGGAGGCCATGGGTACCGCGATAGTAGGGGGAGGGTGAATGGAATGATATGGGGGTAGATGGGTGCAATTTGCGACGATACTGTGAAGGAAGTCGAGGAAGAGAGTGGTATTATGAGGGGAGGAGCAAGGTTTCGACAAGAGAAGAGGCAGAGGACAGGAGAAGGTCCTGCTGTGATCAAAATGTGAAACCGTGAAGGAAGACCACATGGGACGAAGCGACCTCACAGTGATGACGAGGATGATCGGGCTACACCCCAGATAGAGGTAGGACCAACCCCCAGCAGCAACGTACACACACCTCCGCTCACTATATCACAACCAGGAGGAAATACACCTTCGACATCGCCGTGTTCATCATGTCAATAGCATTTACTTACTAGTGGATCAACGACCATAGGAAGGAATCCCAGGATGGTGGGTGAAGATGTGAAATTACCTCTATTCCATGGAAATGGAACTGACAACCCAGGGAAGTACTGGTTTTTATGTGAAGCATTATGGACTGTTAAGCAAATTACAGATGATGACACCAAGAAAGGTCATACGGCAACGACTCTTTGGGGTCACGCATTGGACTGGTTTATGATGTTTGTACAAGTTCCTACAGACAGTCCAGAAAAGACACTGGATGAAGGTAGAAAGGGATTGATTGTGGAGTTCAAAAAACCAAAATATGAAGCACAATATATTACAGAACTAAAAGATATTAAGCAGTATCCGAATGAAACTATTTGGGATTTCGACCAAAGGTTCAAAGCACTGATGGCGAGAGTTAGCTTCGACATGAGCCATGTCTAGCACAAAGAATGGTTCATCGCGGCATTGCTACCTCATATTCGGCTTTCGTTGATGCAGCAAAACATTACGACACCAAGCGAAGCTTTGAATATTGCGATGAGGCTAGAAGCTTCACCGATCGGTGAGAGTGCAGCTGGTATGTCTCAGATCCAAACACAATTGGAAAACCTGACAATTCAACTACAAGATCTGAAGAAGGGAAAATAGCACCGCGAGGAGGTCTGGTGTACTCAATGTCGCACGAAAGGACACACAACAGATAACTGCCTGGATTTTCGCAACTACCTTGTATCAGGAGCACCGAACCCATTAAGTGGTGGTGGTATGTCATGGTGCCGCATCTGTCAAGTATATGGGCATCGATACGAGGAGTGTCAATACATGCAGAAGATGGTCACAAATCCGATGAGTTTTTATTATTTATTCTGCAAGTCTATGGGACATGAAGATAAAGATTGCTGTGCATATGGATTTCTTCAGGAAAGAATGTACAACGCATTCTATGTGAAGGATGACCAACGTGTAGTATAACAACCGCAACCACAACCATAGGTTGCCCAACCACTACCTCAACCGTAGATGCAGTTTGTACCGCAACCACAACAACAGTTTGTGCCACAATATAATCAGGTGTAGATGGCTCCACAATAGCCACAGTACATTCAACAACCAGAATATGTTCACCCAGCACCATGTGTTTAGCCAGGGTAGTGTGTTCAGCTGCCACCAAATCCCATGCAACAACATTTTAACCAGCTGCAATATTAGCAGCAAGGGGGTTTTCACGACAGATTCCAGGGAGGACGAGATGGAGGATTTGGTCGCGGAGGAGGATGAGGTTGCGGACTTGTCCAATGATATAATTGCGGGGTATTGGGGCATTATCAGAGGGATTTCCCGCAGTTGCAGACACAGTGTACATATTTTTTTTGTTGCGGATCACACTATTGAAAATTGTCCGCAGTTGATCGCGTGATGGCAGGCAAGGCATATACCACAATTATAGAACCAGAACCAGTTTCCAAATCAGAATCATCCACAAAACTAGAACCAGTGTCAGAATCAGAATACTAACCAGAATGTGAATCAACCTGCGAACCCACCTCCGAACTAGAACCAGGGTCCAATAGTTGCGACGATTTCAACAGAGCCAAGGACACAAGATGTTGCTGTTGCTGTTATCACTCGCAAAGGTGCGATGACTGGAGAAGATGGTTTGCATCCCCTGATCCAGCTGGATGGGAAGAAGAAAACACAGTTTGATATTGATGCCGAGCATGATGCATTCTTTCAAGCGCGTAATGCGATGGAAAAAGATTGTGGTAAGTCAATTGTTTATTATATGCCACCTGTTTTTAACTCAATTTTGGATGTAGGAACATCACATCAGTTTGGTACCTTGCAACATTTCTTTGAAATTTTCTTATCACTAGCACGAGACCCTGATGCTCTTGTTGAGATCGAGAGTTTGTTGCATCGACTGACCAAGGGACGGAGGGAGTTCGCGTTGAATTCCTTGCAAAGGAAGAAGAGAGGCAAAGAGATGTGCATGAACATCCAGATTGGGGAGTATGAGATAGATTCCGTCATTTTGGATCTAGGCTTAGACATCAACATTCTCACAAAGCAAGCATGGAAAAATATGGGGAGCCCAACGCTAAGCTGGTCTCCCATGCAGCTGCGATTGGCTAATCAAGCCAAGGTAACACCGATTGGGAGAGTTCCACACCTTGTTGTGGATATTGAAGGAATGCAAACCTATGTTGATTTTGATGTGATTGAGGTTGTCGATGGAGGAAGCTCCTATCCCGCATTGCTAGGGATTGGATGGGATAATGACAGTATCGTTGTAATCAATTTTAAGAAGCGGGTGATGACCTTTGAGAACCGTGACCCTAGAGTCATAGCTCCGTTGGATCCAATTGAAGGGTGGTGGTATGTTGAACCAGTCAAGGATGAAGTTGTAACAGGTTGGGATCATGCCTACAACATCTCAGAGGACTACATCGATCTGACTAATGGTGGAGAGCTTGGTTGGCACAGCTATAGCACTGCATCTTCCTACTCAGATGATGCGTTAGAGAACTGGCAGAACCACCTGCATGAGGTGTCGTTCAAGAAGTGTGGGTTGATCACATAGTTGCTGCATCAGGTCATGACCGAGACTATTGAATTGCCTATATACAACGGACTTCCCGGATTGTCTGAATTTCTAATCACATTTGAAGCTCAGGTGTCAGAACCACAACAGTTGCTGGTGTTGGAGGAGGCATTGAAGGATACTCCAGCATGGTGGTGGGCGACCCATAAAAAGTCGATTACTGCATGGTCGTAGTGTTGAAGGTTGATGACGGTTCATTTTGGTGAGACTGAGGTATACCACACCAGAAGGTACGATGGGTAGAATGACCTTGGTAGTCATTTGATCGAATGTCACACTTTATGGGCCTCACGACCAAGGGATGAATGGGTCCATGCTTTTGTCCATACTTTGGATGAAATTCCGTGATCATGGTATGTCACCGTTGAGCTGCGAGGGAATATCACCACTTGGTTAGAGTTGATGGTTTTCTTTTCCCATACTTTTAGTTTCACGGATGCCAATCCTAATGTTCATAATTCCCTACAACTCATTCGTGATGTTGTTTTGAAAGTAGTTCTAGTTGCTTACCCTGTGGATCCACATACACATTGTTAGATGCAATCGATGATGGAGTGCTATAACATTTCTGGAGGATCAGAGGATGGTGATGATCCACGGAATGTCAATATTCTAGAATCAGAAGGGAGTCACGGTGTTGTAGCACCTGATGCACCGAAAAATTCGATCAGCCAGCCATTGAAGCTCTTGAAGGTCAACATTGGGACGGAGGAGAGCCCAAAGTTTGTGAATGTTGGTGACTAATGGGATGCATCTATGATGGAAAAGGTCACCGAACTATTGCATGAGTTCCAATATTTGTTCCCTATGAAGTTTTCCGAGATGAAGGGAATTATGGGAGATTTAGGGGAGATGAAGATTCCCTTGAAACTGGATGCAAAACTAATTAGGTAGCGACCATATCGCCTGAATCTGCAACATAAGGAGAGGGTCAAAGTTGAACTTAACCATATGTTGGATGTTGACATAATAGAGGCAGTAGAGGAATCGGATTGGATTAGTCCCATGGTAGTGTAAGACAAGAAGACCAGGGAGGTGCAGATTTGTGTTGACCTGAGGAAGTTGAATGATACCTGTATGCATGATCCATTTCTGACGCCTTTCAGTGATGAGGTGCTGGAAGGAGTGGGTGGCCAAGAAATGTACTCCTTCATGGATGATTTCTCTGGCTATCATCAGATCAGGATTGCGAAAGAGGACCACCATAAACCCACATTTGTGACCGAATGGGGATGTTTCCAGTACGCCGTGATGCCATTTGGGCTTAAAAATGCACCTGCGATATTCTCCTGAGTTATTGTTGCTGCCTTCAGAGACTTTATTCATAAGTTTTTGCAATTTTATATGGATGACCGGACCATTTATGGATTGATCAGCGATCACCTGGAAAACCTGCGACTGATGTTCGAGCGATGTAGACAACATTAGATATTGCTGAACTTGAAGAAGTGCATTTTCTCTGCACCATTTGGGATATTGTTGGGTCATATTGTGTGCAAGCAAGGATTGTTGGTTGACCTAGCTAAGATTGCGCTCATTTTGAGCTTAACACCACCTACCAATGTCAAGCAGTTGAGAGCGACGTTGGGGTGCACAGGGTACTATCGCAAGTTCATCCAGGGATATGGTACAATCACAACTCCTATGGAAAAGTTGCTAAAGAAGTATATGGTATTCGTCCATAGTCTAGAATGCCAAGCCAGCTTCGAGACACTGAAGGCTAAGATGGCTTCTGCACCAATTTTGGTATTTCCTGCTTAGAGCAAGGAGTTCCACGTCCATGTGTATGCATCATCAATTGCACTAGGAGTAATGCTCGCGCAACTAGGGGAAGGAGATCTGGATCACACAATTTCTTTTGCAAGTCGGAAGTTGTCATCTGCGGAGCGAAATTATACCACTACAGAGAGGGAAGGCTTGGTGATGGTATATGCGCTGCATAAGTTTAGGAATTATTTCTTTGGGGGTCACTTCAAGATGTTCACAAATCACTCAGCTTTGAAATATTTGGTCAACAAGCCTATGTTCGGGGGGAAGATATGTCGCTGGCTACTTCTTTTTCAAGAGTTTGATTTTGAAGTAATTGTGAAACCTGGTTGATTCAATGCGGGGCCAGATCACTTGTCGAGGATTGAGACTGGGGAGGAACCAACCAACATTGAAGATGGGTTTACACTTGCACAACTATTCAGGGTTGAAGTAGCTGATGACTACTATGATGAAATCATTCAATTTCTGGTGACAGGAACCGCACCAGAGGATTTTACCGCCAGTCAGAAGAAGCAGTTGGTGGTTAAGGTTACAGATTTCCAGCTAATTGTTGGACATCTGTATAAATTAGGACCAGATGAGATCTTGAGACACTATGTCTTGCCTCATGAACAAGGGAAGATATTGAAAGAGGAACATGAGGGTGTGGCTGGTGGACAATATAGTGGTCGTGCTACCGCTAGGAAGGTGCTTCGCGCAGGGCTTTGGTGGCCCACTCTTCATACTGATGCGACAGATTATGCATGCTCTTGCGATGTTTTTCAAACACTGGGAAAATCGTTAAGGAGGGATGAGATGTCGTTAATTCCTCAAGTAACATTACAACCATTTGCTAAATGGGTTGTGAGTTTTGCGGGACCTATCAACCCACTTGGGAAGCGAACTAGTGCACAGTACATCATTACTGCGACAGATTATCTGACGAGGTGGGAGGAGGCAGCACCAGTTGTAGACTGCATTGCTGTGTCAACAACGCGATTCTTGTTCATCAATATTGTCACTTGGTTTGGATCCTCGAAGGTATTGATGAGTGATCAGAGCAGTCACTTCATCGATCGCACAGTCAGTGCATTAATAGAGGAGCTTCAGATACAGCATAAGAAGAGTACACCGTATCATCTGCAAGCAAATGGAACGGTCGAGGCCTTCAACAAAGTGTTGGAGCATGTGCTTACAAAGGTTTGTAATATGAACCGCGATGGCTGGGATTTGAATATTCCAGCAATATTGTGGGCATATCGCACCACTTGCAAAAGGTTGACAGGACAGACACCGTTCAAATTAGTGTATGGGAAAGAGGTAGTTATGCCTATGGAGTACTTTGTTCCGAGCCTGCGCGTAGCGGCAATGACAAACATGAATGATGGAGCTGCGTTGTCAGAACGATTGGAGCAACTGGTACAATTGGAGGAAGGTTTGTTTTATTACGGGTTTTCACCAGTGTGTGGAGAAGGATCGACAAAAAGCTTGGTATGATCGCCATATAAAAAATAAATAATTTCAGCAGGGTGACTTGGTGCTATTATATGACAGCAAGTTCATGAAGCATCCTGGCAAGTAGCAGATGCATTGGCTAGGGACATATCTTGTTAGTTCCATTACTTCAGGAGACACAGTGAAACTACGACAGTTAGATGGAGCGTTGTTACCAAAGATGGTGAATGGTAGCAGGCTGAATCCCTATAGGATGGGCCAGGAGCCGTGGGATGTGTAGAGCATTGCACAAAAAATATATAAATGATGAAGGATGCTAGGTGGCAGGATGGCGCACCAGCAGGGACAAGATGCGCAGGTAAGAGCACTGGTATTACAGTTTGGGAGCCATGTTGCGACAGCTGCAGGGTTACGACATAGTCACATCAACAATCATTATAGTTTGTGAGCAGATGGCGGTCTATCACGTGATAGGTCTTTCTTCCATCTCGGCCCGATTAGATTGCCAGGATGGATGATAATGTCAGGCACATATAACAAAAGACGGTAGCATGGTTGATCACCCATAGTTGATGCTTGGGCCATTTGCACAAACAACACCTGGTGGAGGTATGGTCTTGTAGCTCTGCACGTAATAGGTCTCGTCGGAGTTCGGTTGCTGCGGATCAGTTTCATTGGAAGACAGTCGATCGGAATGATGGCAGAATCGAAAACTTATGCGAACGAATTTGCTAATGATTTCAGAATCAGGCATCCGGGACACTCCGGAAATGCATAAATACAGGCACAAGCGGTTTGCTGAGCAATGAGGTATTTATCATTTGAGAGAAACCCATGCTGTGAGTGGGTCAGGAGGCTAGATAAGTTAGGAATTCCAAGGAAGCTGTGGAAATGATCCATTTCATTTCGTGCAACAGCACACGAGGTGCATTGAGGGCCCGAACGATGAGTATGCATGAACATCCAGAGAAGGAAGCGACAAGGACACCCGGGACAACCAGAGACGAGGTCTCACCCTAGATGTCTAAGTATGTGGTGGTAGTTTGAAGCTTTGTGGTCCCTACAACCACCATAGTGACAAGGGAGGAAATCCCTTGGTCCCAGTGGTAGTTGATCCCTGGTGCGAAATAGATGTGCCACAATAATTGGATTATTCCGCACCTCGGCGATGTTCATCAACTCTTCCTCAGTCTGCACTAGGTTTCTAGAGACTAGAGGATGAGTTTGAGAAGTACATGACAACAAGCTGGAAGATCACTGTCTGAGTTTGAGAAGTACATGACAGCGAGCCGAAGATCACCGTATCAGTTTGAATAGTACACAGCAGTGAGATCCAAGCATCAAGAACAGTTGCAGAATAATAGTCAAGCAACAGATGAGTCCGAGTACACCATGTCCAGCTGATGTGGCTCGAGGGCGAGCCACAAGATTGTGTTGGGGGCCTGTTGGAAGGCAGGTTGATGAGTCAGCTTCGCAGCATTGTGGATACTGCGACAGGCCGAAGATACCACGAAAGGAGGAAAGAAGCATGCAAGTCGATAGTATTTTATGTGTTTTGGGTTATTTAGACCGCAATATGCGGGTTTTGGGTCATTTGGACCACATTATGTGGGTTTTTGGGTCATCCTTTTGTAGATTTTGTTAAGAAGTAGTTAGGCGGTTGCCTAAGTGGACCGTAAATGTAAAGGCGCTAGCCTATAAATAAACATAGCAGTGTAAGTGTTGGGATATACAAGATTGGATGAATGAAAGAGATAGTTGAACATGGATGATTTTGCTTATTGTTGTCTGTTAATCTGGGTATGTGACACAAGAACTATATTGCTATATCTATGAGTTGTTGAGAAGGTTAATATGATATGATTTGGAGTAGAATTACCGTGTCTCTTTTGGTTTTCCCGCTATAGATGTGATGTGCAATTTATGAATGATGCGATGTTTCCTTGTTTCGAATAATGTTATATTGCTATATCTATTATGGTTTACTGAACAACAAGATCTGTGAATGACGATGCGGTTCTGTTTAAATGCTTAAGATGAATTGTTAGAACTGTATGTGAATGCTGCAATAAGTCATTAAGTGGATGCACAAAAGTCCTTCCTCATTCGGTGGAAACATGGTTCCGTCAGCTCTCCCTTGAATATCTCGAGTGAGACTTCATCTGCTCCGCAGGTGTTACTGGACAGGGCAAAACCTGTCTGGGACGGTGCTCAGGGAGATCACGGTGGGTTGGATTTCGACAGACTGAGGAACCCTTGTTGACTAGGCGTGTGTCAACAAATTCCCATTTATTTTTATTTGAATATGTATTCCATTCTTTTTTGAGCCTTAGAAGGGGCATTATTTATTCCAAATGGAAAAACTTTACACTGGTATTGACCATGTAGAACAACAAAAATAGTTGTAAACCTATCTTTAGCTTCTATGCCAATCTAGTAAGAACCAGATTTCAAATCAAATTTGCTAAAGATAGTACATCCTACAATTATTTGCAACAAACTAGATTTCTCGAGAAGAGGATACTTTACAAGCTGCAGAATTTTATTTAAAGGTTTGAAATTAACTACTAACCTAGGATTTCCTCTCTTTATCTCAAAATGCATATTCACAACAAGGGATCTACAAGCCCAAAGACCCTTTGATGGTTCAATCAGATCCTTTAAGAGCAGGTCTATTATCTCATTTTCACAAAACTCTTTTTCAGAATGGGTCACTAAGGTTGTTGAGGCTTTATGAGGGAATGGATTTATTATAGGATCAAATGGTAAAGACACAAAATATTTCTCTTTGTAAAGACCACCTCGTGACCATTACTCACGGTTCCACCAATAATGTTCATGGTTCCATAAATGCAGTTCATGCTTCCACCAACAATGCTCATGGTTCCATAAATAGATCTCATGGTTTCACCAACAATGCTCACGGTTCCATAACTAGAGCTCATGGTTCCACCAATATTGCACACGGTTTCATTAACTTTGTTTGAGATTTAACAACCAAGTGTGCAAGATTCTACCACCAAATATGTTCATGGTTTCATCAACACTATTTTTTTTCAAGGTTCCGTATGCATTATTCAGAATTCAACCACTTCGTGACCATGGATGCATTACTCACCAAATGGTTCATAGTCCATAAATAATGCTTATGATATCCACGGTTCCACCAACATTGTTCATATTTCTTAATTGCACATGGTCTTTTATGCATTCTACATGGTTCCACCCACATTGTTCATAGTTCCATCAAAATTTTCCATGACTCTATAAACATTATTCATGGTTCCACCCGTAAAATGATCAATTCCCATGAATTTTGTTCAAGGTTCCTTATATGGTTCTACCACCTCATGATCAATACTCATGGTTCTACCAATAATGCTCATGGTTCCATAAATATAGTTCATGCTTCTTCCAACAATGATCATGGTTCCTTTAACTAATCCATGTCTCTTTTCTGAAATTTGGGAGGGTCGTACTGCATTTGGGAAGCCATTTTTGTCCCCTACCGTTGGGGGTTTGAACCTCGAATTTGCTAGTAAGTTTCCCTATTTTCTCCTTATTGTAAATGAGTGTTGAAGAAGTATTTTGAGGGTTTCCAAGCATCCATCAGACTCATTTTTATGTTTTAATACCTCTCAAACACATTCAAACCCAATTTTGAAGCATTTGAGTCATTACTAGTTTAAGGGTCGAATTGGCCAAAAAGTGCAATTTTTCCAATTTTTCCAAATTTATTAAAAATGGACACTGCACTAGGGAACAAAATTATGGTCTATTTATTAATCTACAAAATAGTAGCTCCCTAGGCATCATAATGTGTTCATGGAGAGCATACTTTTGTGGGGTTAATAGACATATCCACAACCATAAATGTCTAATGAGGACTTTACATGATAGGTTGGAAGGTATCATGGAAGCCATGCGACAAATCACATATCACATATCTCAATTGGACATTAGAAAAGATGACATGGAGAGAAACATCAAGGAGCAAGGAGGCCAGCTAGAAAATTTGCAGGAAGATCTATTGGAAAAGTTGTTGAATATGAACTAGGGAAGTCAGATCCAGAACAAATCTACCACAACATTGAAATATCTCGAATAAGATCCACTACACCACCCTACAATGGAATGAATAGATATGGACTCCTCCAGGCATGATGATTGAAGGTGCCTTTAAAGTTTTTTGCATGTTTTTTCCTCTTTATTTGGTGCCATGTTTTACTTCTATGGAAGTATACTAGAACATTATATTCGATTAAACAACACTATCAATTTTGTAATTGCTGAGAAAATTGTGTTATACTGGTTATGGGAAGGATAATTTTGGCTTTCAAAGCCTATATATTGCTCCTCACAGAAACATAGTGAACAATTTTGTAATTTCTCTATTTTATTTTCAACCTTTTAATATAAAAAATTTACCCATTCTTGTTAAAAAAAAAAATTCACATGTTACCATTCATAGGTATCTTGTAATTTCATGTGTTGCCATTCATATCTATCTTGTATTTAGTATTTGTAATAAACAATGTGATTACATGTTTTTCTTTTCACATATACATCCAATCTTCACAATTCTTTATACTCATTTTAAGTTAGAAATCTCCATACATATTGTACTTACTATTACAAGTAATTGTGCATCTTACATGCAAACGAATTCTTTTAGTAACATTTAGTATTTGTAATAAACAATGTGATTACGTGTTTTTCTTTCCACATATAAATCCAATCTTGAAAATTCTGTATACTCATTTTAAGTTAGAAACCTCCATACATATTGTGCTTACTATTACAAGTAATTGTGCATCTTACATGCAAACGAATTCTTTTAGTAACATTCTAATATGTGATTTAGGTGTATTTTTTTTGTAAGCTTTTGCATTTAAATATATTTGAGTTGAGTTTGATAATATATTTTATTGTATAATTTTAGTTGACAATATGTGTTCATCATACTTTAATAACAAACTTTCATTTTATTCACATTTTTTTTCTAAAAATGTAAATATTTTATTTTTCTATTTTAGTCACATCCATTTTATTTGCATTTTATTATCTCAAGTTTTTTACGTTATGTTTCTAGTATTTATATTTTCATTTTATTCTATGTTGTTTGATCTCAATATGTAATGTAATTCACCTTCACCTTTAACATATTAATGGTGACATGTTGACTAAATAGTTACTTAAAGAATTGCATCTCTCACACAGACACGTGACTAAGAAGTGCATGTGTATCCATCTTAGTCTAGCTTGTTTCTTCCTAGATTCTTCTTCCTCTTCCTCCTTTTTTCTTCATCTTATTTCTTCTTTTTTCCTTTGCTTCTTTTAGTCTATGCTCTTTAGATTCCTTAAGTTTTGTTTCCCGCTTGCTTTTGTCCTCTGCAAATTTTCTAGAGGCCTCTTCTTGCTTTTGTCCACTTATGCCTTCATGAGGTCCTTTCCATGTTACATGTTTATGCTTCTTATTGCCCAGTCTCCTTGAGATCTCATCAAGGGACTTACATATCCTGTACATTTGTTCATTTGCCCAAATTTTATCTCCATATGCCTAGGTAAATTTACAGGCATGATAAATTTGTTCTTCTATCTTCCTAGCATCATTTCTCATGAAGACTTCATACCAATCTACAAATAACTAACAACTTGGGCATGCTATTTCTTTATTCCTTAATTTATCCTTCAAACAATATCCTCCAATAGTCAGAGGCGAGGGGGGGAAAACAATTTTTTCAATATTCGTCAATACTACACCAATACCATTTAGAAAAACTTGATATGCCACTTCTTGTATGATTACTTTTTCAATAACAAAGTGAGGGTAAATATGAAGAGGTCTAATGCCACCGTATATTTGTAAGTAAGTCCCCTTTTTGGTGACATTCTAGCCTCCTAGTGTATCTGAGGCCTCCAAATCTTTATTAAACATGCACTTGGTTGGTTCCCCAAGAATGAGTGTAAATAGCAACATTAGGAACTCCCGCCATATCTTGACATAATAACTAATGTACTTGTGCTCCCATAATATCTTGCAATATACATGGACTAGAGGGTCCCTCGAGAGACAATGCCATCCCATATCCGTAAAGGTGTTACTTGCACATACCACATGCAAAAGATAGGAAGACATATAGAACTCAGAATCTTTTTATGCAATTGTATCTCTTTCATTTACAATAGATTTCTTGATGTTAGTAGAGAGGATGGCCACCGAATTGAAAATAGTGCCAAGTGAAGTCACTTTCTGCAATACAGCCATCCTTTACTCGCTGAGTTGTGTTGCATATTTATGTCCATAGAGCCTTGCAAGTAGTGTGCTTACCATCCTGTAAGGGGATCTCAAGAATTCTGTAGGGTACAAGCCTATTTCCCTTGGCCTAAATTTTTTTCCTCTTACCCACCACTTCCTCATTAATGCATGGAAATATATATCCACTACATTGATCCCCTCCTCAATTAAACAAACAAATGGGGCGGGAAATTTACAATAGGATTCTAAAGAAAAAGGTGGGAAAATAAGAAATGGATTTCTCCTTTGGATAATTCACTAGTCTATTATCTACATTAGTTCTAGGAAGGAGCCAAGAAATGATTCCATCACTTAGGAAGAGAGAAGGTCTAGCAGATTCTTTATGGAGACCTGATTTTTTAACAGTGTTAAACCCCTAAGTCATTGGAACCCTATAGTGGAATTGCTGGGAAGTTTTTAGGTTTGAAGATTTGATAAATCCCCCCCAATGGTGTGATGGATTTGCATTTGTGGTGCTATTAGTTTTTATGTATATGTAACTTCAGAATGTATTTCATCCATGTATTTTATTGTACTCCTATAGAGATGTATTATTCCTCTATACGGAAGTGTCGTCATTTGTATTGACAAGTGTCGCAAGTGTCGTAACTTGCCGATGGGTTATTAGACCACCATGTGTGGGGTCGGACTGGATTAAGTTAACCTGGGGTTATTAGGATGAGTTAGACAAGTCGGCCCCATAGGTTTATTAGGCTGCTCAAAACAAGTATAAATAGAGAGTGGGATCTCTCTATTGGATCACTTCATTACTCACTCATCCATCACTCAAAAAGTGGCGCACATGTGAGGAGGAGGATTAGCTGCTATGAGGAGACTATCTTTGTGTACTTGGGATGTACTTTGGTTGTATCATCGCTCTATCTATCTCTGAGGAAGTTGTGGGGTTTTTCACCTTAGGGTTTTCCCCATGCAAACTTTGTGTGTCTATTGTCTCTTATGTTTGCATCTTGTGATGATTGATATGCTTGCTATGATTGATATGCATTGATATGCTGTACATGTTATTCTCTCAGTAAAGATCCTAGAGTATATTCAATTAATGCTAAAAAATTAGCATGGTATCAGAGCTAACCTGAGAAGAAGACATTGTGCAGTGGCAGAAAACAGGGTTTCTTGTTTATTGGGTTTCTCTCCAAGATTTTGGAAAATAAATATGATAGATTGACTCTGGTCAGCAAGGTGAATCTTTCTGTCCAATCAGAATTCAGTTCTAAGCACTTTCAATTTTGGCCCTAAAAATTAGGGTTTCCACAAAAATAGGAATTTCTGAAATTTGAAGACATAACTGGAAGCTCCTTGGAAAAATCGAAGTTTAGAGCTTTGGATCGATATTTTTGGCTGGGTAAATCTCTGGGAAACTCAAACCCTAATTCAGGGTCCTCCCTAGTGAATCCGGGAAGACTAAAAGGCATTTCTCAAGGGTGAAACTTTGCAGATCTCAAATTCTGAATAGACCAGGATGATCAGCTCATCAAGGCGCATCTTTCTATCCTTTCAGAAAGTTGAAATTCACATCTTGAATTTTTAGGGTTTCTCTGACAAACCCTAATCCGTGACCAGATCCAATTTTTAGCAAATAAAGTGGTAAGACCTAAAACTTTTCTATTTCCATTTGAAGTACTCTTTAAGATGTCTCACCACACCAAGCTTGAGGATAAGCTTGAAGGGGCTGATAACTTCCGAGCATGGAAGTATAGGATTGGGTTAATCCTGGAAGAAAATGAATTGGACACTTACATAAGGGAAGAGGTCCCTGTCCTAGAGGGAGAAGAGGCTAAAGCCCTCCACAAGAAGAACTTGTTCAAGGAAAAGAGAATCATTGCTGATTCTATAAAGGACCATCTCATCCCCCACATGTCATCTCTGAAGACACCCAAAGAGATGTTTGATTCGTTATCCAAGCTATTTGAAGGAAAGAACATAAATCAGAAGATGACTCTGCGGAACCAATTGAAAGGGGTAAAACTTCAGAATGGAGAATCTATTCAATCTTATTTTTCTAGGGTCTCTCAGATCAAGGAACAACTAGAAGCAGTGGATGAAATGGTGTAGAATGGTGATGTTGTCATGACCACTCTGAATGGCCTACCCAGGTCATGGGATTCCTTTATCCAAGGAATCTGTGCAAGAAAGAAGTTGGTATCCTTCAGCAAACTACAGGAAGAATGCTCACAAGAAGAAGCAAGGCTTGTGGCACAAGAAGAAAAGATGGGGAAAGAAGATCAAGACCATTAGATCCGACAATGGTGGAGAATTCACTTCAGAAGACTTCAAGAAGTTATGTAGTGATTCAGGGATTAAGAGGGAGTTGCCCACTCCTTACAATCCACAACAGAAAGGAGTAGAAGAAGCTACTTCAAAGTTGGACTCCAGCAGCTCCTGCAAGGAAGCAAAGATTTAGAGGGATTCCACCCAACAAACCATTTCTTGTATATTCTATTTGTTTAAATAATGTTGTTCAATGATATGTATACTTATGTTCCTAGACTTAGGTTATGTATTATGCATAATTGCATTAATAAACAGTATACTACTAATATGCATGTGATGGGTAAGTGGCCTATGGCACTGTACAACATTCCATTGCTACTTATCTAGAATGAAACCTCTTTACTGACAAGTTGGGAGTAGTGCAAACTCTTAACAATGTTCTGGTAGAGATGGAAGACATCTAGAAAGTTACGGGATATGGATAAATGTTGTATTGAAGCATTGGCTAAGATAATTGCATGACTGTATGACATATTTATTTATGTGTAAGAAATTGTTCTGAAAACTATGAGATGTTTTCTAATCATGCAATTTAACTTGTTTTGTAGGAAAGAACGTATACCATCACCTACAAACGAAGGACTACAACATTTGTTCAGCAACAAAGTTATATATTGAAGATATTGAAGTTCCCAGGATTCGAGAAGAATGCCATGATCGAGGAGTACCAGTCGATCATGAACAATGACATTTGGGATGCAGTCCCAAGACTTGAAGGGAAGTCTGTTGTGACTTCCAAATGGATCTACAAGATCAAACATGCTGTAGATGGTAGCATAGAGAAATACAAAGCAAGATTCGTAGCTCGTGGATTCTCTCAGAAAGAGGGAATAGACTATGAAGAGACTTTTGCTCCTGTATCCAGGTACACTTCCATCAGATCAGTACTTGCCCTGGCTGCAGTGATGAAATGGAAGATACACCATATGGATGTCAAGATAGCTTTCTTGAATGGTGTAGTCGAAGAGGAAGTGTATGTGGAGAAGCCACTTGGTTTTGAGACACATGATAGGGAGTCATATGTGTGTAGACTGAAGAAAGCCTTGTTGTCACAAACCCTCCCATCTATCCAATTTCTAGAAGAGAACATGATGCCAATCTATGGGGATTTTTAAACAAACTCATCCCATTCATTAGATTCATACAATTAAAAACCCATGTGTGCAGATGTAAATTCAACGAACATGCACAGCGGAGATAAACTCATCCACAAACATAATTTCATATGCATTCAATATATCAATAACAGTCATTTAATTTAAACACTGCAGAGGAAAAACACATAGATAGAAAACACTTATCTTTGTTGTGCAATTGTCCCACACAACTAGCTGTGTCGCTGCAACATTCCACCCAACTGTAGGTCTCTGTCTAGCTTGTATTATTTCGATACTCAGAGACCACCCCCGAGCTGGGCATGATCTCTACAAGGAAAAAGGGGATTTCAAGCTCATACACAGCCAAATAATCATTTGCATTTAAGCCAAGCCAGTCCACAGCTGGGTTTATCAGGCTAAATCTGAACCCTCTTCATTTGTGGATGCTTCCACTCAAGCTCAAGCCAAAACAATGGAAACCCATTTCAACCCCAACAATCTCCTACACACAGAAAACTCATAAACTGGGCATGGATACACATAACAACAAAATCCCAAGTGTTGGGTATGAATGGAAAATGTGGGCAACCAAAAATGAAGTGAGAAATGGGGAAAACAATCCTGGGAAGGCAATTTCGTTTTCAAAAAACGTCCATGGGCATTCAAAGAGACGCAATGGTCTCTACAAACCCCCAAATCGTGCTCTCTCCTTCCCAACAGGTATGTAATACAAAAACGAGTTCCTAGCAATGCCAAAAGGGAGGAAAACACTGGAAATCAATGGAGAAAAATGCCTAGGCAGCTCCCAATAGGTCTACAACACAAAAACGCCCTCTTCCCAGCTAGAAGACCTAAAGAAACCAGAAAAATGTGGTTGGAAAATGCCCAGGCAGTTCCAAAAACGTGAGAGAGGCAAAACCCCGTCATGGGTAATGGCTTGGGAGGCAAATTCATGGCTCTTTTCTTGCCAAGGAAGCCAAACACGTTTTTCCATGCAGGGTGGTTTCCCATAATTGAATTTGGACAGCCATACCTCTCCATTCCCCAAGGCATTAACTACCTCATCCAATTCTTGGGAGAATGAATGATTGGGTACAAAAGTCAACATGGGTAGTTGAGGGTTTGATGGGTTCTCTCATTGACACTTGGCTTGACTTCATTGGCTCAACGGTTTAAATATTTCCCTCCCAATTCCTTGTAAAATCATGCCCCCATCTCTTGTTGCATTGCATAGCTAGTTGTGGGTATTTTATTAAAATGCATATTTACAATTCCAATGTGCCTGGCTAGCACGCAAAACATATGAATCAATAAATCGATGGTGGGGCCTTGGCCTTGAGCTCCTCACCACGATTTTATAGCAATATTACATCATTTACATTTTAATGCAATGGGGTCAAAATCAGGATATTACAATCCCCTCCCCCTTGGAATAACACCGTCCTCAGTGTTTCAACTTAGGAATATATACCCACTTTACACATGTCTCAAAATTCACAAAATGTGGCAGGTCTGTCCTGCGTTTCACCATTTACTTGGGTTTTCAGGACCAAGTCCTTTGGCCTTCACAAACTGTTTCTACTGGCTGGGACCTTCTAGCTCTGCATGAGGACATTGTTCCAAAACAATTCCTTCCTTTTCTTTACCTTCCAGCTGGTCGACAAATCTGGAAAATTTACGGCCGCTACCAATTGTTTCAATTACTCCCTATGAAATTTATCATGGAAACTCTTTGTTAAGACAAGCATAATATAAACATTAAAATTAGTCAATTATTTCCCAATTGACATGGAACGTCCATGCTTCACTCACGCGACTTCCAAAATATTTTTTTTCATGCTTTCCCAATATACACATGATCTCTTTCATGTTCATCCTTTCACAGTGAAATAACTATTTTAGCATTCACAATTTAATTCAAGCAAATAAACACATTCTTCTTCTAGTCATGACATGCATTCAACAATTCTTTGTTTTATAAATACATCAATAAAAAGGAAAGAGAAGAGTAAGAGTTTCTCCCTCTTAGTCTTGTTTTATTATGGAGCTATGCCATCATTGTGGTTTCATGCTCCGTAGTCTCTTTCACTTTAATGTGAATGCTTGAATTTCCCTTTATTGGCTATGACACTTAGTGTCTAAGGTTTGTCTAATGCTTTTCAACTTGGGTACCCCTTCCCATTCTGCTTATAGAACCTCTGGTTGCTAGGACCCACTCATGTTCACTGGAACCATCTTTTATTACTGCTCATATTGAGCTTCTTAGGACAGTCATATGTCCATATGCATCCCTATGATGCCTTCCTGGTCCTTGCTTCTAACAATACCTACACTCAAACATTGAATCAATTCACATGTTTAGTTTATTTCATAAGGTTTTTCTCTAAACAAGAGTTTGAGAAATCATAACCAAATCATATACACACGTATATTCATAAGCAAGAAGCTGCAAGATAACCAAATACTTATCTGTATTGGATGTCTTCACTTTATTCCATGGGATCCTTCTTTGCTTTACGAGCCTTGGATTTCCTGTGGACACAATTATGAATGTTGGGCCAGCATGTAGGCTACTCCAAAATCATTCGAATAGGCAATGCCAGGCCAGTACGCTGACTGGTTTTATCAATTGTTTAAGGGGTATTGGGCCATCATACACTCTGTTTCACAATATTAAGTAGTGAATGCTCAACCAGTTGCTCTTTGGATTTATCAAAAATTTCATATCGCCCACTCATTTAATCTCTGGATTTACCAGTGATTTTATAGCGCTTTCAGGGTCTTGCTTTCCTACAATGACCAAGGTTTCCAACAAAGAAACATTAGTGTATCAGCTTAGTTGTTCGAAGACTTATACCTGAAATATTCATTATTCCAAACAAGACATAAATGAAACTGAATACTTATCTGTATTGTGCGTTTCCCCTCTGGTCCACAGGATCCTACTTCACTTTGCAAGCCTTGGGATCGCCTATGGACTTGGATGTACTTAATGCTTCACCAGTACACCTTCACGCCGAATGGATTTACCAAGCATTTGGTGGTGCCCAACCAGTCCCATACCTGGTTGGCCCTCTCCATTGCCGAGCCAACACATTCGTCTGGTTCATCGACCAATGGAAGGAAACTGCGCCACCTGACCATTATAGGTCAAGGCTCTATTATGGAGCCATAGGCATCTCAGGGTTTCCAGTCAGTCTTGGTGCCCGCCCTCCTACTGTTGTCCCAATAGAGAATTTATGCCTTCACCAATGTCACCACACCTTCTTGCACCACAACCCTTTACACACACAACTCTTCATTCATACAAGGACGTCACTCCTTCTCTGGTGCAAATCGGTGGTTCCTTTTAGGAACTTTATAGGTGACTTTCTTGACTGCAGGTTAGCATGACCCCACTCACACAAGGATGATACCTCTTCTTATTACACAGCTCTTCGGGCCTGTCCATCCCTTCTGGTAATATTTCGTGTGAGCATAGAAAGGTTACCAATTCCTATACAGTCCTTTTGCATACCCTTCTTCACTTTGCCTCTTAATGTGCAGTATCAATCTACATCTGTGTAGGCTGACAACATAAGAAGGATAAGCAAGCTCATCAGTAATGCTGTTCAATTTTGTAACCATAATCCATATCATTTACTATCAAGTATTGAAACACCAGGAATGCGTCCATTCCCTTAGGGTGTAGTCAATATTGAAAACCCTATCATGACCCAGCACCAGAAAAGGTGTGCACCCCCCTTTCGATGTGCACCATGTAGGCCCTAATCATAATCAAGCAGTCTGCAATGATATAAATATGATAGAGCATGCTCTGCATATTAACCCTAATAATTTAGACATGCATGTTCTTGTCTAGGGTCACATAATACTCATTCATTTTGCAGATGTATCTCACATGCCTTCTGGGCATAGCTTTACCATCTCACTCTCATGGTTTACCAACATGCGGTTTGGCTGAGATATTATCAATGGCGTTTCACCCGAAACCCATTTCCAAAGCATGGGGTCTTTCCCATCTAGTTTGACTTTTGCAGGCCATCACTCCTGGTCTTCCTGCCACGTGTCTTCCTGTCACATTTATCAAATAGCCAAACAGTTAGCGGCATTTAACAATAAAATTCAAATCTGATTTCTCTAATCAGTCAATGGCATTGATAATTAAATTCAAGTATGAATTTCAATTTTGTCTTCTACGAAAATTGATTCGCTTAGCCATGAGTCTGTTCTCATATCGTTTGGCTCTTGCTCATAGTAGATTCCCATCTTCATCATGGACTTACCCATATTTGCCATGCCCAAAACAATCTACCTGAAATCTGAAACTTCCATCATCCAAACGCTTTGTAAGTCTCTATGCATATAATATTTCATTGCTGCCACAGTCACTGAAGCATTTTAATATCACCAAAATCATCTACTTCATGTGAATCATTACCATACTAGAGTTGCATGGTTTAATTACATCATTTTATGCAATCATTCTCTTGCATTCACAGCAGCTCATGAAATGCTCTTAGGATTGACAATAGTTCACCATTCCATTGATTATCTAGTTGTAATGAAACATACACCACCATCATGCATTCACACAATGCATCTCGACATGTGCACATATACATATGCATGCACTTTTACATCACTCACATAATCTTTTAGTGTGCAATCATTCAATGTATAACCACAAGATTGTACATAATATTTTAATGCACATCTCCTCATTTCAACCCTACATTAATTTATGAGTACTATGCATTCAAACATATTATGGCCTAACCATGTACTACCATGACAGGGCCATAAGTCCTCACTTGCTTTGGTTGTTAAACTCACAACCGTCATGGCATGACATAATTTCATATGAATGCATTGAGATTTCTAAGCAATTATAGGGTGTAAGGATCATTGACTTCACTTACCCATACCTCACCATACTTGGTAGGTTAACAGTCCCATTCGGGCACTCAATACCATATGCAAACCAAATCATCATAGTTCAAAACATAGTTGAAGGGATCTCACCAAATCCTCTTTCAACATTCATGCAATTAAACACAAATAACCATTACCTGCATGGCTGTTATTAACATCGCTTGATGTTACCTGGTCAGTTGGCCTCTTACCAAGGATATTCAATCATTTTTCCAACATCGTGATCATGACTTGTTGCACCATCCTCTCTTCATAAGGTCGTTGGTCATGTGCAATAACGTCATCAACTTCTTTAGCCATGTTTTGATTGTATTTGTCCTACCACCAATGCGGACACAACTAAGTATTAGCAACCACCATAATTATCTCAATTGGCTCATTGCATATGTGAAACCTCACTATTTTACCAATATGCAATGTCCTATGCATGCACAACATTTCACATGCACTGTGCAATTTTTCTTAATATGCATATTATTGCATAGTCATTTCATCTATCTAATCTCTTGCATTTCAGCATTCCTATGCCATAATTTATATGCACGACCACTTCAGAATTATAAATACAATATCAAGAGGGTAGTGGGGGAATTCTCCCTTCCAATTCCTCATTGTAGCATGGAAATTCCTATTCCACATCATAGCTGATCCAATTTCATGGGCTATCTACCATGTACACAAGCAATTATTAGCTATGATCTTCTCACAAAGTAGAAATTCAATATATGTATTCACGTGTATAACCTTCATTCATGATATTTTCCAAGCATACAATTATATGTTATAAACATAAATGGTTTAAGATGAGAGTTTTCCCTCATCAGCGTTGCCTTACTGCTCCCATTTCTTTTCTGCAATGCATTTCCACAAACTTTCTATGCAATTCCTGCTTCTGCACTTCATACTTTGAACTATTGTCTCCGGGGGACGACGGGGGTCAAGGGGGCTTGCCCCCTTGTGGGCACCTAAAAAAAATTCTTACTGAAAACAGCTGAAATTTCCCCATTTTCGGCGTACCTGTCGCTGGTCTTAACCTTAACTCCGCCAACCTTTGTCTCTGGATTTATCTCTAAAATTGTCGTCGCGTCGCAGATTTTAAGCCTAAAATTGCTACCCGCATTGCAAAAGTTAAGCTTAAATTTGCTACCTGCGTCGCAAAATTTAAGCTTAAAATCACTGACCACATATGCATGAAAACTTCGCAAAATATCGCCGAAATGCATCGCAGCATTTAAGCCTAAATTTGCTGCGGTTGGCGCAGATCTTAACGTTAATTTTGCCACCGTGTGTGTCTCAGATTTAACCCTAATTTTGCCGCCGTGTGTCGCAAACTCAGCATAAATTTTTCTGTTGCGTCGCAGAAAGTTAGCGTAACTCCCACCCCCGCGTTGCAAAGTTAATCTTAACTTCGCCGCGTGTGCACAGAAATTTAGCATAACTCCTGTCGCCACGTCACAAAGTTAATCTTAACTTCGCCGTGCGTGCGCAGAAAGTTAGCATAACTTCCGCTGCCACAGCCCTTAGGCAAAATTCGAAAACACTTAGAAAAATTTAAAATTTTTCCTTCTTCTTTTCGGCATAGAATTAGCAACATCTCCACTGATCGTGCCACAAGAGATAAGGTTAATATCTCCAACCGCTGACCGCTTCCCTTCGGCACAGAGTTAACAAATTTCCTCCCGACTGTTGCGGCACTTTTGGGCTTATCTTTGCCGACAGAGTCTTTGGCAGAAACTCATAAACACTTAGAAAATTTTCAAATTTTCAAAATAGTTAGAATTTTTCTTGAAATATGTCCCTCGTTTCTTTACAGAGGTAAACTACTTATAGATCAAACTCGCATAAAATAGTAAAAGTGTTTCAAGAAATATTGCACCTCTTCCATGTCAATCATGAAACAAGAAAACAACAAATTGATATAAGATGGCAAGAGGTTGCGCCTCCTTCTCTCCTCCATGGAGGCAATCAACAAATACAAAAACAGAATGCTACTGCATTAGAAACAATGTAAGTAAGCATTCAACTTGAAAAGGGATTTTCTCCCTCCTTCCTCACTTTCATAAGATGAAATCAATGCAAGCAATTTTGCAATAATCCCCAAAACAGTCATGGGAATGATTTCCCATCTTAATCAAATAGAAGCTATGAGATCTTCAAGTTTCTTTAATGCATTTTAATTCCAAATACTAACTAAATATACACACAATGATTTATATCTCTATGAAGGGCCCAACAGCCGTAGTGTTGAACCATAAGATCTGATACCATTCTGTCACAGAACCTCCCATTTATCCAATTTCTGGAAGGGAACATGATGCCAATCTATGGGGCTTTTTAAACAAACTAAGCCCATTCATTAGATTCATACAATTAAAAACCCATGTGTGCAGATGTAAATTCAACAAACATGCACAACGGAGATAAACTCATCCACACACATAATTTCATATGCATTCAATATATCAATAACAGTCATTTAATTTAAACACTGCAGAGGAAAAACACATAGATAGAAAACACTTATCTTTGTTGTGCAATTGTCCCACACAACTAGCTATGTCGTTGCAACGTTCCACCCAACCATAGGTCTCTGTCCAGCCTGTATTATTTTGGCACTCAGAGACCACCCCCGAGCTGGGCATGATCTCTACAAGGAAAAAGGGGATTTCAAGCTCACACACAGCCAAATAATCATTTGCATTTCAGCCAAGCCAGTCCACAGCTAGGTTTATCATGCTAAATATGAACCCTCTTCATTTGTGGATGCTTCCACTCAAGCTCAAGCCAAAACAATGGAAACCCATTTCAACCCCAACAATCTCCTACACACAAAAAACTCATAAATTGGGCATGGATACACATAACAGCAAAATCCCAAGTGTTGGGTATGAATGGAAAACGTGGGCAACCAAAAAAAAAGTGAGAAATGGGGAAAACAACCCTAGGAAGGAAATTTCATTTTCAAAAAACGTCCATGGGCATTCAAAGCTGCAATGGTCTCTACAAACCCCCAAATCGTGCTCTCTCCTTCCCAACAGGTATGTAATACAAAAACGAGTTCCCAGCAATGCCAAAAGGGAGGAAAACACTGGAAATCAGTGGAGAAAATTCCCAGGCAACTCCTAACAGGTCTGCAACACAAAAACGCCCTCTTCCCAGCTATAAGACCCAAATAAACCAAAAAAATGTGGCTGGAAAATGCCCAGGCAGTTCCAAAAACGTGAGAGAGGCAAAACTCCCTCATGGGTAATGGCTTGGCAGGTAAATTCATGGCTCTTTTCTTGCCAAGGAAGCCAAACATGTTTTTCCATGCAGGGTGGTTTCCCATACTCGAATTTGGACAACCATGCCTCTCCATTCCCCAAGGCATTAACTACCTCATCCAATTCTTCGGAGAATGAATGATTGGGTACAAAATTCAACATGGGTAGTTGAGGGTTTGACAAGTTCTCTCATTGACACTTGGCTTGACTTCATTGGCTCAAGGGTTTGAATATTTCCCTCCCAATTCCTTGTAAAATCATGCCCCCATCTCTTGTTGCATTGCATAGCTAGTTGTGGGTATTTTATTAAAATGCATATTTACAATTCCAATGTGCCTGGATAGCACGTAAACCATATGCATCAATAAATCAATGGCGGGGCCTTGGCCTTGAGCTCCTCACCATGATTTTATAGCAATATTACATCATTTACATTTTAATGCAATGGGGTCAAAATCGGGATATTACACTTGTATGGCTTGAAGCAATCTCCCAGGACTTGGTATGGTAGGATGAACGGTTTTCTATCCAGTTTGGGCTTTACCAAGAGTAAAGCAGATTTCAACCTTTACTACAAGGTTGAGGAAGGAAATTCTGTGATACTATTGTTGTATGTAGATGATCTGTTTGTAATAGGTAATGATAGTTTGATTGCCGATACCAAGATGAAGCTTGCAGCCGAGTTCGAGATGAAGGACTTGGGGTTGAAGCACTATTTTCTAGGCATGGAGGTGTGGCAGAGTGCAAATGGGATCTTCCTTGGACAAGGAAAGTATGCAGTAGAGATCCTGAAGAGGTTTGGAATGATGGACTGCAAGGCCATGGCCACACCTATGGCATCGAACCTGAAGCTTCTGTGTGATGCTTCATCTGATCTGGTTGATGTCACTGTGTATCGTCAGATGATTGGGTCCTTGATGTACCTGACGAACACTATACCAGATATTTGCTTTGCGGTGAACACATTGAGCCAGTTCCTGACAGATCCTAGAGGTGTTCACCTGGTTGCTGTAAAGAATATTCTGAGGTACCTGAAGGGTATAGTTGACTATGGGCTCAAGTATGATGCAAATCAAAAGTTTAACCTGCAGGGTTATGTTGATACATATTGGGCAGGCAGTGCTGCAGATAGGAAGAGCACATCTGGGTGTTGCTTCACTATGGGATCAAGTGTGATCTCTTGGTTTAGCAAGAAGCAATCCTACGTAGCATTGAGTACAGCCGAAGCAGAGTATGTTGCAGCATGTTCGGCTAGTTGTGAGGCAGTATGGCTTTGAAAGCTACTATCTGAGTTATTTGATCTCCCGCTGGAGGCTACTGGTATCTTTTGTGACAACTAGAGTTGTGTGAAGCTGTCTGAGAATCCGGTGTTCCACGACAGGTCGAAGCACATCAAGATCAAATATCACTATATCAGGGACATGGTGCAGAGAGGAGTAGAGAAGCTCCTCTATGTTGCGACAGATGAGCAGGTTGCAGATGTACTTATGAAACCACCAGCCAGAGTGAAGTTCGAGTACTTCAGAGAAAGGCTTGGTGTTCTTCATATCGACGACACTTCGAGGAAGAAGCGATGGACACATCTGCTGGAGCTATTCCAAGCATGGTGAGAGGAGGATCCTTCACATGGCTATGGATGTAAGCATTGGATGATGAGCATCAGGATGATGCTCCAGTTACTGCTCTATATATGCATCATGTTGGATGCTTTGATCAGTGTGATCATGTATATGTATATGCATCATGTTGGATGCTTGATATGATCAGTTGGATCATGGATTTGTATATGTATTAGGTGGATACTTGTATCATCAGGTAGATCATGTATTTGTATATGTATTAGTTGGATACTTGTATGATCAGGTAGATCATGTACTTATGTATGTATAAGGTGGATGCATTATGTATATCAGGTGGATGCATTGTATGATCAGGTAGATACTTTGTATGCATCAGATGGATATATTGTTTGATCAGGATGATCACAGATGACGTGCTTCAGGATGTTGCTCTAGATGATATGCATTAGGTTGATGCTATGATGATGATCAGGATGATTATAGATGACGAGCTTCAGGATGTTGCTCCAGATGATATGAATCAGGTTGATGCTATGATGATGATCAGGTTGATCATGTGATGATGTACATCAGGATGATGTATGGTGAGTATCGGTTTGATACTCTATGGCCGTGGACAGGTTGTGCAGGTAGCACATAAAAGGTCCTTTAAAAGCTGGGCAGGTAGAGCAGTGTGCTCATAACATCCTAGGATGCTCTATCAAGATCCAGACAGGTAGAGCAGTGTGCTCGTAACATCCCGGGATGCTCTGAGTAGGTTTTGCTACAGTTTTGCATAGAAAAGATCCTTTAAAATCCGGACAGGTAGAGCGGTGTGCTCGTAACAGCCTTGGATGCTCTATCGAGATCCGAACAGGTAGAGCGATTTGCTCATAACAACCTGGTATGCTCTGAGTAGGTTTTGCGAAAGTTCACATAGAAAAGATCCTTTAAAATCTGGACAGGTAGAGTGGTGTGCTTGTAATAGCCTGGGATGCTCTATTGAGATACAGAGAGGTAGAGCGGTTTGCTCGTAACATCTTGGGATGCTCTGAGTAGGTTTTGTGAAGGTCAATGTGTAATATCTCCCTAGGAGATCCGATAGGTTGAGTAGTGTGCTCGTAATCAGTCCTAGGATGCTCTTGCTAGGTTTTGTTGAGGCACGTAATCAGTCCTGAGTATTCCACAGTATGTCCAGTGATGATGAAGACCTACAGGTGGTGGGCCTACATCCAGTATGAAAAAGGACTAGCTCTGTAGAACTTCCTATGACAAGTAGATCTAGAGATTGATTGAGATAGCAGCAGCAGTGATCATGACGATGATTCGAGGACGATGATTCATTGATGATGATCCAGACAAGAAGACTTGTGTTAGCAGATCTATGTCAAGAAATACCTTCCTAGTTAAGAGGGATTGTTGATGTATATGTAACTTTGGAATGTATTTCATCCATGTATTTTATTGTACTCCTATAGAGATGTATTATTCCTCTATACGGAAGTGTCGTCATTTGTATTGACAAGTGTCACAAGTGTCATAACTTGCCGATGGGTTATTAGACCACCATGTGTGGGGTTGGCCCTGATTAAGTTAACCTGGGGTTATTAGGCTGAGTTAGACAAGTCAGCCCCATAGGTTTATTAGGCTACTCAGAACAAGTATAAATAGAGAGCAAGATCTCTCTATTGGATCACTTCATTACTCACTCATCCATCACTCGGAAAGTGGCACACATGTGAGGAGGAGGATTAGCTGCTAGAAGGAGACTATCTCTGTGTACTTGGGTTGTACTTTGGTTGTATCATTGCTCTATCTATCTCTGAGGAAGTTGTGGGGTTTTTCACCTTAGGGTTTTCCCCACGGAAACTCTGTGTGTCTATTGTCTCTTATGTTTGCATCTTGTGATGATTGATATGCTTGCTATGATTGATATGCATTGATATGTTGTACATGTTATTCTCTCAGTAAAGATCCTAGAGTATATTGAATTAATGCTAAAAAATTAACAATTAGTGTCCCCATAATTAAAACAAACTGAAACCTCCTCTTTGTCCTTTGATGAAGAAAGAGAATGGACCATTTTGTTTTTAGATTTAATCCTATTATATGCCATTTCATATTCTTGCAATTCATCATCATCAAAATCCAAGGAAGCCATGATATTAGTGGGTTAGAAAACCAAACAAGGAAATTGCAAATGGGGTGAACTTCATTTCCCAACATTAGTCTATTAAGTGGAGAGTCACTAGACCAAGGGGATTGACACTAGATGAGGATTCTATGGTAGTTACCTTGGACAAGAGGGAGGACAGGGTCCAAGTTTGTGGGGAATAAATTGTAATAGTAATCGATGGGAAAGGTGCTTCGTACAACTCAATTTTTGGGCCAACATAACGATATTGGGGTTGTATTCCCCACGTATTCCCTAGTCATAATTTCCTTTTTTAATTTGCATAGATAAACCTAGGGTCGATCCAAAGCCAATATAGGATGGTTTATTCTATGAGGTGGTGACGGGTGTCAATTTTTTTAGGATGGGGTGAGGTAATTGGTTCCTTGTCCAATAAAGGGCAAGGGCACCCTTTCAATTAAAAGTTGAAAAAAGAGAATATTCCAATTACCCTAGTGCAAATTGACATGTGGATCAAAATAAATATAACATGTTGAGTTGTTGATGATGAGGTGGTGTCTCTTCCTCAATTATATCATCCAGTGCACCCAATTACTTTGGATAGAACATCCAATGGGGGAGACCAAATGCGAAAGGATGACCTATTGAACCAATGGCTACCCTTTTTAAACAATAATGGCACGTGTAAGCAGTCGGGCCTATATCAATTTTTTTCTTTCATTTTATTTTCTTTCATGTTTAAGGGCTCGATATTGTGCTTCATTAGTGACCTAGAGGCCTACCCCTTCAACACATCAACATAAAGTTCCTTTGTTTTGTTGATATGAAAGATATCATGTGTGAAAATATGGTCTAATGGAGGTGCAATTCTGCATAATGAGCGTCTAAATTACCATTGTGTCGAAGGAATAGGATCTTACCCCTACAACACATTTACAATGAAAGCATATTTCAAGGTCAAAGATTCCCCTATGGCTGGTTTATGGGATGTGGGCACTAAGCATATTGGTGGTTAGGAGGCTACCCTACTGAAACATCAACAACGATGAGTCCTTATTTGTCGTCGTTTCACATTATGTGTATTTACTTGTTGTCATTTCAATGAAATGGGTGGCTACAAGGCTGATACTTTGATGAAATATGAGCCTAGATGACTGTCATTTTATTGAGGTATGTAGTTGGACTACTGACATTTAAGCTTAGTGGTTTATATGGTTGAAATTTCAGTTATAAGGGCTAAACTCTGTTGTGTTTTAGTGAGTTAGTATCTTAATCTGCCAATGTTTCACTCATATAGATACTTATGCCACCGAAGTTTTGTCCATATAGATGATTAAAGCACTGACTTTTTGTTGAGTTAAGTGCTTAAGGTGTTGACGTTTTACTGAGTTACAATCTTTTAAAATGGATTTTTGCAAGGAAGTTTTCATAAAATTATAAGTGTTTTTCTCCCTTTCTCTTCAAGGCTAGTTTAGATGGTTATGGAGTGGATCAAGTTGAGGGACTTAATAAACTTAAGGGAAATTCAATTTTGGGGAACTAAAACTATTATGCTCACATAGGTTTCTTGAACTCTTCAAGGATGGGATTTTCATGTAGCAAGAGGTATAGATGACTGAATAATTCCCTAATAATTTCCATGAATGTAGCACAATGAGAAAGCAAGTTGAAAAGGGGCCATATGAGAAATAATTTCAACAAACATACTAGTTAAAATGCTATAGTTAAGCTATAGTTGTAGAAGCATGATTGAGGAAGAGTGCACTTGGTCCATTGATGTTTGATTCAAATTTTAAAGTGGGGCCCCAGGTTACATAACTTGGGAAGCTATTGAGGACTCAACACTTGGGAAGTTGTTGAGGGATCAATAAGGAAAGTACAACCTCTCCTCCGGGTCAACAGGTTATAGACTACACCAAAGAATGATAACCATTGTTTGCTTGATGGCTCTAACTGAGGAATCAACTGTAATTATGATCTACATGAGTTTCATATTCGGTGTGGTGGGAGATCATTGTGTTGGAAAGTACATCATGATTTGGAAATACTCTTTGGGAAATTCCCTTCGAATATACCATTCTATTGTTCCTTCTTTGTCATTAATTCAAGTCATCTTAGGAAACTGTTCATTTCCTTCTCTCTGCAATTAACTCTCTCTTGCATTTAATTTTTTGAACTGCATGTTAAAGAACTAGGTCAACCAACCTTCTCCCTTGTCCTTGGTGTTATTTCTCCACATTCATTCTATCATCTACACTGGCTCATTTGTTTTAACTTCACTTTTCTCGCCATATCGCCACACACCCATCTCCTTTTCCCTCACTTGCATTGTTATTGGGGCTCTAGTTTCGTCTCTCCCAACTTCCTATATTTGTCACCCTGATACCTTTTCCCTTTCTCTCTATGATATCCTCCCATATCTACTATCTATTAATCCTCCAATTGGACTATGTATTGCCCCTTCCTCCAACATATATCTACTTCTTGTTTAGGATCCAAATTCTTTAACGGTAGGTGGGTGTCATGATCATCGCATGAAAAGGCACCGCAATATTGATTCTCAACCTAGAATTTTAGTGGAATCTAGGGATTCCAAGGCTACCTATCTCTGACAAAACTTGACTTGTATTTAGTAAGAAATTGCCAAAGTAGAAGAATGGGTTAAAATAGTGCAAGGTTACACCCATGATGAAGAAATCGAAATGAACATGGGTCCATCAGGGACCTCTTGTACCTATGAAACCAAGTATTACAGGACAATTGCTCTCTATGGGAAAATCAAATCTCTTATTGGCAAGAGACTCCTATATACAAAAGAAGAGAAAAATTAGCTTCTACTCGAAATGGAAGAGTTTCGGGATCATAACTAGAAGATTCAATAATGGAATTGGAACCTAGAAGTAAATCTCGACATATTACTCAAGGCTACTATTGGATAATAGTTTGTAACTGTATATCCTCCACCATTAAGTGAGAGGAAGGTTCATATGATCCATATTTTCAACGATTACAATACTCCCTAGATTGGTTTTTCTCTAATTCTCTTTTTTAGAAATCATAGCTATGTATAGGCCATAGTAGGCCATCTCTATAGATGTTACAATATTAATTCGATAATTAGAACTATGAATGACAATCTATTGTTCTACACGTGGTCGAGTTTCCCTAGTGGCCAACCACTAGCACTAGAAGTCTTTGTATTATCTTTTTTGTGATTGATATAATTCCTACATAGCTTATATATATATATATATATATGGAGTGTGCTTTCAAAGTTAAATCAATTCATTCACAAAACACTATTTGGGAAGGAAGTAGAAGTTGAAACTTCAAATATTGGGGATCCAAGAAAAGACTGCAATAACATGGGCGGGAAACGAAAGGGAGCAAAATGTGTCTTTGTATGAATTTGTGAAGAGATTCCTCAAAGTAATATTCATATAGGAAGAACAATTTTCACACGTCATACAATTTTGACGAGAACCCTATAGAGTTCTTGTTTTTAATAGGATGCATTTAATGGCTATTTTTACACTGAATGGAAAACAATTGCAGGTACAGAAGATTCAAGCAATCACAAAGCATGGAATTTCCGCCATTAACAATTCTTACTCTGCCATACAACTATTTCAATTGGAATCCAAATATTCTACTAGTTTAACTCAGAAGTAGAGGCTTGTATCAAATAATAATGGCAAACAAAGCAAAACCTACATCCACCATTAAGAAAGACAAATATTTCAATCACATGAATGAAGCTTTCAGTCTCCTTTGCTTATCTATATCTCCTGAATTATTACTTATTGTTGAATCATCCACCACTCCAAACAATGTTGGGTGAATCCATGAAGATGAGTGTCTATCTTGGGGGGTTCTGTGAGAAAATAATTCTGAATTTTTCATGTTTTCCATCTTTGGGCGAATAAAAGTGATATTTTTGTTTGGAATTTAACTTTTCACTAAAAAGAAAACTTCTAGAGAATTATGTTAGCTTGCTATCCATATTTTTTTCAATTTTTTATATTGAGATTTGATATGTCGATTCGACAAATGTTTGATAGTGTGTTCTTATAAAATGAAAGGACTACAAAATAGTCATGTTTTGTCACACACGTAAAATCATTGTTAAACTTGTTTTTTGAAAAAAACAAATATGCCACGACAATCTACACACAATATACCACTGCATGACTATAAGTTTGTAGCAAATGGATCTATATACTAATTATTATATTTATTTGAATTCGATCAATGGGGAAACCTTGTCGATTTTCAACATATTTTTTGTCGCAAAACTTTTCTCTCAACTGAATATAAAACTAAAAATTCTATGAATACCCTTTTGAAGTAGACACGCCAATTAACTGCACCATAGTTTTCTCAATTTTTTTCGTGGTGTATTTTTAAAGTTATGGATTTTTCATTTTACCGCATTTTGAAAGAGACAAAACTAAACTCAACACCTGTTAAGAAAACAAACAATTACAAATATCAGATCTTACCTATACATAAAGAAATCTATATATTCGAAAAGTAGATTCAATAACGAAACCAATGGTATCAAGTCTGACAGTCTCTTTATAGTGTAAGAGATCATTTTTACCTTACGAAAATGGAGAAACCTGAAAACTGTGAGAGACAATCAGATTTTCAGGTTTCAGAGGTTATTCCGTCGAATAATTATTCGGCCAAATAACTGTTTTCCGTAACGGCGACGTCAATTTAATCAAAGGTTATTCGGCCGAATAACTAAACGTAAAAAAAAACTCGTCAGCCATAAAGAAAAAAAAAAAATATATATATATATATATATATATATATATATATATATATATATATATATTTTCTGAACTTATATAAATAAAACTAAATACTTCAATTAACTTCGCACATTTTAATTTCGCATACTTTCTGGTCAGAATATTTTTGAAGAGATTTTTTAAGAAGCTTTTTTTGCAAAGGGAGTTTTTTTTACAATGTATTTTTTTTCTTACTTCTTTCTAAGGAATACATTGAAAGAACTTTTTTGCAAAATGAGTTTTTATTCCAAGCTTTTTGCACTTCTTATTTATTTGCAATGGTTTTTTTTCCAAGGATTTTTTAAGGAGTTTTTTTTTGTAAATAGAGTTTATTTTATGAAGTATTTTTTTTCAAGCTTTTTGCAGTTTTTATTTCTTTGCAATGAGTTTTTTTCCAAGAATTTTCTAAGGAGTTTTTTTTGTAAACAACGTTTTTTTTATGAAGTATTTTTTTGTTACTTTTTTCTAAGGAATACATTGAAAGATTGCTTTTCTAACGCATTTTTGCAAAATAAATTTTTATTCCAAGCTTTTGCACTTCTTATTTCTTTGCAATAGGTTTTTTTTCTAGAATGACGATTTTAAAGAGTTTTTATTCCAAGTTATTTTTTCAAAGGACGTTTCTTTCCTTCGTATTTCTTTGAAAAGGGGTTTTTTCAAAGTCTCCCAAGTTATTTTTGCAAAAAAGTTATTTCGTTGCAAGGTTTTTTACAAAGAAATATTTTTCCCGAGTATTTTTTCAAAGAAGTTTTTTATTTTTTTTCAGTGGATTTACAAAGAAGATTTATTTAGAAAGTGTTCTTATTCTTTTCCAATGGGTTTTTTCAGCAAATGTTTTTTTTTCCAAAGTGTGCATTTACAGAGTTTTTATTCCAAGGCATTTTTGCAAATACGATTTTATTTCAAGTTATTTTTACAAAGGAGACGTATTTTTCCTTCTTATTTATTTGAAAAGGGATTTTTTCAAAGTCTCCCAAGTTATTTTTGCAAAAAAATTATTTCGTTACAAGGGTTTTTACAAAGAAATCTTTTTCCCAGGTATTTTTTCAAAGAAGTTTTTTTTTTTTTTTTTTTACGTGGGTTTACAAAGAAGATTTATTTAGAAAGTGTTCTTATTCTTTTCAAAGGTGATTTATTGTCAAAGAGTTCTTATTTCATTCAAAGAAGGTTTTTTTCAAAGGAAACTTGTTTCCAAAGACTTTTTCTTCAAAAGATTCTTACAAGATTTTGATAAGGTGAAGTAAATTTCAATTCATGTGTTTATAAATTTTGTAACTGTTTATAAATCTTCATTTTGTTTTTTTACAATAAAATGATGATTCTTTAATTTATCATTTATAGATTAAACAATCATGGGTAGTAAGAGAAACCGTCAAAGAAAATATGATCGTAAACGTGCTGCTGATGATGATAATAGAGAAAAGAAAAAACTTAAATATCATGCCAACAAAACAAGCTTTGTAGAAACGCAAGCAATGATTATTGAAGATACAAATACAGTTTTACACGATAATGTTGATGAAATAGAAATTGAAAATAGAGTACAAGAAGAACAAATTGAAATTGAAGAAACCATTGTTGAAGATGCAAATAGTGATTTACATACTAATGTCGATGAAGTCAATATTGAAGATCAAGTTCAAGAACCAGAAATTGGACTAGGTATGTATATATCATATATTTTCCAAATTCATTTTTTATAATGAACTGTATTTTTGGATACATGTTTTAAATTAAATTTAACTTGATGTATAGGTACTTTCACCATTGATGATGAAACGTTAGAAAACATTGATTGCAACAAATATGGAAAAAAAATACCCATACACGCTGCACGATATCAGGCTCAAAAAATTTATGATGATGTTCTGAAGAATTATTCAGCAAGAAGACAAGCACAAATTTTGTGATGTTTATTAGTGACCAAGAAGTTAGAAGATGCTACATCATTATTGGGTATTCACAAGGCGACCAAAGAGTCGAAATTAAAACATAATGTGATAGAAAATATAGGTGACACAATAAAAAAAATTGGAAAATCTAGGAAGAAAGACATCAGTGCTGCACGAAGAGCAATTCATACAACAATTATTTCGACTAATACTAAACAAAAACGTTTGACAACACAACTAGCAAAAGCAGTCGGAACCTCAAGAAAGACATTATACAGACATAGCAAATTCAGAATACAAATAGATGAAAATGATGAACTTGCTTGCTGGGTAATTATTTTTAGACAGCCTTACAAAGATAGAATGGGAGCAGGTGTTAAAGATATTGTACGGGAATACTGGTTGACACGTGCTCGAGTTTCACCAAATTCAAGAGATGTAATACGACAAAGAGTATCACGAGGAGTATATGTAAGTAGTCCAAAACATATAATGGATATGACACAAGTACAATTGTTCAATAAATTCAAGGAAGATCATCGTGGAATTAATGTGTCAATCACTACATTTGTGCAATTAAAACCATGGTATGTTAGGCCTATTGCTATCCGTGACACATGTTGTTGTCATTATCATGTGCAATTCCAATTATATTACGACACATTTCTTGAATTTGGTAAAAAAATTTGGACAAATTCACCACCTCCGCCCACAATACATGAATTCATATCTCAAACTCTATGTGAGAGAAATCACGATAAAATATTTTATAATAAGAAATGTGTCAATGGAAAACATTGTAATCATTGTGAAAATTTGGTTTTATTCCACAATAAATATCCTATCGATATTGATCACTCACTGTCAAATGTCACCATTGATTGGAAAAGGTATGAATACATTACAAATACTAGTGATGTACATTCCAAAAGGATTGATTTGCGAGAAGATAAAATAGGTGTGGCAGATTTTCTCAAGAAATTCGAAAGTGAAATTTATAAATACACCAAGCATTCACATAGTGCACGATGGAAAGACCTTCAATTCAAACAATCTCGTGAAATTTTTCCACCAAGAACAATTTTGTCAGTGGTTGATTTTGCAGAAAATTATACATTTGCTGCACAAAAAGAGATACAGAGTGAATACTATCATTCTGACCAAGTTTCCATATTTGTCCATGTTTTATATATACATCTTCAACATGATGTTGATGGCATTGAAAGCACGTGTGACAATCGAGATGTGATTAAAGAATATCACTTTTATATCAGCAACGATCGTACACACGATACACATTTTGTTCAACATTGTATTGAAAGTATTTTCTACAATTCACTAAAGGAACGTAACATTAAATTCAATGAGCATTGGATATGGTCGGATGGATGTGCCGGATAATTTAAATCTTCGCGATCATTTTATTGGTTATGTCGACTTCATAAAGCATTGAACATTAAACATCACTGGAATTTCTTTGAAACTAGTCATGGAAAAGGTGAACATGATGGTGCAGGAGCATGCGTAAAAAGAGCACTTCGAAGATGGCAAATGAACCATAGTTCTGCACAATTCCATTCAGCTGCAGAGGTTGTCCAATGGTGTAAATCACATCTAAACCATGATTATAATCAACAATAAAAAAATGTGCGCAGGTATGTACACACAAATGTTTTAATTTATATTTTATTGTCAATTTAAAAAAAAGTATGTACCTAACATCAAAATTTGTCATTTGTGTACTAGGTTTTTTTGGCATGTTGGGATCCAAGATATAAATAGATCAATACCATACGACGCTAGCACCATACAAGGGACTAGAGATTTTCACTCTATTCAAACAAAAGCCTTCCAAAACATTTATGCATTTGACAGTAGAAAGCAATCATGCTTTTGTCATATTTGCACTGAAAATATTGAATCTACAGAAGTTTGTGAAAACATAACGAACAAATACGTAAAACATTGGAAACACACAGAGATTAATCCTAAAGGAAAAATGGCACTATCAAGCATAGAAAAATTAGAATCAGAAGATATATCAATATCATCTGATGGCGATAGAATTTCAGATCTCGTTAGAGAAGGTAATGATCAAATACCACTATTTTGTCGATTGTTCATTTTTGTCCTTTACTTTATACACATGTATATTAGTTAATTTAATTGAATTAAAAATCCTGACATCAATTGTAATTTGCACAGGAGATGTTTTTGCTGTGATTGCACCTGTAGACAACAACGAAAATGTGAAGTATTATTTGATGCGATGCACTGAAGAAAAAATGAAGTTATTGGAAGACTACAATGACAACGGATATACATATGAGAGAGGATCCATCATTTTAAAGGGCTATTTTTTTCAGCAGACCCATATGACTCAAAATTATGTCTACTTTCAGGATTATGAACCTGATGTTATATGTTGTCAATATAGCCATTTAGTATGTGCATCTTGAATAAAATTGGTTCAAGTTCCATAAAAAAAACAATTAAAAAATAAAAAATGGAAACTGTCCAAATATGACCATGAACGGATAATTGAAGACGGCATTCCATTGCGATGTTTTTAAAACTATATATTTAAAATTAATAAATAAGTGGTTTTGTCAATGTCATTGTCAAATGTTGTGTACAATATTTTTTTTTCTTTCTATGTCTATATGATCTTGAAAGAAACTGGAGTATAAGAGTTTAAATGATCGTATTCTAGTATGCTGAAATTTGAATTCAAAAATTATTTGGTAATTATGAAAACCTCAAGGTGTAAAATTTTTGTCTTAATTCTGTCTGAAATACTTTATTCGGGTCCCCATATATCTATTAGACCACTTAAGGGATGAGATAACGGATCTGTGGCTATCGCCACTCTCTGCCCCTAATCTTTAATTTAAAATATCGCTTGTGTAACTTCACATAACTGAAATCATGGCAAATAGAGACAACGATCATTTGATTTTTAATCACAAGAAAATATTCCAGGATTGTGAAGCTTATGTTAAATTAGAGAAATGATTATTTATAACAAATCGATGAAAATTCATCAAATTGTTCCTTAAAATCATTGCTCTAATTTAGCACAAGCTTCACAATCTTGTAATCTTCACTTATGATTAAAAAACAAAAAATCATTATCCCCATTTGCCATGATTTCAGCCACATCAAATGTACCTGGACATTGAAAATAAGAATTATAAAATTAAAAATTCATATCAAAATTTGCACAGATAATATTCATTTTTCAACTTCCTAACATTCATATTTCAATCAAAACTTCCTAACAAATTTCAAAACTTTGATCTCAGGTAGCATTCATTTTTAAACTTCTTAACATTTATATTTCTATCAAAACTTCTTAACATTCATTTATTGATTGCACATGTTATCATAAATTCCTTAACATCCATTCTTACCATCATATTCATTCTTAATATTCCTATCAAAATTTAAACCTAACATTCAGATTTCAATCAAAATTTCTTAACAAATTCCTAAAATTTGAACTTAACATGTGTTCATTTTTAAACTTCCTAGTTCGTCCATATTTCTATCAAAACTTTTAACATTCAAAGATAACTTTCATGTTCTTAACATTCATTTTTTGACTTCTTAGTTCATCCATATTTCCATCAAAACTTCTAACATTCCTAAACTTCCTAACATTCCTAAAATTTTAACTTAACATGTGTTCTTTTTTAAGCTTCCTAGTTCATCCATATTTCTATCAAAACTTCTAACATTCCTAAACTTCGAAACATTCAAAGATAACATTCATGTTCTTAACATTCATTTTAAATTTCCTAGTTCATCCATATTTCCATCAAAACTTAGATAACATTCATAACATTCCTAAGCTTCATAACATTCTTAAGCTTCCTAGTTCATCCATATTTCTATCAAAACTTCTAACATTCCTAAAATTCCTAACATTCAAAGATAACATTCATGTTTAAACTTTTTAGTTCATCCATATTTTCATTAAAACTTCAAACATTCCTAAACTTCTTAACATTCCTAAAATTTGAACTCAACATGTGTTCACTTTTAGGCTTCCTAGTTCATCCATATATTTCTATCAAAACTTCTAATATTCTTAAACTTCCTAACATTCAAAGATAACAGTCATGTTCTTAACATTCATTTTTAAACTTCCTAGTTCATCCATATTTCCATCAAAACTTAGATAACATTCCTAATCTTCCTAGAAGATTCCTAAGTTTCATAACAGTCCTAAACTTCATAGTTCATCCATATTTCTATTAAAATTTCTAACATTTCTAGACTTCCTAACATTCAAATATAACATTCATGTTTTTAATATATTCAATCTTAACATTCATTCATGTTTCAATCAAAACTTTCTCATTCATGAACTTTAAACCTATGTTCTTTTATTTTTAAACTTCCTTTAACATTCCTAAACTTCATAATATTCAAGAATATCATATTCTTAACATTCTTGATCTTAACATTCATTCTTACATATTCATTCATTCATTTAAACATGCAAGTACATATTCTAAACTTTTAAATCACACCAAATATGCTAAATAAACAAAAATAAACATAAATAATTTAAACCAAGTTTCACAAAATATGTAAGTTCAAAGAACATGTATATAATCATAAAAAAAATGCTCATGAACATGTAAGTTCAATGTACATATATGTATCTAGTCCAAAAATAAATCTCCTCGACATGTCCAAAACAAATCTTTGCAATCTATGCATATCAACAAAAAAAAAATGTCCATGCTATATAAAAAGAAAATGTCCACCATTCTATCCTCCACTAGGGCCTCCCCCTGGACTCAATCCACTCTGCAACATGTATAAAAATAAATTATGAATATCATTTAAATTATTTAAAAACTATATTCAGAAAATTAAAATATTTAAAAACTTATATATCAAAAAACATTTCAATTATTAACAATATTACATCAAATTCTCCAAATACTTATCCACCACCATCCTCCAAAGAAGTTTTCTCTTTGCCTCCAAAAGACTTAAGAGACCCAAGCTGCAACATGTATAAAATCAATTTATGAATCTCATAAATTACTTAAACAAATTTTAACTAAATCCATAAAAATAAAAATATTAAAGCAGAGAACAATATTAATGCAGTGAACAAAATTACCTCCTAGCCAATATCTGCTGCATGAAGCAGAGAACCTATATCTTCCCCCTAAAATTTAAATTGTATTAATAAATAAAACATAATGCAAACCAAAAAAATTACTGTGCCAATTAACTTAAAACTAAAACAAAAAAATTAAAAAAATATTAGCTCACAATATATGGTAAATCATTTATAAAGTTCATATCTAAAGAAACCTGCATGGATAAGTCAAATTAACAATAAGATGCATAGTTAAAAATTAAAATTAATATATATATATATATATATATATATATATATATATATCAAGTTCAAACATAATTACAAATATATAAATAATAAATATGTACCTCTCGAATATTCTCTAGATTTTCGCTAGTTGAAACATGGAAAGAATGTTCATTCATCATTCTTGAAAACTGCAACCAATTTAAACATTTACATAATGTACCTATTACTTTACATCAAAAAACATAATTTATCATTCATATAATGTACCAAAAAATTCAATTCAAAATGAATAAAATATTTAATTAAAATCAAGTCATATCATAATCAACAAACCTCTCCCAAACTCGATGTGTCATTGGATATAACATTTGCCGCTAAGTCACGACAAAGCTTGGCATATGCCCTGAGATCTTCAATGCTCATTCCATCTATCTCATCATTAGTTTTGTAAACAAACTTTTGACAAATAGCGGAACGAGCCCTTTCTTGAACCAATCCCACATCTACTCCAACTAATGCTGATGATAAACCATCGCCAACAAAATTTCTTGCAATTGTCCCAAGTTAAGATGTGGGGTCTATCTCTGATTTTAATGCCACCAACCTAGGTGGGCGAGATATCTGGGGTGGAGGTCGAAGAGTTGTAAGATCTCTAAGAGCACCTTCTCGATTATATATTCGACCCTTTTCAACTCCATAAAATTTTGAATGAACATCGGTATAGTCTGGCTTCATATTTAAGAAAAACTCAGCATAAAAAAATCTAGCAAAATATGGAGAAACCTCATCGTTCCATTGAAACTGACCATAGGCTGCGAGAAAACGATCATAGAGTAGATGTGCAAGATTAGGATGCTTGAAATATTGCACTTTCAACATTTTTTGCTTTAGACCTTCTTTAAAGTTAAACATTGATTTAGCCTGTTATTTCATCACTCTCTCCTTCACAACATCCCACTTGTCTGGACACATCACTTGTTTCCTTCGTCTTCACATCAAATCAACAAAACCATCTGTAGTTGGTCTGAGATTCTCATATGCCTGAATGAAGTTTTGCAATGATCCCAAAACAATCTCCAAACTTTGTTTACTCTCTGGAGGGAGATCCATAGTAGACAAATCATTTTCCAACTTGTCGTAGTGGGATCTACATCTTTCAAGAGTCATTTGATGATCACCACTTTCCCATGGAAGCTCCCGAAGTAGATTTAGATGGATATGTTGTAATGGGTGTACAACCTTCAGTTAATTCAACATATTGCGTCCTAGATCAACCATCATCACCTTGTGTAGAATGATGAGCCTCTTGAGAACCTTGCTCTACACCCTCATCTGTCTCCCTTGCTTGCTCTGTCTCCCTCCCTATAGAATTACAAGCATCTTCTGAACCATGCTCTGCTTCAAATAAAAACAAAGTTCTGTTTAAACACAAATACAATTTTTGCGTACACAAAAAAACAATTTGCATGTACATGTTAAAATATTGATATTCATATATCAATAGAGGGTCGAGATTGACATTCTCCCACAGAATATATAGGGGAATCATTTGTATCCCTTTCACCTCATCGATGTGAACTATACAATAAACTAGAATCCCAAGGGGAGGTTGACAACCTCCGATTATCACTTGTAACACCAACCCCGGAAGTTTGTGAAGACCTCCTACGCTTTCGCCTCAAAGAATCCTCTCTTTCCATTTGATATATAATGTCTACACTTGCACAAATATCAACTAATTACATATTCAAATCCTACATGTTAATTCTACAAATTCTAAAACCTAGCTGCTAAAGAGACTAAGTTATTTAATATGGACCTAGATTTACCTAATATCATCAAATAGTTTTTAAAAAGAGTATAGCTAATATTTTTAGATGTGTGAAGAATTAATGTATCAATGTTCTAAGTGTTTTTGATGTTTAAAATGAATGGAACCAATATAGTTAAATACTAAGTGAAGGGTTCATTTCTTTATGTCAAAGAATGAGTTCATGAACTTGTTTTAACTTTTAATATAAATCTTAAATTAATAACTTGATATTTTAATACTTTAAACATAAATTATATCTTCAAATATTTTCATTATTCCATAAAATAAAACAAAATTGACAATTCATGGTATTATGTTTCGAGTTTGACATGTTTTTGAAATTTGCCATGTTCGATAATGGTCTTCAGTTTCTTAAATTAATAATTTAATCAAGATATTTTAATACTTTAAACATAAATTATATCTACAACTATTTTCATTATTCCATAGAATAAAAAAAATCAACCATTCATGGTATTATGTTTTGAGTTAAATGACATGTTTCCCAAATTTGCCATGTTCCACAATGGTCTTCAATTTCAACCTGATAACGGTAACGATTCTTGGTATTATGTTCTCCAAGTTTGCCATGTTGCAACAAAAAAAAAACATAATACCAAGAATCGCCACCTTTACAAGGATAAAACTCAAGACCATTGTGGCATAATATCATCTAATAGTTTTTAAAATGACTATGACTATTATTGTTCGAATGTATAAAGATTACTATACCAATCTTCTAAATGTTTTTGCTATTTCATAGTACATCTAAATTAAAGTCTATTCATGTCTATAGTTTCGTTGTACCTAAAGTCAATATTAAAGTTTTGTTGTATCAAAAGTTGAGTTTAATCATCTAAATTTTCATTGTATCTATAGATATCCATCAACACAGTTTGTAATAAAACTAATATATTGATCTCTATACTCTGTCAACGTATACAGAGTTCATGAACTCAGTCCATATCCATGTTGACAGAGTTCATGAACTCAGTCCATGTCCATGTTGACAGAGTTCAGCAAATAAAACAAGCCTATATATAAATGAGATATATCATTTGCAAATACAATTATAGTCCTACTTTTATTTTCATTTCTAAACACATAAGCAAAATCAACAATTTAACAAAAATAACTAACTAAACAGTCAATATATTCATCTTTTATATTTAAATTTAAATAATTTTCAACATACGATTTGACCAGAGCCCATGAACTCTGCCCAATTGGACAGAGTCCATGAACTCTACTCAATTGGACAGAGTACATGAACTCTGCCCATTTGGGCAGAGTTCATGAACTCTGCCCAATTGGGTAGAGTTCATTTTCAGGGACAACCTCAAAACTTTTCAACCAATAATTAACTATTGAATTAAAAAAAAAAATCTACTTACCTCTTTAGACGCAGCCGAAACGAAACCGGGCGAAATTAGATCTGGTCGAAGAGAGCCCCAAGAGGAATTTTAAATAGCCGAAACGAAACGAGCCAAACAACCAACAAAAGAAAACCTGCAAAAACAATAACAAATTAAATAAGAAACTTACAAAAAAGAATAAACAATAACAAATTAAATATGCCAACAGAATTACCTCTGCACACTGTCGGGTCGATAGGTCCCCAGCTACAACACCTTACTGTTGTGCAAATGTCCGCAGGAGAACACTCCAACACCAAAGCTCCACCAACAGAAGTGCAGATGCACGCTAAACCTGCAGACGTCCAGACGCAGACTCCATCAAAGAGCATCCAAACATCCAAACAGAAATACAACCCAGCGGCAGAGGCAGAACCTCGCAGAACCTCGCATACAAGCGGATGGGGCAAACAAAAGGTGGCGGACGAGCAAGTGGCAGAGGCAGAAGCTGGCAGAATAACACTCTAGCAACGACGAACCACCGAGCAAATCCTGGCACGCAGGGTGGCAGAGAAGTGACACACACCAGCGACGAAAAGTGTGGCGGAGATCGACGACAACAAACAGCGAGTGGACAGGTGACAGACCAAAATGTTGACGCGGAGGTGGGACCACCAACAGCGCCAACGGTGTCCACAAAATCGACCGAAAATGACAAACAATGGCCGCGACCGAGCTTTTTATGTAGAATCATTATTCGACCGAATAAGTTATTCTGTCGAATAAGTATTCGGTCGAATAATTGCACAACGCCGTGCGTTTTCTTCGTCCGGCTAAAACCTCGCACACACATCAAGGCCACCATTAGGTCTAACGGTGGCCCGTTAATTGTTATTTGGCCGAATAAACAATAAGTTATTCGGCCGAATCAGTTTAATTATTCGGCTGAATAATTACATTATTCGGCCGACTAACTTCCGCTATGGTTCTTCCGCGGCCGATTCTCACCAAAGTGTAACCCACCTTCGCGTTTCCACCCACCCGCATTATCATTTTCTCTCTACATTTAAAGAAGGTTTATGTTCGAGAAAATTCTCAATTTATTACAAGAATGATTCAATTTATTATGTATGAATGATGTTTGGAATCGGGCACAAAATATAATATGAATCCCCAGTTTTCCAGCATCATTTTCCCTTCCTTGGCCACATCTCAAAAATCCTTGTAACAGGGAATTTTAAAAATTTGTCAGAAACCCATGATGCTCGGTGTAGCTTTACTTTCTAGTTGCATCTACTCCTAGTGCTCTATAGCCTAGTATGTTTTCACCAAGAGAAGTGAGGTTCTCTACAACCCAGTATGAGGGAGAAGTTTTCATGTACTATAACGTAGTGTAACGTGGCAAAAAAAAATTGAAGAAAAACTATTTTTTTTATTATCTAAAACATCTTAAAAAATTAAACTATCTTAGTTTCATGTTCAAGCGGGATCTATCAGGCACTGAAATGGATCAAACTTATTGAAGTGTGAATTAATACATAAAATATTTAATGGTAAAAAAAATTACTCAATAATCTTGAATCCTCTTGGTGCTTGATAGATCCGGCTTGAAGATGAATACAGGTTGGTTTTTAACATCTTATGTGACTCTCGAAGGTTTTGAAGTCCTTTCAATTATTTTACCATGAGATATTCGTTTATGAAACAATCTAGCAATTTGTTATGTTGTGATTGAGCCATGAGTTTTTCCAACCTAAAATTCAAATATTTGCAGTATTACTAAGATATATGCAATTTACTAATATTAAAGTACAAAACAATAATGGCCAAAATCCATTAATGGGGTATATGTTATTTTTCTAGTTCAACTCTAACATACCTTGACAAAGGACTCCCATTAATCTTGTACAACTGACTAGTATGGACATATGGATTGACACCCAATTGTGAACATTAATGTTTGCTAGCATCAGGTGTTTCTGATTTTACTGATAAGTGTTCAATTGAAAGTTTATTGTATGAAACTAGTTGTTTAACATTGCAAAGTATTTCACAGTTTCAATTCCTTGTATGGGAGTGATTATGACCTCTTCAAACCAGTTTGTGTATGAAGCTTTAAAAAATGGCAATTATTGTAAATACACCCATGGTTGTGCTTTCAAAACCTAGAGTCTGGTCATGTTTACATATTTCAGGGTGCGTTGGAAGCTCATTTTGAAGGAAGGAAACAACCTAATCTTATCCCTTGAAATATGACTAATATCCAAACAAATTATATAGAGTCGTTCTCAAATCAAATTTTATTCGGGGTGATATGGTTGGATTATAAACTAAATGGAACAAAGTGGGTTTCCAAGTGGAGATGTTTAATAATATGCTTGGAATACATTCAAAGAAAAGCATGCATAATGATTACAGATACTAAATGATACAAGTACATGCATGCAAAGTTGCATTTTTACTGCAAGAGTAAAGGTATTGTTGTAAGAGTAGAGATATTTTTTGTTATTAGTTGCATATTTTCTTTTCAAAGCGCAATTGGAAATTAAAATTCCTTATGTTGTATAAATATACAAACATGGTTGAAATCAATTTTAAAATATTAATTTACAAAACATATTACACAATGTGATCTATGAATAATTTTACACAATGTGATTCTACCAAGATTGAATGTAAACCATGATGTAGGTTTTTTACCTCATGTTAATCCTCTTCACACTAAATTCATAAATTTGTTAATCTACAATCTTTGGTGCATTCAAGCATCTTGAAACTATCTCACAACATAATTTTTTTAATGTTTGTTAGATAAATTAATATTAACAAGTTTTCACTGTAAATTTAACCGTTTAACGACATTGGTGTTAATGGAGTTCTTTGTAACACCTCAGTTTTGACCCATAGATAATGAATATGCATGTAATAATGAATTGGTTATAAGTCTAGTCATATGGAATCTAAGTTGACATGTGACATAAAAATATGATAATTTACAAGATAGATAATGTTTCCTGTAGTATATTTTTGCTTGTAAACATGTACATTGAAAATATAATATAAAAGACCATTAAAAGGCTACAAATGAAGAAGAAAATTAAAGGGGGTTGAGCCCATGTGAGGGGAAGAAGATGGACATCAAGTGGGGGATAATTTGAAAATAAGAATGTTTCATTGTTTCCTCCCTTCAAACTAAGTTCTCAACCTTAATCGATGCATGTTAAATATTCACCAACCATGAGATTAGTTGTCCAAAAAGAGAGATGTGTGGATTACTTGCAAAGGCATGTGGCCACTTATTAACATGCAATATACAACACACGATTTTTGGGCATGGTTTCATTATGCTTTTCCCCTTATGTTGTAATACCTTTTTTCCAAGCATTAACCTTACATAATCGTTGTAATGAAAATGGGAAAACCATGACTAGGGTTTTGGGAGAATGTAGATGAAAATAAAGGTCATTGCTCATAGTCAAAATCCTTGGTTCTAACCATTACATTCCCTTGCTTGCATTGGAGCACTAGAGGGAAAGGGGATTACAGAAAGGGCTACAGGATAGAGAAGGGGATTCTTTTCATTGTATTGTGTAGGTTGAAAGGGAAGAGCATGGCTAGTTGAATGAGATCATTGTGTTTGGGAAGAGTTGTAGTGTTAATTCCACATCTGAGAGTTTTGAAATTGAGGTAAGGATAGCGATTAAAGCTAATTATTCTACAGAAATTATCCCCCTGTGGCAAGGGTTAGACCATAGGTAGATCAGTCTAAAGATAACATCTCGAATTCCTAAGTTAACTAAGTATACTTGAACAATAAATACAAGAAAGAAGAAAAATAGGTACTTGGTGGCTAGGTGTCTAGCCCCTCTTCTTGTTGATGAGCATGAATGGTCCTTGAGTCACAAGCATTGTCTCTTGAAACTTGCACACCAACCATGAAACAATCTTCTAGATCAAGTATATTCAAGATAGTAAATAATCAATAAATTGACCAAAACCTTATTAGATTCAGAACCTAATTAGCAACACCAAAATCAATTCAAATAAAGAACAACGATTTTGGGGAGGGAAAGAAAATAGATATTTATTATAAAAATTAATGGACAACAATTAGAAAATAATACTTGATTAGTCATAGCCACCTCATCACTTTAGTCGACCATTGTATCTCCTAGGTCACTTCGCTTGAATAAGGATGAAAGACAAGGTGCTCAAAGCAAGGCAAAGAAACAGGATTGCAAAATCTTGATGATTTTCAAGGCATAGGATTAGGTCATAAAAGGCTATGAAGAAGGTCTTTTAACATACAAACAAGTTGGATGATGGTTGAACCCCCTCATCACCAATAATAGGTCCCTATTTATACCAATTAGAAGAGATTAAGAAGAGGTTAGGGTCGTTGTCATGGAAAATAAGGGTCGTACAAGTATACAAGCCTCGTGATTCCTACCTAAGGGGGTGAAAATGTTGATATTTTATAATTTTTTGGTTCCTTCTAGATGCATATGCTCCTTGCAAAAGTGGAAGGTCCATATAGAATGTTGCATACTACTGTTAGAGCCAGAGATTGCATGTCCATAATCATCTTCGTGGTCGCTATAACAAGATATAGTTTGAGCTTGATGAGCTATGAATGCATCATGAAACTCTTGTAGACGGGAGATACATACTATTACTATCACACAGAGAACCTCCATGCAATGTGAACAATTGAAAGGTGGAAAATGTGGACATTTCTCTTCCATACAGCTGTGAGAATAGCCATTCCATTGTAAAGGTCTTCACTCACTATATCCCTCCGATTTTCCCACCCAAATTACACATCAAAAGTGAATGCAACCATTTAATGCATGGGAAATCTCTTGCTTATAAGGAGATAATCGATGCAGTCCTCAACCATCTCACTATAAATTATTAACACCATATTCCAAATTTTTAAATACCCTCTGTGTTTCATGCCAAAGAGAATCGATACAAACGTTATTACAGAACCTTTAGGGTCCATCAACAAATCTTGTTGTTTTATACCACCCATGATGTCCATGTTCCTAGCCATTTCTTTGCAAACCTCCTCTACATCATCACATGAAGAGGAGGAGTATTCTGGGCATGAATATAGTAGATGTATAGTGATTACTTTGAACAATTATTTGTATCCATAAATTGAAGAAAACAACTTTATGTTTTCTACCCTATATTAGCAATACAAACGAACTAGATTCAATTTTTCCACATGCCTTTCCAATGCTCTAACTCCTCCTCATCCGACTTTCTATTTCTTTGATCCCATCTCTTCTTCTTCAAGAATTGCACACATGGATTTCCAGCAGCAACCAATTCATTTAGCAGTTGTTGCATCTCTGTCTCGTTCATTCAGTAGTTGTTTCATCTCTGTCTCGGGAATGATCATAAGGAATATTCTTTCATCACAGTGTTAACATACTCTTCATTCTTTAGGAAGGACATCATCATGTAAACCCATTTTTCTTCGTCTGATGGTATGACATAATGAAAGAAAGATTTTTATCAGAACTCTGAGAAGTGAATCGACTGAAAACTATACGTTGAGGATCTTGTTAGACAGATTGTCCTTCCCAACTCATCGAACTATTAAAAAAAAAAACATTGAAATCATAAGAATAATTTTTCAATCGGACTAATAGTAGTGTGTTTTAAAAGGGCATGGAAAATGTTAGTTCTTTTCTTGGTTAAGAAAAACAAAACTAAAACAAAACTCCAAGAAAAACAAAACTAAAGGAATGGCTATAGAAATAAATCTTCATCGTTCAATAAAGGATGACGACTAAGAATATGCTTAGCATATTCTTTCTCATTAAATATGTGTCATGAAATGCCTAAACAAGATTAAAATGTATCGATCCCCCAATACAAGTTGAAACAAGACGACTATCCACGTAATTAACACATACATGGAAAAAACATGGAGAGCTTTCTGAGATGCGGATCCGTCTCAAAATCCTCCATTTGGGTATTCTTTTCTGGGCTCAAACGAAATACCGAAGTGAAGATCACCCCAATGTAGAATGTAACTTTCTAGATGATCAACCCTACATTAGAATAATAGTCTAGGAAATACCATATACTAAAATCAATTAAAATAATGAAAGAGAACACAAATAACATTGAAAGAAGAAACCAATTATTTCACAATAATAAAATTGTTGGAGGAGCCCTACAAAGGTACCAAATCCATCCGCATGTGGGCCCCTCATTTCTCCGATTAGGATTTATTTGTGGCCTCGAAAGAGATACCGACAAAAGATTTATCCTCTGGTACATTTTTCTGGCGAAAGTTAAGCATTGAGCTGCAGAGCATTAAATACCACAGCTCAATGCTTATGGTTTCGAAAAAGATACCAACAAAAGATTTATCCCTTGATACATTTTTTTAGCAAAAGCTAAATATTAAGCTGCAGAGCACCTCAATGCTTAGGGTCCGTTCCAAGAGACCCTAAACACTGACGACGGACCCGAAGCACTGAACTGCAGCATTTAATGCTATGCAGCTCAATGCTTAGCTTTCGCTCATTTTTATCATGCAAAACGTTGTGACGATTTGGCCCTTTGACGCCAGTCTCCGGCCGTGGGTCGTTACATTACTCCTCCCGCCATTAAATTCCTTTCCGACATCTTGGTTCTCTGTCCGGCGGCTTTCTTCTTCGTCCCACATCTTTCTTGGTCCACGAAGTATACAGACAACACTGCAGCCGCTACATCTCCATTTTTGAATTTATTTCAAAACTCCCCGGGCGCCCATCTTTCAAAACTTTCCAGCCCGTCTGCATTTTTTCTGACTGAGGTAGATGCTAGAGTAAAACAAAATTTAGTATAATCGCCCACTCAAATTTTCTGTATTTGAGAAAGTAAAACTAATTTGAGCCTTGTAATGGAAGTTCTTGCAGAGACATCTTCAAGCAGTATAATCGATGAAGAAGACCAGATATCTCCATGGAATGCAGAGGAAGATCCAATAGAGGACGAGGATGGCCAGTCTCTGGTAGAAGGTGGCTCTCATTGTTCCTACAATGGATGATCCAAGACTTCCTGTCATGACTTTCGGGATGTGGGTTCTCGGAATCTTGGCATGTGTCGTACTGTCATTTCTAAATCAGCTCTTTCGCTATACAACAAATACCCTCACAATTACTGTGATCTCTGCTCAGATTGCAGTCCTTCCTCTTGGTCAGCTAATGGCATCAACATCAATTATATTAACCACGGAAATGCTCATTTAGGAAGGAGATGGGAGTTCATGCTGAATTCAGAGCCCTTTAATATGAAAGAGCATGTTCTCATGACAATCTTCGTTAATGCAGGGGCAGGAAGTGTGTATTCCCTTCACATTGTCAGTGCTGTCAATATTTTCTACAAGAAGAGGTTGGACTTTTTCATTGTATTGGTGTTCCTAAAGCACTTGTACTTCATTTCTTGATGGTTTAGATGAATTAATTCAAGATTCATCTTTACTCGGCTCTATTATGGGTTGAGAAGTATCAAATTTTTTTAGGTGTAAATTCTGCTTTAATTTTTGCATTTCAAAAAGGGGTTTGCACCTCGAAAGATTTGATCCCTCTCAGCGCATGATAAAGCTGGATAAAACTGAATCTAGGCTAGTTGCAGTTGCAGAAAATTGGATAATTGATGATCATCATTATGTTTTATATGAACTTGATCCTTTGATTTCTATAAAGAATATGAAAGACGTTTCTTATTCCATAATTATTTTAATTTTTACCCTTAATTGCTTTCATATTTAATATTTAATGATAATACATAGTGATGATATCGACCTCTGTCACGTACCCATGAAAGTATTCAAACAATAACTCATTCGATCGTTAATTATCCATCCATGTGTTTGTTGTTGATGTGTACATGCAAAATGGCTCTCGAACCTGTTCGATGATGGTCCATTGTTATAATATGTTCAACCTACCAAACTGCGATGGTGTCAACAACTGTCCTAGAATATGCCCTGTCAAACTGCGAAATACCTATTCACTGCTAGAACGGTAACCATTTCTTATCGAGTATGTCTGCCAAACACCTATTGTCAACCTCCATGCATGTTTCTTTAAAAACATTATGCCAATGCACCACTTTTCTTTGTCTTTATCACACTGAAATAAGACATGGGGCACCCAAACCCTAATATGAACAAATTGTAAAGAATTTTTCATTCACCTAAGACTTCATCTCTGGTGGTTCCCTAGGTTTTATTCTGTGGAGATTGTGATAGCATTGGAGCATCTACACAGTTAGGGCATAGCCTACATAGATCTCAAACCATCCACCAATTTTCTTCCTACCAATCGAATTCACCGTGTGCTCTCCTTGTTTTCACATTACCGCGCAAGGCCATTGAATCTATGCTAACCAGATTACAGTCTTCTTTAATTATATAGTCAAGTATAAGACACGTTGAAGAGCTATACCTACGTTATAGTAAATATAGAAAATGCATTGTTCTTATCTACACGATGGTTGTCGCGTGCTAGCAAACACTCGATGTTCTCTATAGTAGCCAAGTTACCTTTTTGTTTGGCAAGCAATTGTGATCTCTCAATGCCTCTTCTCTTGTTCATGCGTGCTGCGAATTACAAAATAAAATATATGCTTACGACCCTCAATCTACAACAAAATTCATGGGATTGTCACTTGTTCCTCGGATCTAATGATGAACCCCTACTATGCAAACCCTAACAACTCCAATGGTAATCCATGATAGCACATCGATCCATGTGGTCTGGCCTTTAAGTATTATTGTTCTAATAATTAATGCAACTTTAGCGGTTAAACCGTTTCTAAACTCCTATGTTTGGCATTTCTAATCTACAGTAGCCACTTTCTCTTGTAAAATAAGAGAAATCATCAAAGAAGAAGAGGGATTCTCGAGCTTAGTAAGGATCAAAGGTTTCATAGAGTCATGCCTTGTGCATTCTCTCATAAGACCGGCAAGCAATGGATCGCTATTTCCTTTAAAGTGTATTCGATGCCATAAGAAGAAGGGTCTACAATTGGAGCAACGCCACTACTGTAAATACTTTTGGAATGGTTAGCGATGACTTAAAAACAATCTTCAGATTGTGTTTTAAAAAAACCATGCAGCCAGTGGTTGCAATTGAAAAGTTAGGTATTTATCGTTCGAAGTATTCAGGTAACAGTGACACACACAACAACAGTGAGGTCGGGTACCTTATGATACATTGATATAATGGGATGGATACCTTATTTTATATTGATATAAAACAATGCCATTTTATTTTATTAAGAGATAAACACACATCATTTATATCCTTATGGTATAAATAACTTCATTCCAAATCATTACGTTACAGCATGTCCCCCGATTTCACTTTATCGAATCTCTAATCATATTAGATTCATGTATCAATAATTTATTACCTTTAACAATAAATAGAAACCTTAAGATCAATATTTATTTCCTCATCAAATATATATCTCTTGACAAAATGCAGCTCCATCCACACATGAAGAATTCTTTGTAGCCTTCTGAGCGCTAAATCACCATTGGCAAACTCAGCTACCTTCAAGATGGCGTTTTTCTAAAGGTTGCATGAAACAAACCAAGTGGAATGATTGTTTCCATGAAAAAGCCTCATGACATTGTATTTTTGTGATGGAATGCGGCATGTCGGTTTGACTGTTATTGGTGCTAAAACGATTGAAAAGTAGTCCAGTCCGGGTACTTGAATATGTGTGTTTAAGGAGGAAAGAGATGTACTAGCTGCGGGAACTTTTCCTTTGAGTCCTGTCCATTGGGTTGGCCTTAAATGTGTTCGTTGTTTCTTCCTTAAACAATTCCGGAGGCGGAACTTCGGCTCTGGCTGGCTCAATCTCAACCGTCCAATTGAGTATGCAGGATTTAGCGTCTGCTCCTGTAATACACTCAAAATCTCGCCCTCTGTGACAGCATAAGTAACGGTCATATCCGTTTCATTCACAGCTTCAATCCTCTTGGTTGTCTGTTCCCATTTTCATTCCTACACCCAACAGTCATTTTGCTGTTATATTCAAACCAAAAACATCCTTTTAGTTTTAAGAAGTTGATTGTTAAATAAGAGTTAGGTTTCATCAGATTCGTTAAAGAGTTGGACTTCAACGGTGATCCTAAAATGAAGATAGCTAATCCCATGAATACCAAATGATAGAAGCAAAGAGAGTAGAAGAGATCCAAATGATATTATAAATTTTAGCTCACATGTATGTATGAATTTTTTAAAATTTTTGATAGTGACACTTCTCAATCCTATTTTAAATAATTATTATTATTATTTAAGTAATGAACACTTGTCATTTTCATATAAAACATAAAATTACACTTCTCCCTCGTACTAAAATGTTATACTAAAATGTAAAATACACCGTATAATCTTTAATTCATTTAAAACTTGGGACGAAAGAATTTCTTCAATTTCCATCCGTATACCTTAGTTCCTTACGTAGGCTTAGCTTCAAGCTCACGAGAATGTCCCCTTAGCCATCATTCATGCATTTCGATGTCTGCACCCAACATCGTAGTCTCATCAGTGCCACAACACCATGGTAGGTTAGGGTCGAAGCAACTAAATCTAACTCAACCAGCTTTTGAAATGCAATTGGCAACGAATCCATCCTATATATCTATCATTCCTCCTTGGTTGTCTGCATTATTTCTTACTGTTTTGGATATGCATATATTGGGGTTTGGATGAGCAGGTATATTTAGAAAATATGTTGTGGAGCATGCTGCTATGTGGTGACCTGCAAACCTTATGAAGTGTGAAATACTTAGCTTGGTAATCATTTTGGACTTGTTTAATGAAGTTCACTTCTTTCTTTTCTTGTTTCCATGTAGAGGGAGAACGACATACAAATAAACGAGCCTAATAGTAAATGTTATGGACATTATAGTTTTAAGTCTAAATTAGTTTTCAAATTGAATATCTACATGTGTGTGGTGTGTTTAGTTGATAACAATTGTAGTAGTGTTATATTAATTAAGCCAAAATTTCATGTTAAGTGTAGATAAACTTATGGCTATACATGTGAAGGAAATGCAGAAGCGAGATCACTATATAATTTGTCATCTATTTCTTTACTTTCTAGGTGGGAACATTGGAGCTAATGGCTTGTAGGGCCCATTTAAGTGTAGGTCATGTTCTAGTGATTTGGTGTAGTGAAACTTCTAAAGCCCATTTAAGGCATTAAACACTTATTTTTGGGTTGAAATTTTTACAGACAATAACAACCTACAAGGTAACTACTAGAAGATAGTCAATATTTTTTTTCAAGGCATAACTTGAGAAAGTAGAATTTCAAGGGAAAAATTTCACCCATGGGCTAATTTTTCCATGTTTTTTTCCAAAAAAATATCACCAATTTCCATTTTCTTTAAAAAATTATTCACCCAAATTCTATAGGATAAAATACTTTACTATGAAATAGCTAAACTTTTATAGAAACTATATAATATCCTTAGACATTTGAATCATTGTTAAAAATATTGCTAAATAGTTTATAGTTGCCATTTTAAGAATTATTAAGATTCTCCAAGATTTCTACACTATAATACAAGTATGGATACTTAATATTTTCATTTATCTCACATATTATGATTAGAGTAAGCAATAAAGAAACATTAAATTATTAAACATAATTTAAACTCAAAGTAAGAGCACGACATATGCCAAATGGAATTTTATTGTAAGTTAGAGTATCCAACCACTTTTATTTGTGACAATATAGTTAAACATAATAATCACAACAACAGTACCTATAAATCCCACACTCGTTCATGTCCAAGTGCATATCCAAAATCAATAAACCATGAATATATTTCTATATTTCTAACCAAGAGGGGTAATCACACCCACAGACCAATTTTCTACTCAACTAATCCAATAGCATATCTAGGTAATGACCCGGGCCATGTAGAGCTCAAAGCTCAATGAAGAGATGCAAACATGGGACACACAAGAACAATCCAAATATAACTCATACAACTCCTAATGGGATTATCCATAAATAGGAATCTATGTGTTAGCCCTAAAAGTAGTCCCTAGAATGCAAAGGGACAAGCCTAGCACATCTTATTTCAAATATTTTATGAAATGTGGAAGTTTGAAGGATCACAAGATTCCAATGACATGAGGATATTGCTCTGTTTAAACCGTTTCCCTATGCTCAACGGGTCAAGTAAACAAAACCAAGGATTAACGTTTTGGGTCTTAAAATAGAAAGAAGAATAAAATTCGCACACCTCTAGTTATGGAGTGCTAAGGTCCTGAATAAAATTCTAGGTACAAAGAAGAATAATATTCTTGAACATGAAAGTGTACCCTCAGCCTCATATTCCATATAAACCAAGTTGGAGAAGCCATCAACATTCCCTTCCAAATGTCACTTTCTTAAGAATATCACTTTTTTTCTCATGTGTAACAACATATACCAAGATTTGATCTTGGAATTTCCCTCCCCTTAGCATCTCATACAAAAGTTAAATGCCTACGTCATGTTTTTTTTATTACTCCGAGGATGAAGGAATACTAACATATTGAACCTTAGACTCCTATAATTTATAAATGAACTTGAGCTATAGTTATTGAAATTGGTTGTAGGGAACCCAAAATTTACTTGGGTGTTCACAAATGATTGTTTTGAAGTATGTTGTATGAAGTCATTTTTCTCACAAAGAACAAGGAAACCTGTATTTCAATATTTATTGACCCTAATAAACGATACATCATAATTGTGGAATATGATTAGGAGGCCTATCAAAATATGCATAAGGGATATTCCTATGGCCACGAAGGATATGAAAAGGCATTTACAATCGACTCTTCTCATTGTCCATTTTTGCAATGGTTCAATCAACATAACCTTTACAACATACTTCTCCACATTAATTATTCGAGTGAAATATAAGATAAGTTTACCAATTACAATGTTCTCATTTGAGATCCAAATCCCCCCTTAAAGTTTTCTTTTTTAAGTAATATTTGTTGTGTGATTCACGTAATTTAAAATAAAATCTAGTTATAATATATAAATATTAAACAAATATATGACAATCTCAATAAATGTTTTTTACAAATCACAAAATTTTAATGATTTGATCAATAAATGTTTTTTACAAATCACAAAATTTTAATGATTTGATTTTTGTTGGGTTGTAACTATTAACCTTTATTTAAAAATAAATAAATCATTCAATATTGTAATAATTTCTAAGAAAAAGTAGATAAATAAGATTTTTTATTTTGTTTATGTTGAATTGTTCAAAATAGGATAAAGCCTCCCTTGGATTGTTACAATAATTTTTACTAGTAAATGGTGCATTTTTTCATTTTATTAATTTTTTTGGATAGAATTTTAATTGATTTTAATTTATTTATTTTTGCATTTATTTAATGGTGATGGTTATTATTCATCAAGATTAATTTTGGTTTATCAAATCTTAAAATAATATGTAATTGATTTTTTTTCTTGGCATTTTATTTTTCTAATGGAAATGACAAAGAGAAGCTTTCCTAAGTCTCCATAGTTTTGATGACTTAACAAGCTATAAAAATTGTTAGTTTTACAAATATTTTGATATTGAGATCTAATGCAGACATAGGAAGGATGTCCTAGGAGAATATATTTTCATCCTCCATGCTCTTAGTATCACAAAGATGATAAACTCTTTCATCCCATAGTGTTTTAGGATTCTTGCAATGCCAAATTTCATTTTAAAACCTGTAAGAACTTTCATTCATATTTTTGTATTGTTGAATTTATTCTTTCCAAGCTAACTATAACAAAAAATTTCTTTTAATCCTCTACATAGGGGTTAATGACCTCAAGTTATAGTACGTTGATTTTCCCTTATTCTCTATTTCTTCGTTGCACTAAAATTTCTCTTTTTGGAAGTGAAATAATTTTTAATGGTATCAATATTCTATAAAGTGACCTCCTCTTCTATTCTCTAATGATATATCCATCTCTAATGATCTATCCATGAAGTAGAATACTTATGGCATCCTCTCTTAAGAAGAAATTTACTTTGTTAGGAATTTCAAGCAATGACATGAAGCATCATTTTTTTTCATGTTTTGATATCGTGTGCTTGTACACTAGGTACATACTCATACTCATACTATCAATGTGTGGAAGGACAACTTCGAGGAGGATGATTGGATATGGTGTGTAGTTTCTAGTTTTCAGATTATAAAATATAAAATTCCAATGAAATTGTTTTATTTTTCTAGAGAATAGTATTTAGAAATGCCACAACTCCAAACTTCAGATTCATATAAGAAAATTAGTACTAAAAACTATTACATATATGCCATTTTTATAGAAAAAATATGTTAATTATAGCTATTCTCAAGACCAAAATAAGATCTACATCCTCAATTGATCCTTATCTTAATGTTATAGGTTCAATTAAAATCTTATGATGAAGGTCAAATTCAAGATACTACGAATTCTTACTTTCTTGTTAAAGTTAGATGGATGCCTCATAAGAAGAATAATATCATCATCGAGTGTGTGCAAGAAGATGAAAGACCTTTTATATGCAATCCTAGTTTTTGAAAACACGATAACGTTACATAAAAATATAACGTGTTTTTGCTATATAGCACTTGGTATGGTTAAACTCGAGCCTGGCATGTCATTAGACATGCAAGATAGGTAAACATAATGCATATGCATTCTATAACTACAAAACGCATACGCGTTATGTAGTTATAAAACACGTATGCAATTTGTAAATCTAAAATCAATTTAAATACATAGTCCCAATACCCGCGACACATTTCCACCACCACGAACACGGTTTTGAGCACTAAGGAATTGGAGGAGCGCGGTTTTTGTGCCCTAGAGTATTGGAGGAGCCCGATTTCGTTGGAGGGGAGGCAAATTCATCGGTCAATTTTCATCTAATCAGGTAATTCAAGCACCCATAGCATTTTTTTCTCAATTCTAAACCTAAATTACTGGTTTTTATAATTTAAAACAACCAAATTTTGTAATATTTAACAAATTGGAAATAACCCAATCTCTAATTAAATTCACAACTCCCTTAATTAAATTCACAACTCCCTCAACCAAGATGAGTGAATAATTACAATGAATCCCTTTTCAAGAACTCAAAAATTCCTAATGCAACCAAAAATCCAAAAAAATACAACTCCTCCCTTTCTACAATGTATCCATCCACATGAAACCTAAATTTCCAACCCTCAAAGGTCATTTCCCCATGATAGTAATTGGATAAGTTTCCTTGGAAAGGGCCATAACAAGATGAAATGCATGCATAAGCGTGAATAGAAAAATGCATAAAAAATTAGTAACTTGGTTTCTCAAAATTTCATCACAATCATTTGTCCATGAACATAATCACAAATAATTACACACAACATACATAACCGATAAAATTAAATATAGATACTAATTGAAATTTTTGATATTCATAAACAACTTGAAAGAATACTTATCCTTTATCAACATTCGGTCCATAAACTCATTGCATGAGAGAAATTTCCACCTACTGGTAGGAACTACTTGGCAGTTGATCTCTCTTCCAAATAAGCCACCCCTAATCTCGGCTATGAGGACACTATAGAAAAGTATTCTACACTATGTAGGATCTTTCTCCCCTAGCATAACCCATAGTTTCTCATGCTAAGCCAATGTGTTCAACCATAGATCTTACAGGCATCACAATTTGCTTCACCTAGCTTTGGCATGCACAATACCTACCCTGCACAACACTAGGAAGGTGCTCCCTTCTCTGCTCCATAATCCCTCATAATAACCCTTTCCTCTAGTGCTTTTAAGTGTTTGCATCAAAAGGTTCAATCTCTTGCAAGCTTTTGAAGGTCTCCTACTGTGCACTAGGTTTATCAACCGTTTTTTAAAATAGTAAAAACAATGGGTAATATATTTCTACATGTCGAGTATCTAAGCTCATATACAACCAATTGTATTCCAACCCACAATTTCCCCATTTTTCCATGTCACTTTTGGTTGGTTTCCATGTTTATAGAACAATGGAAATGGTGAACACCCATGAACTACCTAGAGTGTGTCGTGAGAGTGTTCCCAACCATGATCGAGTCAATGATATTTAGAGGATTGGTGGTATCCCTGTATCACCTCTTTTCTTGCCTCACATATCCTAATAGTCTCTCGCCCCTGTCGTTTACATATCCAACAATCCTAATCTACACTCAGCAAGACCTACGGCCCTGACCTAGTAACTATGCCTGGAAACCTATCCTAAAACCCTTCTAACATTCTTACCTATCTCGGACCTTCTTCCCTTGGATGTTGTCCTAACCCTACATCTATCCTAAACTTCCATCCCTCGTAAAGACTGCGTTTAAGACACGTGTCTTATTTTGAGCACCTAACATGCCCCTGGGCATGTTACCTTAACCATCTTTCTATACCTAACAAATCATATCCTATTCTTAATTATTCATTAACTGAATGTAGTCATAGTCCTAGGACTGTGAAATTTAAATTTAGTTTCTCTATCTCAACTTAATCTTCATCCTCCTAATTAACCATCTTGTCATATCAATCACATATCATCATACTTGGATCATTAATAAATATATGAGATAATTCTGAGATAACATTGTCATATTCCACTTGTGATATCTTATTAAGTTGACATTGTTGTTATTGTGATTCTAGTCACAATCTCTAGTTGATTATTGAACATCTTAATCATTGATAGTCATCTCAAGTATATGTAATCATATTGGCAAGACAAACTCATACATATCCATTTCATTCCATGCCACTTTGTCCTCCCCTCCAACCACAACATGTAATATGTTGAAATCAATAAATTTAATGTTAGCTTATGAAGTTGATGGAAATATTGTTTTCTATAAGGGACGTAAAGGCCAAAACATGTCAAAATAACACTCCTAAATTCTAAGAAGTTTAAACCCAAGTGTGAATGGAAAAGTCACCAATGAGGGTTAAGAAGTGCCTTAACTTCTAGAAAGAAGTTGAACGAAACTTAATTTTTAATTGTTAAATGTTTAATTTTAAGTTTTAAATGTATGTAAGTGAATGCCATTAAATTGCTTACTTGAGTTTGATTGAATACATTTTCAATTTTCAAGAGATGTCATTATATACCATGTATATGTTTCTAATGATTTTCTTATTGATGTTTTTATTGCAGTTGCGGCTATGGACCGAGATGCCGAGATACTGATTGAGCTTGTCCGCTTTAGGGGCATTAGTGCAACTTTTAGTGGTGGTGACAGGATTCGCCGCTCACTTGCATCAACTTTGGATGCAATTGTTGACACTATTTCACAGTCAATCAATTTACTATATGATATTACATCATATAGAGAAAGAAAAAAAACAAGAATATGCTAATGGGATAGACTACACCACAATCAAAAAGTTGAAAATAACCAAAGAGCACATATTTGCATTTTTTAGGGACTCTCGATCGGGGGAAATCCCAAATACAATCAGGCCTCATATCTCTATTGAGTGGTACACATTTCATCCATTTGTTGATAGCTAGAGGGACAAATGGTATTTTGTTTTTGATATGCCACCGCACAACAACAGGTAAATCGCCTTGTATTTCCTTCAAAAGATGTATGCGGAGTTCGTGTTGGGTAAACACATAAACTATTTTGACATCTTGCAGTCAGGGGATCAGTGGAGGGATGCCCCAAAACTGACCCAATGCAAGGTTTTGAGACCCTGATCGCCCTATCCCTCCACCTAGCAGTCAGTTTCCTGGGCTAGATGTCTCACCTACACATCGTGTTATTCCACAAACACGTGATGCGTTTTTGAGTTTGGCACAAGCGGTTGTTCGCCATAGCACTATGGTTCAGAAATATGGGTGAGGAAGGGACATATGTCCCTGGTGTGGTACATACACCATGTCGTCACGATGCAGTACCATCGTCTGGTGCAAGACCATCCACTAGTGCAGGACCATCAGCACATCCCCAGCCTAGTTTTGAGCCTCACGAGTGCACATCGTGTGGTCGTCCCTACTATGGTCTTTCCTTAGATGTTTCCTTTAGTGGGTTTTTGAGTGATGTATGTAGATGGTTAATTGTAATAAATTCTTCATTTATTTTCCTCTTTGTACACATATATATAGTTTGAGCTAATATATTAATTTTGTGAACTTGTAGTTAATGCTTTATGCCGGCGGTGACACCCCGGAGTTAGATGTTCCAGACTCTACATGGGGCATGACATTCCATCCACTGATCCCTTCATTGGTGGAGAGATTCATGATGCTACCTAGTTGACAGGCCCCTCTTATATAGCACCCATTGCTGTATCTCGCATCGAGGTGGACATTTTAACATTTCAGTTTTTTAATACTTGTTAATTTGTTAATTTACACATATTGTACATGTTAGTTCACTAATGCTATCTATAGTATAATATTTACAATTATTAAACTTGCAGATGACATATCCTTCACCAGGGAAAGCTAATATGGAGGTAGCATCCATGGTCATATCGTCCGAGGAAACATCTTGGGTCCAGGTAAACAATTAAAAATGTCATTTTTTAAATACTTGTATGTTTGTTGAATCATGCATGTCCAACTACATGAACACTCGCTGACTGTAGGTACCAACCAAAACATATAGACAACTGCCTGGATTTGTCTCTCCTCCTAGGCCATACATGAACAAGGGTCATGTGTATGTGAGGCAGCCTACTCCTAGCAAAACTCCATCTACCCACGACCATGGACCTACTGATACCATGGTAATGTATATCTTTCGATGATATTTGTTGGTTAACTTGAAATCCAATGCATAAATTGTTTTTGTCAATGTTTGATTTGCATGTTTACTGCATCAGGATCCAGAGTTGTCTATTGCAAACTTCGCAGGGATCGTTGATGCAACAGTCATTGCTGCATCTGCAATAGCAACAAGTCACATAGAGGTACAACTATTTCAACATGATCTTTACATAGTTTATTATTGTTGTCTATTGTTTATTCATGCATGTCTAACTATTTCAACATTTGGTGATTGTAGCCACCAGCAGCAGGAGTAGTTCCTAGCCCCTCTGGTTCAACCATGTCTCCAACCATCCTTGATATTCAACCAACAGCTCCATCTAATACCATGGTAATGTATATCCTTCAATGATATTTGTTGGTTAACTTGAAATCCAGTGCATAATTTTATTTTTTTAATGTTTGATTTGCATGTTTACTGCATCAGGATCCAGAGTTGTCTATTGCAAACCCCATAGGGGTTGTTGATGCAGCAGTCAATGCTACATCTGCAATAGCAACACATCACACATAGGTACAACTATTTCAACATGATCTAGACATAGTTTATTATTGTTGTCTATTGTTTATTCATGCATGTCTAACTATTTCAACATTTGGTGATTGTAGCCACCAGCAACAAGAGTAGTTCTTGTCCCCTCTGGTTCGACCATGGTTCTGACCATCCTTGATGTTCAACCAACAACTCAATCTGCTACACAAGGAACATAATCCCCTTTGTTACAGTCTCTCATTGAGGTGAGATGTCCATAAATGACCAAGTGTTTCATGCAATTTCCATGCACATGTTGATAATTGTTGAGTTAATTTAGATATGGTATTTTATTTGCAGAGACCGATTCCAGAGAGGAAGAGATTGGTGCTCGGACCACCAGAGTCGCCAATTCGTCCAACAGAGTGGGTGAGTTTTTGTTATAAATCAGTGAGCCACAAATTAATTTTTTTAATTTATTTCAAGCTAATGTATTAGTACATATGTTAGTTGAATTTAACAATTGATATTTAATTTGCAGGATCTAGTGACGCACAATGATCCTACAGATGTGCCTAGAGGATCAACGTCAGAAAAGAACAAGAGGAAGCTTCATATTTTATGTATCTTATGGGATATATGTATATTTGGATAAATGTACATGTGGCTTGGATAGTTTTGGATACATGTACTTTTGGATACTTTTGGATATATATGTACTTTTGGATACATGTACTTTTGGAGACATGTACCTTGAAATTTCACATATAAATGAATGATACATTTCACTTTGTATTTGTTCTTTGGTTTCCACATGTTCTTGTGTCAATATATTGTGTTGATTTGTGTGGATTATCTATTACTTATGAATGCACGATGTCAAAAGAACAAACTATTATATTTAAAGGTTTCAACGAACTCACTACATGCACACTAATTGGATATCTAATTAAAAATTGTGATTTTGGATGATCATTACAAGTTAAGTCAAAGTTCTTGCTCATGTAATTTAATAAAACTAAGTGCAATACAATGTGTTTCAAGGTTTCAATGAACTGACTACATGCACACTAATTGGATATATCTAATTAAAAATTGTGAGTTTGGATGATTAAATTACAATTTAAGTCAATGTTCAAGTATAATTTGATAAAACTAAGTGCAATACATGCTACACATTTCATCAACGCCCAATATTTGATTGTACAATTAGATTTAACACTACATATGAGTAACTACGTACAAGTTCTCAAAGAAACATTGGTGAAAGGAACAAACATTACCTATGGATTCGATAAATAAAGTGTAATCGATAAATACATTGCAATCTTACTCAATCAACATGAACAATAAATGCTCACTCAATATGAACCTAACACGACCAACAACACTATTCAACAAGCCTCACGCACCCAATGACTAATCACTCAGCATTAAAGGAACTACAATAGAGTCCAAGTACCGAGAACCAACTTCGTGAATCAACATGATTTGAAGCATAAGCATAAGTGAATCAACATGATTTGAAGCATCAACTCTAATGCATGGTAATCCCTAAATCCTGGTTAGGATTAGGGTTTCCTTGTGATGGTTAGGGTTTCCCCATTGATGAACATCCAGTTGAACAATCTATGCATGCTAAACCATAGGTTATGAATTCCAAACCCTGGGCCATGCATGTTAAACACTAAACCCTAGTTAGGGTTACGGTTCCCCTATGAACTTGTGCCGGCATGAAAAAACCCACATGGAGTAGTGATTTTGAATTCCGTCAGTTCCTGCTAGTGTGCTTGGGCAGGGGCAATATGGAAATGCGAACCGCAACCCCACCATCTATGGTTTTCCAGGTTTGACACTGGTTTGCGTGGAATGCATTGTCCCCTACTGAGTGAAACCCTAGTTTCAGAAAACCACCGTATACAGAGGTCACCGGGTGATGGATAGGCACGAGAGAGGCCCCCCTAGCTAAAATCCCTCATCACGAATCCAACGGAATAGACGGTTCATCAATCGGAGGCCTGACCATCGATCTATGGCGAGTTGCACATCACCTCAGATTCCATTCAGGGCCACATGGTGGACTTTTTCCCGGGGCGCAAAAAACCATACAGAGCACCGATTTTGAATTCTGTCATCTCCTGCTAGCATGTTTTGGCATGGGCGATATGGAAACACCAACGGTGGCCCCACCATCCATGGTTTTCCAGGTTTGGACCTGATTGGCATGAAATGCATTGTCCCCTACTGAGCAAAACCATAGTTTCAGAAACCACCGTATACGGAGGTCACCGGGTGATGGACAAGTGGGAGAGAGGCCCCCCTAGCTAAAATCCCACATCACAAATCCAACGAAATCGACGGTTCATCGATCGAAGGCCCGACCATCGATCTATAGCGAGTTGTAGGTCACCTCCAGATTCCATTCCGGGACACTTGGTGGACTTGTGCCCGGGGTGCAAAAAACCACACGAAGCAGTGATTTTGAATTTTGTCAGCTCCTGCTAGCGTGTTTGGGTAGGGACGATATGGAAACACCAACCGCAGCACCACCGTCCATGGTTTTCCAAAAATTTTCATGGTTTGCATGAAATGCATTGTCCCTTACTGAGCGAAACCCTAGTTTCAGAAACCACCGTATACAGAGGTCACCGGGCGATGGATAGGTGGGAGAGACCCCCCTAGCTAAAATCCCATGTCACGAATCCAACGAAATTGATGGTTTGTCGATCGGAGGCCCGGCCATCGATCTATGGCGAGTTGCAAGTCACCTCCAGATTCCATTTAGGGACACTTGGTGGACTTGTCCTCGGGGCACCAAAAAACCACACGGAGCAACGATTTTGAATTCTGTCAACTCCTTCTAGCATGTTTGGGCAGGGACGATATGGCAACGCCGACCGTAGCCCCACCATTAGGGCTAGGGATTCCCTATTCGAATTAGGGTTAGGGTTTCCATAGTAGAGTTAGGGTTAGGGTTTAAGGTACTAATTAATTTATACAATTCATGGTAGTAATTAGTTTAGACAAATCGAGCCAATGGAAAGATAAGACATGAGTTTTTCAAATGAAGAAAAAATTGGCATATTCATAAACTTGACATATGAGAGAAATTTTGGCATATTTATAAACAACATAAACAAAAATTTGGCATATCAAGGACACAAAATTGACATATTCATAAACAACATACATGAGAAAATTGAGCATATATCAATATTCAATTACAAATAGTATAAATAATATAGTATTAAAAGTATGTAACATGCCTCATCATGCTAGATCCCACCTATTATCATGCAACCAAACCCTTCAGATCATCTCTTTTAATGATGGTCTCCATTAGTCTCTCGTGCTCTATATCTAGTAAGAATTAGCGTACCTTCGATGAATTTCGGCTAGCCATTGTTCATACATGGAGGTTCGTACCCATGATTAAGTTGGTGAAGTGATACACACTTGCAGGTCTGGATTGTAATCCCTGTAAACATATCCACCCTTATTTCTTGCATTGTTGTATTGTGTCAAGTATTCACCTTTAACAACCATAGATCCGATTGGGAAGTTTTTATTTTCATCGTCAGTCATGGAAATATTGAGGGTTTGCTTTCCCTCTATACAATGTTCCAACCAGTAATCACCACCCCATTCACTATCTTTTGAGGCAACCACTGCATATATGTGCCATGCATAATATGATTATAGGTATATGATCAAAATATTTTTCTTGTGATACAAGGCCATTAATGTGCATTTGAAGACTACGTAAATAAACAAAAAAATGTTAAGGAAATGCATCATACCAGGTTGTACAAGGTCCAGGACATGATCAAAATCTATAGAAATATATGATTGGTCTTCTTCCAATGGAGTTAACTCAACAATTGCACGTTGATCAAGTGGAAGTGATATGTGATCCCATCCATCAACCCAATCTAATGATTCACATCCATCCCCATCACCATCAGAACAAGGCAGGAAAAAACAAGCGAGTTTTCTGGTCCAAATTTCAAATACTGGGTTATCAGAGCTTCGAACCAAATGAAAGCCACGAGTCCCAGGAACAATCTTGCATTCCCATGCATGTGAATGATCTATGTCTACCACCTCCAAAAAAAATCTCTCCGCATGTCTCTTTCTTGTGGATTCTACTCGCATAGTTGATTCCTCTCCCATTACTGACATGCACCACCTAACTATAGATTGAGCATTTCGAATATTAGATTCTGTAGATAATTTCAATTCCTCTCTTCGTAGATTTTTTTTTACACATGCTCCGGCTCCATCATGCTCTCCTTTACCATGCCCAGTCTCAAAATAGTTCCACATATGTGGCACTTTGTATTTTTTATGCAATGATCATAACCATTGAAATATGCGTGCATTTTTGAACTGACCAGCACATCCATCAGACCAAATCCAGTGTTGATCCATCTGTATGTTCTTTCCCTTCAAGTGATCATAGAACATGATGAAGCAATGACGTACATAGTGGAAGTCATGGCACCTATCATCACTTATGTATAAGTGATATTCCTTTATAATTTCTCTTTGCTCTTCACTACTATTTGGGCCATGCCTATATGTGATATGGACAATCAAGGAAACTTGCTCAGAGTGATAATACTGACTTTGGATCTCATTTTGAGGTTGCAGAGTGTAGTTCTCAGCAAAATCAACAACTGAAAGTATAGTACCACAGGGAAATGTATCTCTGCATATTCTAAACTTCTCATCCTGCCATCGTGCCAAGTGGACATGCTGAACATATTGATGTGTCTTTTCAATAAATTCCTTGACGAAGTCACTAACTTGTACCTAGTGACACAAAATGATCTAAATATCAGTTTTTTTTTGTAAGTAAGGTTGAAATGTAACTGTTCAAACATAAATTTATAGATAAATGCATACCTGAGATGTCACCAATTGTATTTTTTTTCTTTCTTTCCCTGGGACTATTTCATAGCTGATATATTTGAAACTTTTCATGTCTATAACCATATTCCCAAATTCATTGTCTCCACTCTCGTGCATACATTGACTCAATAATTCCATTCAGCACAGTTGGAGCTTGTTCCATCCAAACAAGATTTTTCATAGTATGTTTGCCCCTCAGGCCTATTGCACATTATGTTATGAATGAACTCTCTTGATGAAGTCGGTGGTATTGTCAAGGAGCAATCCTGCACATGGTTAGTATGCAACACACGATGAATGTACAAAAATGTTTCATAGTAATATTCATATTCTACATGGTATCTACAGCAACAAGTGTTACAAAGAGTATTTAATCTAACATACCAAGTCTTACATTTCTTAAAATATTTTTTCCCAAAGTTCAATTGTCTATGTTCATTCCTAAATTTATCGTATAGTTCTGTCTGTGTTATATCAATAAGATGCTTAATATGTGGTTAACGATCCTTTGAACCACTTCTCGGTTTTAGTACATCCTTCTGGTTTGAAGAAGGCCTTGTGTTATCATGTCAAAAACTCTGCACTAGTCCCTTTACCGCATCAACTAGCTTCATGTCACGATGTGGCAATTGATTAATAAAGGCCCAAAAATATTTCTAATTTGTTGTGTCAAGATGTTATCTTCTAATAGAATACCTACGAAGGGTTTTTACATTCAAATTAACTAGTTTGGATGTAGGCTTGAGAAAACGAAGGACCTTGGTGTTCTTATTTACAATTGCTTGTGACAACACACGACGAGCCACATTGCGGTCCTTTGAACGTGTGTTCTTAACAATTTTACCAAAGGCATCTACTAAGATTTTAACTATATCAGAACTTGGTCCATAATTATTTATCATCTTTATCCCTAACTTTTTCCTAACAATATTCATGCCCCTAGATTTTAACAATGATAAAAATAATCTACATTTATCTCCATCACATTTAGAAACAAAATATTTATTGAGTATTTGTTGAGTTTGATAAGAAATACTATGTTTAGATAGCGTACCTTCAATGGAATTGAGGAGACTTTTATCAACTTGTATACTCTTCGGAGTTCTTCGACGTGTGCTTGCTAATGGAGGTAAGGGGGTTGGAATTCTACCATGTAGCTCATCACCAAGATGCTCCGACATTTCAGTAGTAGCTTGTTGTCCTTCATTCTCTTCCTGGTAGTTAGATGGTGGAAGTCCAACATCCTCATCGATGGTCCGGATAACATTTTCTTCTTCAACAGTAGCCTCCATGTCCAACACCTCTCTGACTTGATCACTTGTATAACCACAAGAGGTCAACAAATTTTTTGTTTCTTCATGAGATTCATCTTGAGATGGTAACTTATCACTTTGACATGAAGTGGGAATTGAAACATCCCCTAATAAGCACCTACGTTTTTCTTCTTGATTACTGCCATGGCGTGCTTGTTCAACAACTATTGTGTAAATTGAAGGTCCCTCTAGTGAATGCTTCCTTTTTTCTTGTCGTGGATTAATAGGATGAACCGTGGTATCCTCTATAATTGGATTTGAATTAGTTTCCAAAGAAATCCTCTGATTCATCATGTCTATTCTTTTCTTTTCTTTCTCTTCTTCAGTGACTTCTTGAGGTCTCTTCTTCCTTACTGATTTTGTTCCTCGGTTATGTACATTCCCCATCACCACAATGATCAATTCAATATAGTTTGTTTTTGTTGTTCCTCAATTACAAGCTTTCAAACCTTTAGTGCTTTAGAACTATAGATCCTTCAAGGTTCTTCAATCTTCCTTCTCAATTGTTCATATTTCCCATCAAAACAATGATGAATGAGAAAATTTACCTTTGGTGCTCTTCAATAATAAGCAAATGAAAGTTAAATCAGAAATTGTTCCTCAAGCTGATTCTCTTGTACAATTGTGTATATCCACCATCACCATGAAATGGTCTTTAAGCTTGATATCTTATCTTTGTGCTCCTCAATTATAGGAAAAATGAATCTTTTAAATACCTTATCTTTGGTGTTATTCAATAGGAGATTCTTCAAGCTTGTTGATTATCTTCTTCAAATATGATCATATAACCCAACACCACACTGATCAACCATGAAATATTTCCTCAATGCAGCACCTACATAACAAAAAGAATGATGGAGATGTTGTATTGTGAATATTCAAATGGCGGGCTCGTGCTCTATTCAAAAAAATTGAGCGATAACCTATTTTTTGTTTGGACAGAGTAAAGTGGCTATCGGATAGGGACAGTCCACTGTTTATACATTTACAAAACACGCACGTGTTATTGTTAAGCACAATAAATAGGTTAGGTGCACGACTAAGGCAACAAATAAAATCAAAATAAAACAATTTTTTTGTATGGTTACATACAAAACAAATGTTTTTAGTGTTCCCTTCTTTTCATGCATATACATTTTTCTCTCTATAACCCCCTAACTCTCTCCCAATAATCCCTAGATACCCCCTATCTCTTTCTAAATATCTATCCCTCATTCTTTGTACATCCCTCCCTATATGTTTCTTTCTCTCCCTTACTCCATCCCTGTCCCTACCACCCCACTCTCCATCTCTCCACCTTCTCTTTATCTTCGCCATTATCCCTCCCTATAGCACTTTCTCCCTTCTTCTCCCTTAATCACTAACCCTCTGTGCCTTTATCCCTCCCCCCTACCCTCTCTCTCTCTCTCACCTTGTATCCCTCCCTCCCTATATCTCTCTCTAGATCTGTCCCTGTATCTCTCTATCTACCTCAGTTTCCCCTGGGTGTGTGGACCCCTTCCCCTCTCTCTCACAACCTTCCTCACTGTCCCTCTCCACTAATCTCTCTCTCTCTCTCTCTCTCTCTCTCTCTCTCTCTCACACACACACACACACACACACACACACACACACACACACACGTGCACATTCCCTCATTCCTTCTACATCCCTCCCTCTGTGTTTCTTTCTCATCCTTACTCCATCCCTGTCCCTACCACCCCACTAATCCCTCCTTCCCTACTACACACACATGCACAACCTAACACTTTCTTTGTCGCTCACCGCTCCCTCTAGTCTATTTGTCCCCCACCATCTCTCTCTCTCTCTCTATCTCTCTCTCTCTCTCTCCCACACACACACACACACATTGTGTCCCTTGCCCCTCTCAAATCCATCCCCTTCATCCATCACAATCTCCACCTTTATTTCTCCATCTCTCCCTCTCTCACCGTCTCTCCCCTTCTCGCCTTCTATCTCTCCCTGCTGTTATCTTTACCTCAACCTATCCCCTTCTCTCTTAGTCTCTCAATCTCTTTCTCCACCTTCTCTTTATCTTCGCAATTATCCCCATCTCTCAATCACTCCCTCTCTCTCTCTCTCTCTCTCTCTCTCCATCGCCACCACTCCCTACATGTCTCCCACCAACACTTTCTTTCCCTCCCTTCCTATCTCTTTATTTCATTCTATCCCCATCTATATCTCACTCCCTCTAAATCCATTCCTCCCCATTGTCCCTCTCCCTCCCCCGCTCTATGTCTCCCCCCCCTTGTATTCTCTCTTTCTCTCTCACACCCCCCTTGCCTCCATCCTCCCCCCCTTGTCACTCAAGTCTCACTTTCCACTTCTAATCCTATACGTCTTTAGAACCTCTTCTACTCCTAATAGTGCTCTCAAGCCCCACTACCCTTCACCCCTGTAGCCCATCATGTTCCCATTCCCTTCATCTCTCCCCACTCAAGCTTCCAACATCCTTCTAAGCCCTTCACCCTTTCCCACCCCTATTAAATATTAACCACAAATTCCCTTGACCCTTCCCCACCCCTTCTCAAATATTAACCAAAAATAACCCTCCATCCCTCCCTCTCTCATCGTCTCTTCCCTTTCCGCCTTCTATCTCTCCATGTTGTTATCTTTGCCTCAACCTATCCCCTTCTCTCTCACTCTCTCACTCTCTCTCTCTCTACCTTCTCTTTATCTTCGCAATTATACCTCCCTATAGAACTCTCTCCCTTCATTCGCCCTTAATCACTAACCCTCTGTGCTTTTATCCCTCCCCCGTGCCCTCTCTCTCTCACTTGGTATCCCTCCCTCCCTATCTCTTTCTCTAGATCTGTCTATGGATCTGTCCTTCACTCCCTTTACCTCCACCCCTCTATGTCGCTTTCTCTCCCTTACACCATCTTCGTCCCTTCCACCCCACTGATTCCTCCTTCCCTATCACACACACACACACACACAACCTCCCACTTTCTTTGTCGCTCACACCTCCCTCTAGTATCTCTCTCCCCAACCATCAACCTCTCTCTCTCTCTCACACACACACACATTATGTCTGATTCCCTTCTCAAACCCATTCCCCCTCCATCCATATATATCTCCACCTTTCTCCCTCCATCCCTCACCCTCACCTTCTCTCCCTCCCTCTCTCACCATCCCTCTATCTCTCTCACCTTCTATCCCTCCCTCATGTTAGCTTTCCCTCAACCTATCCCCATCTCTCCATCACTCCCTCTCTCTCTCTCACTTTATGTCCCTTCCCCCTCCTCTCATATTATTTCTCTCTCTCTCTCTCTCTCTCTCTCTCTCTCTCTACATGTCTCCCACCAACACTTTTTTTTCCTCCCTTCCTATCTCTTTATTTCATTCTATCCCCATCTATCTCTCACTCCCTCTAAATCCATTCCTCCCCATTGTCCCTCTCCCTCCCTCGATCTATGTCTCTCCTCCCCTTGTATTCTCTCTTTCTCTCTCACATCCCCCTTTCCTCCATCCATCCCCCCTTGTCACTCAAGTCTCACTTTCTATTTCTAACCCTATACCTCTTCAAAACCTCTTCTACTCCTAATAGTGCTCTCAAGCCCCACTTCCCTTCACCCCTGTAGCCCATCATGTGTCCATCCCCTTCAGCTCTCCCCACTCAAGCTTCCAACATCCTTCTAAGCCCTTGACCCTTTCCCACCCCTATTAAATATTAGACACAGATTCCCTTGACCCTTCCCCACCCCTTCTCAAATATTAACCAAAAATGCCCTTGAGTCTTCCCCACCCCCTCTCAAGTATTAACCATATATTTTATGTTTTACGTAACGCTAGCACGTTTTTGCACTACATAACGCGTACATGTTATAGTTATACATAATGAGTACACGTTTTGTGATTATCTATCACGTTCAAGTTTTGAAATTCTAAAAGCACGGGAATAATTTTTGAATTTAAACATAATGTACTCGTGTTTGGCAGAGCCTAAACCAAGCCACCTCAGTTGCTCGCATGTCAACCATAATCCTATGTGTATGCTTTGGAGTTTGCTTATGTAATACCAAACATGTGCTATGTATATGATAAACCAAAGCTAATTGGGCATTTCTTCTAGTTTCTGAAGAAGCCCATGCTTAGCCACTCATTACAGTATGCTACACACAGTCATTTTTGACAAAATCTTTAACACAATAGCATTTTTCTGCAGATTCGAAATATGTAACTTTTATTTAAAAACATTAAATTTTCCTTTTTTTCCATTTCTTTTGTGTCCTAACTCCTTAACTCGTGAAACACACTATTAGTGTTTCTTCCATAACTTTTTCAATTCTTTATCATTTCAAAAAAAAATGTATGGTGCACAAGTAGACACTAACCTCTACGTTCTATCAAAACCCCATTTCATGATTATTGCATTAAGACCTTCAAAGACTAAAACCACAAAAGACATACTATTTTCGAGGTTTGATCACTTAGACAATTATAAAATTACTAATTTAATTTTCTAAAAATAATGTTGCACTAGTGCTATATGTTCTCTACATGCATGCCCATTTTTGTAGCTTGATTCCATCATTTAGGCCCTCAAAGGCTACACCCGCAAAAACATATACCTTATCATTTGCCTGAAAAATAAAAAGTGACTATTAGGAAAAATGAAACTTGACATAGCTATGCAAATTTTCAATACATAAAAGTTATATATTTGGAAATGTGATTCAATTTCCTACATTTCATCTTTTTTACTCAATGTAAGATATTTTGCATAAGTATCTAAAAACATCCAAGTAAGTTGAGGGATGCCTGATTCTTCAGTTTTCTATTGCATCTAACATGCCAAAAGTGACCCTCATTATCTTGCAGTGACCCCATCATAAAGAAGGATGATGATTATTCTAGCTAATGTAGTGCCATCACAACCTTCTCTTTCTTCGTCTAACAAAGAATCTAATTTGTCAATATAAATGCCAAAAAGGGTAGGAGACAAAGGACAATCTTACTTAACCCTTAAATTACAATTAACTTCTTCTAACCAATCCTCATTATTTTTGAACTGAGTAATAATTTTCCTATACAACCCTTTTTTATTAAGAATAGGGATCACTTTGACCATTAGGAGTAGGCCATACATTACCTATCATTATTCAGATTATATGCATGCAAGATTGCGAGACAATCAAGATAGATTCCCAATAGTCTAAGAAAGATGAAAACAAAGGTCTCTTCAAATTCAAAGGAAAAGACTAGCTCTTCTAGCACATTCCAAAATTTGTTTCTAGACACTATATCATAGGTTTTCTTAAAATTCAATACAACAACATAATAGATATCCATAGTTTTGTCACACCAATTTTTATTATTATTTTTTTATGATTTTATTTTGTTTTTATCATTTTTTTTAAATTGCCACCTAAAACACAATAATTTATTAAAATATTAAAAAAATAACTCGAAAAATGAAATCGATGAAAATACTTGCTCATTCGCTTATTGCGCCGAGAGGCGCTCTACAGCCCAGTATGAGGGAGATGTTGTAACATGTGTGAGTTTGTCGAGTTTGTCGAGTGTACTGTGAGGGAGATGTTGTAACATGTGTGAGTTTGTCGAGTTTGCCGAGTGTAGTATGAGGGAGATGTTGTAACACGTGTCGAGTGTTTGTCCAGTAAAAAATTAATAACCAAATAATTAAATTAAATATTGTAACGTCGACCATTAATAAACAAAAAATAAAAGGACGTGTTTTTTCGAAATGAAATCAATTACTATATACATATTGATCATGAATTGAAACAACCAACACCTCAAACAATTCTGAACTACGGCATGTGTGGATTAAAGAGTCAAATGTGATCACAACTACCTACAAGGTACACATTTAAACATTGAAATTGATATTCAATATTTATATTAATTTTTTAATTGAAATTGGAAATCAAACACGCTCCCAGCTCCTCCCTACGTAGCCGTCCTGCCCTCCCTACGCAGCCCCTCCACACTGCCCTCCTCCCAGCTCCTCCTAGCTCCTCCACACTGCTCCTCCCAGCTCTTCCCTCCTCCCTCCACGTTTCGTAACCCTCCATGCTGCCCTCCTCCCAGCTCCTCCACGCTACCATCCATGCTCAACAGCCCTCCACGCTGCTCCTCCCAGCTCCTCCCTACTCCCTCCATGCTCTGCAACCCTCGTGCCATCCCTACGCAGCCCTCAATGCTGCCCTCCATGCTCAGCAGCCCTCCACGCTGCTCCTCCCAGCTCCTCCCTCCTCCCACCATGCTCCGCATCCCTCCTGCCCTCCGCTACTTCTCCTAGCTCAGCAGCCCTCCTCCCTCCCTGCGCAACCATCCTCCCTCCACGCTTCCCTGCAACGAAATATTAAAACATTAATATATTTAAGTTTAATTTTAAATATTATATTTTAAAATTCAAATTATATTATGTTATATTGTAATTGAAATTGAAATTTTAAATTTTAAATAATATTAACTTTATATTAAATTATAAACTTTATATTGAAATTTAAAATATTAAATAATATAAACTTTATATTAAATTTTAAATAATATAATATAAACTTTATATTATATTAATTTTTTTTTTTGAATTGAAATTAAAATATCCTTAGGAATAAAAAAGATTACATTTAATGAAGTTTTACGGTTATGTTTATTTGTGCAGATATAATCAATTTTAAATTTTATAATCCAAGAGAATTTAAATTTAGAATTAGATTTAAAGTACCGAGATTAAATTGGCAGCGGGTGCTTGATTAGAATTAAATTTAGAATTTAAATTTAAATATAAATTTATATTTATATTTATATTAAAATAAAAATATAGTGTAATATTTAGAGTGTATAATATAAATTGAATTTCAATTTAAATTAATATATATATATATATATATATATATTCATTTTTACAAATAAGTATATAACTTATTTACATTGTATAATAAGAACTACATGTGGTATAGTGGTAAGGGTGTTGGGATAATGGTCGTGGGGTCCAAGGTTCAATCCTCCCGGATCACCTACTTTTTTTAAAATATAGAATTTCGTAAATATATTGAATTTCATGTAAACTGAGTTTTAGACTTGCATAGACTTCAGTGTATGGGGTCTTTTTAATGCATTTTTTTCAGTGTAGATGTTATTCTGTGGACGCATTGATTCCAGTGTATTGATGCATAGATTTCAGTGTATGGGGTTTTTTATTGCATATTTTTCAGTGTAGATGTTATTCTGTGGACGCATTGATTTCAGTGTATGGATGCATAGATTTCAATGTATGGATGCATTGATTTCAATGAATGGATGCATAGATTTCAGTGTATGGGGTTTTTTATTGCATATTTTTCAATGTAGATGTTATTCTGTGGATGCATTGATTTCAGTGTATGGACACATAGATTTCAGTGTATGGATGCATTGATTTAAGTGTATGGAGGCATTGATTTCAATGACAACAAAAGAACGAGAAGAAGACTTGAAACGAAAAGCAGAAGAATAAAAAGAATTTTGGAAAAGGAAGTTGGGAGAAATGATTGCAGAACAACTAGAAGAATGAAGAAAACGAAACGTATATCGACAAAAAGAATATCGAAAAAGAAATTTAGACGAATTGACAGCAAAAGAACAAGAGGAACAAAGAAAACAAAACGTTGATCGACAAAGAGTGTATCGAGAGAGAAAGTTGAAGTAGTTAGAAGAACAAATAAATCAAGTTGCAGAACAAAAAATAAATCAAAATGTACGAAATGGCAAAATGACGACAGAAGAACGAACAAAACAAAATGCAAATCAACAAAAAGAAAATCGAAAAAAAAGTTAGGTGAATTGACGCAGAAGAACGAGAAGAACAAAGAAAATGAAATGTTGATCGACAAAGAGAGTATCGAGAGAGAAAGTTGAAGCAGCTGGAAAAACAAAAAAATCAGTTTGCAGAACAACAAATAAATCAAAATGTATGAAATGACGAAATGATAACAAAAGAAGGAGAAGAACAAACAAAACAAAACGCAAATCAACAAAAAGAGAATCGAAAAAAAAATTAGGCGAATTGTCTCTATTTTCTAGTTTAACAATTTACTCAATCCTTAATACTTATTACTTACATTATGACAATCCTCATAAATGTATCTGTATTTTCAACTTAACCTGTTCCTTACAATGCTGATCAAACTTCAGTTTTGTGTCACTGCCCACGACTGAAACCAGCCTAGATCCAAATCCTAGGCTCTATCAAGCACCGAGAGGGATCAAATCTCTCGAGGTGCAAACCTCTTCTTAGGTATTGCACTCAGGGAGCTTTTCAAGGACAGGTTTGCACCTCAGGAGATTTGATCCCTCTCGACACTTGATAGAGCCTAGGATTTGGATCTAGGCTGGTCCATACAATGACCATCTTGTTCCATACTCAATTTTTATTAAAAAAATAATTACAATATCACATTTAAACAAAAATAAATTTAGATGGATTTTGTTCCATCCACCTAGGTTCATGCACTACCACTTCATTTTGTCAATTGGAAGTTACTTGACTTACCATCCACGAAAGTAGGGAAGTTTGTAAATTGGATAGAATATTTAATACCTCCACTTCATTATGTGAGTTGAAAATTGTACAACAAGTTTAAAAATAAATTATTTTAGAAGAAATTAATTGAAATCAAACAAGCATTCTATACAAAGGTTATAATTTATAGAGTTAAGTGTAAGTTTATATATATGGGGTTTAATTTCCACAATTTTTTGGTCAAATTACTTTAGACAATTAACAAGTGTTTTGGTTTAGGTATTCTAAATAATTTGTTGACTATCATTTAAAGAAATCCTAATTAGGTGAGACAATGAGCCAACAACAAACTCAACCAATCTACCAACAACTCAACTTGAACTTGAGACCTCCTAAAATCATGACATATCTAGAAAAAAGGTAGTAATATCAATTCACTTACAAACCTAAACCAAAAAATATAAACAAAAGATACATCCAAACGCTCACTATTTGTGAAACATCTCTTTGGAAAGATTTTGTGAATGTGAAATATATCATTTAGCATCAATTTAGATTTACAAAATCCTCTACAAATTTAAAAGTTAATATAAATACATATATGTACATCTATTGAATGAAGTTGTCATTGATGTCAACATGTAATGCGGTGTTGTTAAAAGCACATGAATGTTCAGAGTTGTAGGAGAAATCAATCCCATAGACAGAGAAATCAAATACAGGCATGAAATGTTTTATATGTAGTTGGTAGAGGTGCTGGAAGAGGTTTACATGAGTTGTCATTCACTAAAACTGGTGCTATAAGGAATCGGCCAAAAGTGTCGTCTTATTTGGAGGTTTTATTCTTTTGTTAACATGAGTCCTAGATCTACGGTGGAGATTTTTTCGGGCGGTCCCAATGGACATCCAATGGATATCACAATCAGAGTTGCATGGGAGGTAAAAAGGTGTGGGTAGTGCGATGGAAACCAGGTGGTTTTACCTTTTTGGTGACGTGTTCAAATGCGATAGGATATCGTAATCGAACCTTCCGTACTCAATACCACTTTCACTTGATTGCGATAGGCACTTTTGGTTAAAAGTCGTGATCATATGTGGATAGTGTTGGGCGCATGGAGAAAACGATAGCGGAGGTTGCCCAGATCGAACGGTTTCCATCACATCAGAAAGAAAATCATGAATTGACCAACGAACGGGATTCTCTGTCTTTGCAAAGCCCCTAAACTATTGATCGAAGCCCCTAAAGCACTTAATCTAAGCTCCATGAAGAAATTAACAAGTCGGCATATGATCCAATTAAGCAAATAAGTTTAATCACGTAAAAATTAATGGCAATTGGCTTGATGAAGTCATGTGTGAGTGAGCCAGTGATGATCTGAAGGAGTTGGAGGTGAGAGAGATAGTATGAAGGTGGATAAGGAGATGGCAGTAATATGACAACTCGGATCAGGGATAAAAAACCGAATTTTAAGTATGCTTCAATGGTTCTGGTTTAGTTATGATTCCAGGAATTTATTTTATTTCATATCAGGGAGTCTGTTTTTTTGGTTCTACTATTTATTATTAGTTGAGCAATGGCAAACAGAATGTTGAAGGGACAATAGCAGTGGTGTTGCTCTGATGAATCCATACTAGCAGCAGAGGCAATAAATAATGATGCAGAAACAACGACTGTGACCATTGTTGTATAAAGTCAATGATTGATGATGTGTAGAAACAATGCTTGATGCAAGGTTGATTGATGCAGAAATGATCAAGAAAAGAAGTGATCGTATAGTGCTGAGATAGTGATGATAGTGAAGCAATAGAGACTGTAATCCTTATGATGATACAACAGAGATTGAATTGAATGTGATGAATATGAAGATCATGCTGAGACTATAATGAAGAAGAAACAAGCATAGGTTGAACAGAGATAGCATTGATGAAGAGACAACTAAAAGAGTGAAGGAGACAATGTAGAGAAAGGACAATAACCATGACTGATACAGTGACAAATACATATACATAAACCAGGGTGTTGGTGCATCCATGTCAGTTGCTGTTGGCAGAAGCTTCAATGTGTAGGTGCATGCTTGTCAGTTGGTGCTGACAAAAACTCTAGGGGGTAATAGCCTCCTGCTTGTTGGAGCAAGAGAAAAAAAGGATGGTGTAGCATCCTTGTGAGTTTGAGCTAGAATAAACCATTAGGGGGTTGTAGCTTCCTTCCTGTTGGTGCAGGAGAACTTGGAAGTTGGTGCTTCCAGTCAATTGTAGATGACTCATTAGATGTAATTGATTATGAGATTATAATATTGTTAAGTATTTCCACAGACATCTTGTTTCTTCTCTTGTTGATGGTGTATAACATGCATATTAATTGATGATCATGAATAATTGAATATGGTTGGATGTGTGTATAAAAGTAAAAATTGATAAATTTTGTCTAATATTGATTCACATCTCTCAGTATCTGTGAATATTCCAACAATTGGTATCAGAGCGAGTTACCTTCATAACAGTTTAACCACTTGAAGGAAGATCTCATTCAATAAGTATGAATTAGGTAGCAGAATATACAAAACACAGATTTCCATTGTTTGATGGACATAACTATGCCTTCTGGAGTACCAAAATGAAATTGTTCCTACAAGCACAAGGATTAGAAGTTTGGGAATTATTGAAACATGGATTCACATTGGATGAAGGTATGGAAGAGCCCACAGACCCACTTGAAAGAAGGATGTTTGTAACCAATTCAAAATCCATGTCTGCTATTCTGGGAGGATTGACAGGAGCAGACTTTGTGAAAGTAATGCACTGTACCTCAACAAAAAAAATCTGGGACAAACTTAAAAATATCTATGAAGGATATGTTAAAGTAAAGAAAGCTAAGATGAAAACAGATAGAAGGAAATTTGAGCAACTCACAATGAAAGAGGAAGAAGACATTGTCGGCTATATACTAAGGGTTGATGATATTGTAAACACCATGAGAGGCTTAGGAGAACAAATTGATGAATCAAAGGTTGTTGAAAAAATATTAAGATCACTACCAGCAAGATTTGACACCAAGGTATCAACAATTGAGGAAATGAAGGATTTGGACAATCTAACCAAAGATGAGTTACATGGGATTCTTGCAGCTTATGAAATGAGAATAGATTCACACAACCCATCGAAAGGCGAAGCAACATTTAAGATCTCCAAGAAAATACACAAACACAGGACTAGCTCAGGCTGCAGCTCAAAGGATGATGAAGAAGCCAACTTTACAAAAAGGCTACAACGAGGAACGAGAAAATATAAAGGTAAGCTTCCCTTCAAATGTTTTAATTGTGGAGAATTTGGTCACTTTGCCTCAAAATGCCCACATAAAAACTCAAGCAATAATAAGAATGGAGCTGGTAAGAACAGTAAAAGACAAAACTAGAAAACAACCAAAGGAAATTTCTTTAAAAAGAAAAACAATTTCTACTCAAAAGAAGATAGTGAGTCCTCTTCAAATGAAGAAGATAGTGATGATGAGGAAATGCTCTTCATAGGAATTGAACAACATAGCAAAAAAAAAAGAAAAAGACCATGAAGCAGAAGTAGAATATGAAGGGGGATTGATTAGTTCCTTAGATTATCTACAATTTGAAAGGGATAAGAATACAAATCTTAATGATGAAGTTGATTAGTTAAAAAGAAGAGTTGAAGGATTAATAAAAAACTCAGAAGTATCCAAATAAGCAAATATTCATCTAAAAGAACAAATAAAACTAGCTAAGGCAATCGAAGAATCTCTCAACAATCAGTTACAACAAAAGGATGAGATCAATGAGAAACTTGAAGAAAAAATAGCAACAACAAGGGTGAAACTTCAAAACAAGGGAAAACAACAAGACAACAACAAGATCCTTGAAGAAATTATCAACAATCAAAGGCACCATCTTGACATAAATGGTTTAGGATTTGATTCCAAATCTGTTGATAAAGGTTCAGGCCCCAAGATAATAGAAGAGAAACACAAGAGTTATATAGATGCTCTCAGAGGTTCAAAAAGGAAAGAGGACTACCCACAGAATCATGACTTCAAGAATGTATGGAAGCAACCACCAAGCAGAAGGATTGTAGTAGATTCTGAAGATAAGCATAAAAGTCATGATTTCAGAAATAACTAGAAGCAACAACCAATCAAAAGGACATCACCGATAAGAAGGATTCCCCTCACCAGGTATCAAAATATTTTCCTTGGAATTTTCTATGTATGTTGTAACTTGGACACAAAGCGGTGAATTGTAAAGCCTATCAAAGAAAATAGGTTACATGGAACAAAAGGAAAAATGAAGGTGCTATACATTACCCTTCTAGAAACTATAATCGCTTTGAAAACCTGAACAAACAAGTTGAATGTTAGAAGTGCAACAACTTTAGACACACAGTAGAAGAATGCAGAAGCAAGAGGGCTGTGTTTACAAAATGAGCAGATTATCATTATAAAAATTGTGCAATATCCCTACAATCTCAAGACATGTCAGAACAATGGTGTGTTGACGGAGGATGCTCAAAGCACATGATAGGTGACAAGAACAAGTTTATCACCTTGAACAAAAACAAGTCAGGAATAGTTGTCTTTGGGAATGATGATGGAGCAAACATTATTGGTAAAGGCATAGTTAGTCTTGGAACTAAGAAAGCCAAAGAAGAAAACATTCTACTAGTGGAATATATGACACATAATCTCTTAAGTGTAATACAGATATGTGATCATGGTTACACATGTACTTTTGATTCAAAAGGATGTGAAATAATGAAGAAAGTTACAAATAAAGTTGTTTCTACAGCATCAAGGACTCCTCAAAACATTTACATCCTTTACAAAGTCAATCAAGTCAAATGATGCATAGGAAGAGAAGATGAGAGTTGGCTCCGGAACAGAATATTGGGGCACATAAACTTTGATAATCTTGTCAAGATCAACAAAAATAAGGCTGTCAGAGAAATGCCAAAAATTGCAAAACAAGACAGCACTATACGCAAGCAATGTCAACATGGGAAACAAACACATGTAAAATTCAAGACAAAGGAGCACTCTACCTCAACACATTTGGAAATAGTACAAACAGACTTATGTGGTCCAACCAAGTCAAAGTTATTTCAAGGTGAGTAATATTTCATGTTGTTCAATGATGGTTATACTAGAATGACATGGGTATGTCTTCTCAATAAGAAATCTGAAGCCTTCAAACATTTCAGAAGCTTCAAGGAACAAATTGAAAATGAAACAGATACCAAGATCAAATGCTTAAGATCAAAAAATGGAGGAGAATTCATTTGAAATGAGTTCAACAACTACTGTAGTGAACAAGGAATAAAAAGGCAATTTTCAACAGCGAGAACTCCTTAGCAAAATGGAGTTGCTGAGAGAAAAAATATGACAGTTCTAGAAATAGCTAGATCCATGCTAAATGATGCAGGAATCAGTGATAGATTTTGGCCACAGGTAGTACACACAGTAGTACATATTCTAAACAGAGCTTTACTCAGAAATAATACTGATAAGATCCCATATGAACTCTAGAAAGGAAGACCAGCAAACATCAAGCATTTCAGGGTATTTGGCAGCAAATGCTATATACAGAGAGAAGAGAAATTGGAAAATTTGACTCCAGAGTAGATGAAGGTATACTACTTGGTTACTCAAGCAAAAGAAAGGCATATAAGTGTTTTAATCTCAGACATAAAAAGATAGTGGAAAGCATAAATGTGAAGGTTAATGACAATCTACAAAAGGAAGAAAATACAAAAAAGGGAATCAATGCAGATGATGACTCAGTTGAAACAGAGTTGCAATTTGAAGAAGAGTCCTCACTAGAAGAACAGTTAGAACGAGTACCTCAATCTCCATCAAACAATATCCAGACTCCATCCAAGGTTTTGACTCCAACAAATTTTTTTCAACCTTCTCTCAAGACACCTACCGGGTATGTTCATAAGAATCATCCAATAGAACAAAGAATTGGGGATAAAAGTGTAGGAGTAGAAACAAGAAGTAGAAAACAATTGCAGTCACCAGAACAAGGGAATGTATCTCTACTCTCTACAATTGAGCCAAATAATTTTGATCAAGCTAGTCGAGATAAGAGCTGGACCAAACCAATGGAAGAAGAACTAAGTCAAGTGGAAAGGAATGATACTTGGGAACTGGTTCCAAGACCCAAAAACAAAAATGTAATTGGTACAAAATGGGTTTTCAGAAAAAAGCTAAATGAAGATGGACAAGTAACCAGGAACAAAGCAAGATTGGTTTGCAAAGGATATGCCCAAGCAGAAGGAATAGAATTTGAAGAAAATTTTTCTCCAGTAGCCAGGATGGAATCAATCAGAATGACTTTAGCATATGCAAGCTCCAAAAACATCAAGGTATATCAGATGGATGTGAAATCAACATTCTTAAATGGAGAGCTAGAAGAAGAAGGATTCTCACTTTCAAGGAATGAAGATTATGTATGCAGATTAAAGAAAGCATTGTATGGTCTTAAACAAGCTCCCAGAGCATGGTATGCAAGGTTAGATAAGTATCTTCAGCAGGAAGGATTCAAAAAGGGGAATGCAGACAATACTCTATACACAAAAATGGAACAAGATAGCTTAATCATTATCAAAGTATATGTTGATGATATCATATTTGGTAGTGACAATGATAAGTTAAGTTAGAGTTTCTCAAAAGATATGCAAAAAGAATTTGAAATGTCCTTACTTGGTGAATTGGGTTTTTTCTTAGGTCTTCAGATATCTCAGCAAGATAATGGGATCTTTATCTCAGAGTCCAAGTACATCAAGGAAATGTTGAACACATTTAATATGGAGGAATTCAAACCAGTAAGTACTCCTATGATCACAGGCTGTAAGCTGAGAAAAGATGATGAATCCCCAGAAGTAGATCCCAAACTCTATAGATCAATGATTGGTAGTCTACTATATGTAACAGCTTCAAGACCAGATGTAATGCATGAAGTTGGACTTGTTGGAAGGTTTCAGGCAGCCCCTAGAGGAAATCATCTACAGGCAGTGAAAAGGATCCTTAGATATCTAAAAGGTACAACTGAGTTTGGTTTATGGTATCCCAAAGGGCATGAGCTAACATTAGTACCCTATACAGATGTTGACTGGGAAGGTGACACGGATGATAGAAAAAGCACCAATGGTGCAGATTTCTATCTAGGAGAATGCTTAGTGGCTTGGCTAAGTAAGAAAAAAATCTTCAATACTACAGCAGAAGCTGAATGCATAGCTGCAGCAGCCTACTACACTCCAATTTTATGTATGAAGCAAACTCTACAAGATGTACATGTGTAGTATAATGAACCTATTACTATTATTTGTGATAATACAAGTGCCATCGACATTTCAAAGAACCTAGTGATGCATTCCAAAACCAAGCACATTCCCATTAAATATCATTTTGTGAGAGAGCATGTTTTAGACAAAACCATCAAATTAGAGAACATTGGAACAAAGGAACAAGTTGTTGATATCTTTACAAAACCCCTTCCCAGGGAAACATTTGAATATTTGAGACAGCAGTTAGGAGTGATTGTCACTCCTTATTGACTAATAAGGCTTAGTTTCTTCTCCCTGACATTAAACAGGAAACGAAAGACAGATGTTCAGAGCATGAAGTCATGGGGAGCACAGCTTGAAAACATGAAGAAATGAACAGCACAATTTTAGGGGGAGCACATGAGTTTGAAGACAAGATGGGCATGGTTGAGAAACAGAAGAATATAGGTAGTTATGACAGCACACAATTAACTGAAACCCTCTTCCATTGTTGTCAATGGGGGAGAGAAAGATGATAGTATTGACATCAATGACAAAGGGGGAGATTGTTGAATGAATTTTTCATTGATGTCAACATGTAAGGCAATGTTGTTAAAAAAGCATAGGAATGTCCAGAGCAGCAGGAGAAAACAATCCCATAGACAAAGAAATCAAATAGATGCATGAAATGTTTCATATGTAGTTGGCAGAGGTGCTGACAGAGGTTTACATGAGTTATCATTCACTAAATTGGCGCTATGAAGATTCGGCCAAAAGTGTCGTCTTATTTGGAGGTTTTCTTATTGTCTTAACATGAGTCCTAGATCTACGGTGGAGATTGTTTCGGGCGGTCTTGATGGACATCCAATGGATATCGCAATCAGACTTGCATGGGATGTAAAAAGGTGTGGGTAGTGAGATGGAAACCAGGTGGTTTTACCTTTCTAGTGGCGTGTTCGAATGCGATAGGATATCGCAATCAAACCTTTCGTACTCAATACCACTTTCTCCCGATTGCAATAGGCACTTTTGGTTAAAAGTCGTGATCTCATATGTGGATAGTGTTGGGCGCTTGGAGCAAACGATAGTGGAGGTTTCCCAATCGAACGACTGCCATCACATCGGAAAGCAAAGCATGATTTGATCAACAAACATGATTCTGTGTCTCCACAAAGCCTCTAAACTATTGATTAAAGCCACTAAAATGCTTGATCGAAGCTCCATGAAGAAATTAACAAGTCGGCCTATGATCCAATTAAGCTAATAAGTTTAATCACGTATAAATTAATGGCAATTGGTTTTTGATGAAGTGGTGTGTGAGTGAGTGAGTTATGATCTGAAGGAGTTGGAGGTGCGAGAGGAAGGTGGATAAGGAGATGGCAGTAATATGAAGAGCTCAGATCAGGGATAAACAACCGAATTTTAAGTATGCTTCAATGATTCTGGTTTAGTTATGATTCAGGGAATTTATTTTATTTCATATTAGGGAGTCTGTTTTTCTGGTTCTACTATTTATTGTTAGTTGAGCAATAGCAAATAGAATGCTGAAGGAACAAAGCAGTGGCGTTTCTTTGATGAATCCATACTAGCAGCAAAGGAAATAAACAATGATGCAGAAACAGTGATTGTGACCATTGCTCTATAAAGTCAGTGTTTGATGATGTGCAGAAACAGTGCTTGATGCAGGGTTGATTGATGCAGAAATGATCAAGCAGAGAAGTGATAGTAAAGTGCTGAGACAATGATGATAGTGAAGCAGCAGAGACTGTAATCCTTATGATGATACAACAGAGATTGAATTGAATGTGATGAATATGAAGATCACGCTGAGATTGTAATGAAGAAGAAACAAGCAGAGGTTGAGCAAAGTTAGAATTGATGAAGAGACAACTGAAAGAGTGAAGGAGACAATGCAGACAAAGGATAGCAATAGTGACTAATACACTACCAAATACATATACATAAAACAAGGTGTTGGTGCAAACTTGTCAGTTGGTGTTGACAGAAGCTTCAGTGTGTAGGTGCATACTTGTCAGTTGGTGCTGGCAAAATGTCTAGGGGGTAATAGCCTCCTTCCTGTTGGAGAAGGAGACCAAAAGAATGTTGTAGCATCCTTGTGAATTGGAGCTGGAAGAAACCATTAGGGGGTTGTAGCTTCCTTCCTGTTGGTGTAGAAGAACTTGGAAGTTGTTGCTTCCAGTTAGTTGTAGCTGACCCATTGGATGTACTTGATTATGAGATTATAACATTGTTAAGTATTTCCACAGACATCTTGTGTATTCTCTTGTTGATGGTGTATAGTGGGTGTATATTACATGACATGCATATTAATTGATAATCAATGAATAATTGAATATGGTTGGCTCAGTGTATAAAAGTAAAAATTGATAAATTCTGTCTAATACTGATTCAGCCCCCCCTCTGATTCAGCCCCGCCCCCTCAGTATCTGTGAATATTCCAACAACATTTTCATAGCATTTGAATATTAGGGTGTGCAAAAAATGAAGATATGTGAAATATATCATTTAGCATCAATTTAGATTTACAAAATCCTCTACAAATTTAAAAGTTCATATAAATACATATGTGTACATCCTCATAGCATTTGAAGATTAGGGTGTACAGAAAATGAAGATGTGCAAATATGTACGGGTGAAGATATAAATATATAAATATATATTTAAATTATGCATAGGCATATAGATAGATGGGCAATGTCATTTTTATGCAGTTCTTAAGAGTTTTATGGATGTTTCAAGTTCAAGTCTAATTGTTGACAAATGAATTCACATATGCTGACCAAATTAAATAATATACAGATCTGTATAAAATCAAAATGTGAAAATATATACTAAAAATATTTGTTTTTTTCAACTGGACTATATCAAATTTCCGCTAAGCTAATGGATTTTAATTTGATGCTAAGCTAATGGATTTTAATTTGATGCAGGGTAATAATCCCCACCAACGCAATTGAAGCTAATCGATGTAATACTCGCATGTAAAAATCGTTAAAGCTACGTTAACGACTATGATTACAATCACCCATGATTCTGGAACTTGTTTTTACTTCCTCATTAGTCTAGTGTGCACATCCTCTTTCTGAAATCTGAAAGCAGAGAGGCTAAGCTGCCAAATTTCCCTGCATCAAATAAAAATCCATTAGCTTCATTATATATGATTGCTTCTGGATTCATGGAATTATGATGAAGCCAGGGACTGAAAAAACTTACTTCACATGAAACAGAGCAACATGGACCACTGTGGTAGTTAATGCAGCGAACCCAACACCATAGGTAATAGAAAAGAATGTGCTAAGATGTATTGGTGCATACTATCATACGCCACGAGGTCGAGATGGAAGTTGGAATCAACAATCAAGGAGATGTTGTACTCCCAGATAAGAAGAAATGGTGGCCCAATCTATCCCTAGGCAGCCGATGCCAAACCCATATAGTCTTGAACCCAATTGGTGTGCCAGAACAAACCTGGGAAATATCCAACAGATCCATGACAGGGATGTCACCATGGGAAACAGATAACCAGGGACTACATAAGCCTGTAAGGCCTCACGAAGGTCTCATCTCCTTCTCATGAAGAGCTCTACAATCAGAAAAATTTGAAATATAGTGAAAGTATTCAACGCCTACTCAAATAGATGTTTATATATGAAAATTGCTCAACTAATTAAAAACCCCACATAAACGGGTATAGGTTTTGATCTAAAAACGAAATGAGAATCCATGCATGAACATAGAAACCTGAACAAAGTTTGCACGTCATCACATAGAAGCATGCTCCACTACATATTTTCTAAAGATCCCTGCGCATCCAAACCCCATTATCTGCATATCCAAAAACAGTAAGAACTATTGCAAACAACCAACTACAAGGAATTTAACTGGACAGTGACCTGCAAACAAAATTTTGAGCAGAAATGGTCAAAACCGAACCTAAGTTGTTGTCATGGCAACGAGATGTGTTTCAACACATTGGGTAACATCAGGAGACTTACTTACAAATGAAAAGTCCTCACAGAACTTCTCTGTTGAGTCTAGATTCACAAAGGAAGCAAGATAGATATATAGGATGGATTCGTTGGCAATTGCATTTCAAAAGCCGGCTTAGTTAAATTTAGTTGCTTCGACCCTAACCTACCATGGTGTAACAGCACTGAGGAGACTACTATGTCGGGCGCAGTCATCGGAATGCACGAATGATGGCTAAGGGGGGACATTCTCGTGAGCCTGAAGCTAAGCCTACGTAAGGGATCTAAGGTATACGAACGGACATTGAGGAATTCTTCCGTCCCAAGCCTTAAATGAATTAATGAATTAATTTATATGAACCGTCAAGAAATGACTGACTTTAGTACAAGTGCTTTAAGAACACCAATACAACGAAAAAGTCTAGCCTCTTCTTGTCGAAAATCTTGACAGCATTGACAATGTGAAGGGCATACACACTTCATGCCCCTGCATTAGAGAAGATTGTGATAAGAACATGCTCTTTCATATTAAAGGGCCCTGGATTCAGCGTGAACTCCCATCTCCTCCTTGCAAAGAACATTTTCGTGGTTAATATAATTGTGACATTGCTGCCATTAGCTAGCCAAGAGGAAGGACTCCAATCTGAGCAGAGATCACAGTAATTGTGAGGGGCTCTATTCTATACCAAAAGAACTGATTTAGAAACGACAGTACGACGCATGCCAAGATTCCGAGAACCCACATCCTGAAAGTCATGATCGGAAGGCTTGGATCATCCGTTGTAGGAACAGTGAGAGCCACCTTCTCTACCGGAGACTAGCCATCTTCTTACTCTGCTGAATCTTGTTTTATAGGACAAAATTTTCCTCTTCTTCATTCTCAATGGGTTTTAGCTGATCTTCCTCTACATTGCATGGAGATATATGGCCATCTATGGTCCTCTTCTTCATCGATTCTGCTGCTTGAGGATGTCTCTGCAAGAACTTCCATTACAAGGCTCAAATTAGTTTCAATTGCTCAAATACAGAAAATCCGAACGGGCGATTATACTATTTTTTTTCTCTAGCCGCTGCTTCAGTTAGAGAAAATGCAGAAGGACTGGAAAGTTTTGAAAGAATTCAAATATGTGCGCCCAGCGAATTTTGAATAAATTAAAAAATGGAGACTTCCAGTGGCTGCGGTGTCGTCCGTATAATTCGTGGCCCGAGAAAGACGTCCCACAGAGAAGCAAGACACCAGACAGAGAACCAAGACGTCGGACACGAGTTTAACGGCAAGAAGAGAAATGTAACGACCGACTGCCGGAGACTGATGTCAAAGGGCCAAATCGTGGCAGCTTTAGCCTCAAAGACCCACTAAAACACAATACAATAATGAAAAACAAACACAAACTTTCATATGAAAATACCTACTAATAATAATAATACGGAAATGATCCTTGCTTTGGCCACCAGCCTTGTGATGACAGGTTTCCATTATATTACACGTTATCTTGATGTGTTTGTCATTTAAAACCCTAACATTTTGTTTTAGCTTGACCTCATAGCCAATATTGATATGCACGTAGGGCATTAGCTCTGCCAAAATCCAAAGCAGATGTCTGTAAAAGAGAGCCAGAAAATACCATTTCAACGCCAAACCCAAGCTTGATATGCAAATGTCATCCGCATGAATACCTCTTGCACATTAATTATGACCAAGCTTTTCTAAATTTTCGAATTCATAAGGAAATCACACCCAAAGAGTTCCCATAAATAATAAATAATGTTATGGTATCATTCAAAAGATTTCATCACGGATGTAGTACATAAACTCGCAGTATCTTCTCAAAGCCCGTCGAATAGACATGGATATTTTTTTCGACCAGAGATCTTTGCAATCTATGAAATAAAATTTTGCTTAATACTCCCATCCGATAAATGTTATGAAAAATCCAACCATTTAGTCGAGAAGGAGAATATCTTTGCACTCCCTTAAATAAAGTGTGAGAAGGTTTCCATCCAATACATTTGGTGAAATCCAACCATTGAAAATGCCTGCACACGACACCCTCACATGATCCCCACATTGCAAAAACCCTAGGGAAAATAATTTTTTTTATTACTGCATATTATTATTTTTCAATTTTTTTAGACTGCTCAATGATAAAAAGTCCAGAGTTTGTGTAATAAAACTAAAAATTTAGGAAAAAATTAATATTAAAAATTTAAACATTGATAAATATAGAAAAAGTAATCAAATGGAAAAAAGTAATGTATTAATAACAAACTAGTAGAAAAAAAGGAATGCATGAGTCGAAACCCTATCACGCCACAAGGACATCCACCAGTCAAACCACCGACCTTGTACCATGGCATTGCGATGAACGAAAATATGATGTTCTCCTAAGATGTAAAGAGTACGTGCATTATTTATTACAGGTTAATCTTGTTTTATTGAATTTTAAAAACTCCACTAAAAGTAAATACAAATTTTTTAAAACGAAATATATGGACGCCGCTATTATAATTGTCTTTCTAAAAAATTATACCATGCAATGTGACAAAAGTATGGATTTTAAATCTTACAAGCTATGGATGGACATTGATTGCTCTTAATCTTATGTCTACCTATGTAACATGATCCCATTCGAGAAAATTTAAAGATAAAAAAAAGATAAAAAGCATACAAAGCACACGCTCACATATGAAATATGAAAAGAAGATTCAAAGATAAATGACAAATATAAATACATAAACCAGAGCTACCGGGTGGCAATGTCTATGACATTGCTACTTCTTGTTTGTTACAATTGTCGTAGACATGATTTTCTTGATTGATGGGAGAACTGGTCAAATACATTTTACATATTTTATTATAACAATAATTTTTTAATTATAATTAAATTATAAAAAAATAGAATTAAAATTTTAAACATCTAAAATTTAGAATAAAGGATATATTTATTACATAGACAATATTTTTTTTAAAATAAAAATAAAAAAAAATTAATTTATATTTAAAACTAAATTTAAAATCAAAATTTAGTACAATTATTTTTAAAATAAAAATAAAAAGCTAATTTACATTTGAAATTAGTTTAAATTCAAAATTTATATCAAAAAATACTTCATTTTATCATGTATCACTCCTACTTTTAATTCTAACAAACTAAAACATCAAGAAAAATCAAACATATGAAGGTTGAGAAAACTTCCTTCCAACTGCCGTTGATGAGACTTTCCTTCCAACAGCCTCCAATTATGAAAGTTTTTTAATTTATGTCTTGATTAATGCAATAACACATGCCAGAGGTACTTGACATCTTCTCTATGTACTGTATTTTGAAGACTCGAAAAAATGTCACAAACAAACTTGCATCCCTGACTCTGCATTTCAAGCCATGATTTTGGCTATTTCATGATTTTTCTTTTTGCAACTGTTTCACGTGCAACCCCTATTCTCTTCATTTTCACGTGTCTACTGAACATAATAGTATAATACTCATACTCTAACATTATTTAATTTAAGTTCGAATTTCAAATTTTAAAATATGCATTAATCAGTGGCATCAAGCATGGTAGACGGATGGTGTAGGTATACATTCCATTCCCCGGTTTGCTCGCTCAGTTGGAATGTTGGAGTCCTGGTATCTATTCATATAATCCTTCCTTGTCTTTCTGGCCTGTAGCGTGAGGTAATAAACAGTCTTATTACCTAACGATGCAGAGCCCATTCGAAAGTCAATGCCAATTTAATACTCCATAGCACTATGTCGGACTACCAGCTTACTTGGCGGATAGTTCGTGTAAAAATAATAGTTCTTGAAAAGTTTGGAATAAAATTCCAAGTAGAAAGGGTACTTATTTATGTGATGGTTGGAATAAACCTAAGTTTGGTGGCAGATGGATGACATAAGTATTAGGAAAGCTGCAGCATAAAATCCAAGATGAATGATCATAAAATCTGAATGTAAAAGCAACTCACATTTAAATTGAAAAATAACGCGAAACCCTAAAATTTTATAAACAATCAAACGAAATCTTAATTTATTTTTATGAGAACTTTTCCACAAATTTGAAAAATGTGATCATTTTAATTTATAAATATTTCGTGCAGCTAAACTTCCAACAACCCGTGTAAGTGATTATTTGAATAAACATATTCAAATAATGGATATGTTAATTCTTATTTGTATTTATAAAAACTTCTTTTAGTTTTAACATTAATTTTGTTTAAAATTGAAAAAAAAAATGATCGAGATAGAACCAGCTTACTTCTATTGGTTGAGAAATAAAAAAGTAGAAATAAAAACAAACTCATTTCTCATAATATTTCAACGTTCTATACACTACCAATTGAGGTCACTAAAGATTTCTACACTTCTCGTCCTTAAATTTTCATCGATGTATATATTAGCATATTCACATCGGAAACTAACTGTGAGTTTCTATTTGAAACTGCTCTTTACCAGAAATTGAGATTGCTTCCATCATTGGAGAATCTAAAATATAGCACCACAATTATGCTTACGTGTTTCTGAAAGCGTTGTAGCCAGTGAAAGTTGCTTTAAGAACTTGTTTCCTGTGATAGTCCAAGCTCTTGTCGATATTTTAATATTTAGATTCAAGTAATCCACTTTGACTGCAATTTGTAAACAAAAGTAGAGTTTTACATTATTCGATTTATGAAAGGTCGGGTTAAGTTCATAAGAACAAATTGAAACTACAATCATAATTCAGTCGTGATAACAAGACATCGACAGCAACAGCGCCCTCTTATTAAGACCGTATAAAATTAGAGAATTTGAAGTACATATGTCTAGCAGCCTTCTTTTGGAAGAGCCGTTTTCTTATTTGACTTTGCACTGAAACCATTTGAATAGCGAAGACCCATTTTCTATTCAAATGGCTCCATTGAATAGGTGTAAGTGATTATTTGAAATTCCAACGGGTTGTCGTGCAGCTTAATTTATAAATTCAAATGTGTTCATTAACGAATTTACCTTAAATAAGGCGAAGGGGTAAGCTATGGATACAATAGTTCTGAGATTACAGTAAAGTGACAGTAAGTTATGACAGTTTGCACATCTAGTGGGATTGGCATCTTCGTCCAAACCCAGAGCTCGCCCGAAACGGGAATTCTCATTAAACACGGTAATCGGTGGCATCAAAGGTGGTAGATGGATGGTGTGTAGGCGTTGTTCAGGTGAGCCATAGCAGTCCCCTCATCTGTCGCCAGTCTCCCCTCATCTTGATGCATTTAATTATCCAGCAAAGACTGTCGCCAGTCTCCCCTCATCTTGATGCATTTAATTATCCAGCAAAGACAGAGGGTTCGATTTCCCGGCAGTTAGAAAGCAAACGATTCCAGCAACTGGAGGGCAAACTGTTATAGCAGTGCGGGCCAAGTCCATCTATGTAGACAGATATGGAGAGGAGGGCCCAAGTGTCCACGTGTGCAGGTTGAGGGAATCTGCAATCGAAGGGTAAAAGTATAAGCACCATAACAACCATTAACGGATATCACAATCCCGATAGCTTTCATTATTGTTAAATTGTTGATTAAATGTAAACATAGTCATCATAGCAGTGAATCGAACCACGACCATTGTGAGAAGTTATAAAAAAGTAAATCGACTAGCCCAACTAGGCATAACCCAGTTCCACGGGGTAACTGGACACGCTCATACAGATCCATCCCAAGTGATGACAATGTATGCAACCACACAAACCAAGCCGTGAAATTCAAACCACTTTTCAACTTGGAGAACCCTGTTGACTCTGGAGATTATTTTGGAACCTGAGTACTTGGCCATGGATTCCGCTCAAAGGTAGCCGCGGCCGATTACACCCCTATCGGCTAAACCTGTATAGATTGGGCCGTGAGTTAGACTCTTTCCTCGAATAACAAATATACAAAGGTTGACATTAATAGAGCTAAGCTATGATATTATTTACATATGCGAGGAGTGGCTAAGCTATGATATTATTTACATATGCGAGGAGTGGTCAGGAAACACTCGGCGAGGCTTATCCAGCCTACTCGTCGAACCCTAATCTTGTGGAGACAAAACTAAGTAACACAAATTGGTAAAACCTTAAAAATGAATTTAACAAACTCATAATAAAACCCAAACAAGAACCGGTGTATACCTATAAAGTGCAAGCAAAGTGAGGTTTCTTCTAGCGCCATCATTGCAAGGAAGTTGATGGGTTCCGTTGCAAATAAATAGGGACTCATCATTAGCATATGGAAACCATCAAATGAATCAACCATAAGATAATGAAGAGATTTAAACAATAACTATAACCATGCAAATAGCAGTTAGATGCATACAAAATATGCAAATGCTATTGAGTATTTACCCGGGTACAATGAACCAGTAAGAGAATATGCAAATGTTATCAGGTATTCATCCGGGTACAATGAACCAGTAAGAGATGGTGATATACAGCTTCGAATTCAGCAAGTAAGCCACACTAGGTAAGCCACTTGAGGAGCAACAAAACTACTACAATTAAACCTTTGAACGCTCAAAATGAAACCAAAATACAGTAACAAGAGATAGAACGAGCGGGCATATCTAGATTGTCGGGCAAAGTGTCATGTCCCAAATTTGGTATTGGGTCACAATGGCCTAATCACATTGGCCATATTCATTAGAGTTTGTCAAATTGATGCTAAAGGTCAAATAATTGCCAATGAGGAAAATTACTAGTTTCCTAGGTTTGGGGTGGAAGCTTTGGGATTTGGAATAATGGGGATAATAAATGATGTTTGAACATTAGAATGGCATAAATATTTAATAAAGGAGCTAAATAAATATATACAAGTGAAAATCAAAGTGGCATTTCATCATGAAGACACATGGAGGAAGTGGGACCCACATATGGCTAGATTTCCCCATTACATTCGGCATCATTCTCTCACCAATTCGAATTCAAGGTGAATGGTAACATACTTGGGGGAGTCCAAAAGGTATTATTCATTGCATGACTCATCCAAGCTCAAAATATAGAGGAAGAGTAACTCCCATGGAAGAGGAAGAGGCAATTTGGAGCTAGTGAAACACTTGGGCTAGATTCCCTAGCTCTATGACAACAATGATGAAGATGCTATGACACCTATGACACAAATCAGACCTGAAGGCTGACATATGACATATATGACATTTCAGGGCTAAAAATAGACTCCAAGAGGGCGCTCAAGGGTGTTAGGGAAGCTAAGATGCTTCCACATGTGATTTGGTGGAAGTGGGAGACTAGGAATTGTTGTACAAGTGGCGTTCTTTGGAATCTCTTCCCAACATGAGTTGGCATGAGTCTCTTGGAAGGAATTCGACCCATGGAGGACATTAGAAGTTTATAAATGTCAATAACAAAGAATGAAACCAGCTTTTGATCATTTGTAGAATTTGCAATTGCATTTGTGAAGAGGGAGAGCTAGTGGATGACTAGTTTCTTGCCTTAGCCAATTTCGAGGGTGAAAGATTCCCATCCAAGTTGGTAATTGGAAAGGCCATTCAGATATTCCATTTGGAGCTTTAATGGAGTCTTTATTTGCAGGTGTAAGCTACAGGGCAGCTCATGGTTTCTTCTATTGCAGCTCACTCCTTCAACCATTTCTAGTTTTGATGGCATATTCTTGATCCTTGAGGGAGGGCATTTTTGGTGAGCTATTGTACTCTTTAGGGAAGCTTTTAATGGCCCATTTATTTTTTAATATGAATTAAATACTCTGTTCTTCATCTCCAAAAAGTTTCAGGTCGAAATTCCAAGTAGAAATGTATAAATCTCATTTTTAATGGAAGAACAATGCCATTTCCCCACTACCTTGTTGTGAGCCAATGTATTGATGATGATTTCGAATGAATGGATGATTCTCTGATATATTTGTGATCAATATACTGCCATGGATGTCTTCTACAAGTTTCATGTACTGTACTTGAGCATTTGATGCATTTTTACTCAGTTTACTTGTATTGGGAGGTGAAATAGTGCCATTTCCCCCAAGGGTCGAATTGGGGATTTTTGCAGTTGAATGGGAGAGCGTGAGAACAGTTTTAATAATCCATTAATGGTGCATATGAGACTTTAATAAAATACTTAACACATTACATACCTCTGTTCATAAATTTGAGTGGGTTTGGAGGCATTTGGGAAGCCATTTTCAGTACTTACCCCAGGGGGATTTGAACCCCAAATTACTAGTAAAATTGCATAATTGGTCCAGAGTCTTAAGAGAGTTTGCAGAGGTCTTTTGGTGGACATATTTCATCCATAAACATCATATTCAAGTTCTAATATCATTCATACACCTTCCTTGAAGATTTGAATGCATTTGGAGTCAATTTGAGACCTAGAGACCAATCCTAGTCAAAGGAAAATCACTAGTAAAGTTACCTACATTGATCAGAATTGAAAGAGGATTTGCAGAAGTATTTTAAAGGTCCAAAGGAATCCCTGAAACACATATTTATGTTCTAATATCATTCATATAACTTCTCAAAATATTTGGGATCATTTGGGGCAAATTTGGGACCTAGAGATAAAAACTAGTCAAAGGTCGAACTAGGGAAAAAAAGTGAAAAATTGTCATTTTAATAAAATTCCTAACAAGGAACATTACAGTGGTATCAGAGCATGATATTGGCACCTGATGTGGTATAATATTCATGAGTACAAGAATTCAGGTACCACTATTAGATATTGAAACCAAAAGTGCTTTTGTTGAAGAGGAAAAAAAAAGTAGGAGAAGAAGAGCAAATTTTTTGAGGAAACTATGACTAGGGATGAAAAGGGAGCCTCATATGATGGTGAGGAGCATATAAAATTATGAAAACAATATTTGAAGATATGACCAAGCAACTTAAGGAAGGATTCTAATTGTTTTCTATCGAACTTGTGGAAAAAATTATTGATTTTAAGAAAACCAAGGGGCAAAATGCATCAGCTTGCTTGAAGGAGCAAAAGGAAGAGACATCACAATATTATGAAGAAGATTCTATTGAAAATATGGAAGATCATTTCGAGACACCTTCTAGCTTAGACATGAACCAAAGAGCATCTACTGATGGATGCTTACACTATGAAGGAGTACCTACTGATGGGTGCTCACACCTCTATGTTGGTGACATAGAGATCACTTTTGAAAGTGTTGCTGCAAGCCCAAGTTCCATTAAGCATGATAATGAAGACCTTGCAGCAGTTGAAGAAGAACCAAGATCAACTTCCCCATCACCACTTGAGCTTCATGAAGTTGGTCCAAGAAAAAATGAAGAAGATGAGGAGGTTCATTTGCAAGAGCCTCATTTTCTTGAAGGGTCCTTAAAGATGAATGAAAAGAAGATCCAAGAGTCCCTCAACATTCTCCATGACACTCAAGCATTGGTGTCAAATTCTTGTTGGAGAGCTACTTCATTGGAGAAAACATCATTCCTTGAAGACATGGAGAAGATTCAAAGAGCAATGTGCCACATCAAAGGTAATTTCATGTCTTTCCTTTTTGATAGAAACCATTTGTTTGAGCTTAATGAATTGTTACATGATGCATACTTGAAGAATAATGAGGATATTCATAAGCTCACAATTCAAAATGAGCAACTTCTTGAAAAGTTGCAAGATACTTGTTTTTCCTCCTATGTTTCAAATTGTCAAATGGTAGATTGTTTGAAGGATTCTCATGACATGGTGGATCATGAGAAATGTGAAAATTTGAATGTTCTTGATGTGTTTGAAGATGAACTTGAAGAGATCCAAACACTTGATGTGGTGGAAGAGGAATTTGAATTGCCTCTTGATGAAGGTTATGCAATTTTTAAAGAAGAGCATGATTCCTCTACATTGGAACCAAACTATGACAAAGAGTTCACACTTTTGAAGGAGCTGCATGATACTACCCCTATGGATCCTTCCCATGATGAAACTTCTGCACTTTTTTATCATTTGGGTGAGTTAATTCATTCTCCTACATCCTATAATTCCATGTTTTGCAACATTAGTCTCAATGAAGTATGGGTGAAAGGGTTCTTTTTTATGGTGTCACATGAGGAGCATGGAACTCCTAGATTTAAATTTTATGATGACATGGTTGGAGCACATTCTTATTCACATTTGCAGCAGCATCATTTGTCACTTTATGATGATTCACATCTACATGGATGTACCTATGATATGGATTTGAGTAACTTGAAGACTCAGGGTTTTTCTTGCTCAACATTGGGTTCATTTGATGTTAGAGGAACTTCATCCAACACTTGGGTGAATAGATTTATGATGGGAGAACATTTTTGTTGGCAGACACATACTTTGTTACATCTTTATTATTCTCACATTCATGGATGTATGGGTGAGACTTCTTTGAGTCATTTGAAGTCTCCTTGTTTTTTCTGCTCATTATTTGGTTCATATTTTAGTGGAGATTCTTCATTCACTTCTTGGATGAAAGAATACATGGTTGAGTATTTTGATGCATATCACATCCTTTTGGAGCAACATTATAGGACATGGGATCCTCACCTATGTCATTGGAGCAGATTTGATTGGTCACTTGAAGCTTGTATGCACTTGGAAAATGGTGGTCTACTTGCTTGGAGTTATAAGCACTTTCATGATTCTTTGATGAAGCACCTCCTTGATGTACATTTTCATTATGTAGTTATGTACTTTGATGATATATATTTTTTACTCATGATGCTTGGAAGAATGCATACAAGAAAATGGGATCCAGGAATCATCTTATCTGATGGTATGGGTTGGAGAGCACTCTTCATTGTTGGGGTGCAATACAAGCAATGGGACCCTGGAATAATTTTTATCTCATTGGTTTCATATTTTTTGGGGAATCAAGCAGTATGGGAGATGGATTCCCCACTTAATAAAGTGATTTTAATCAGAGTAGTGCAGCAGCAAGCATGGTGGTTCCTCTCTAAAATATTCATGGAAACTCAAAGACTCAAGGTTGGGCAATTCAATGGAAACTTCAAAGAATTATACAGAAAGCAGGTTCTTCAACACCCACATTTAAAATTGCTTGAGGACAAGCAATATTGGGAAGGGAGGATTTGTCATGTCCCAAATTTGGTATTGGGTCACAATGGCCTAATCACAATGGCCCTATTCATTAGAGTTTGTCAAATTGATGCTAAAGGTCAAATAATTGCCAAGGGGGAAAATTACTAGTTTCCTAGGTTTGGGGTGGAAGCTTTGGGATTTGGAATAATGGGGATAATAAATGATGTTTGAACATTAGAATGGCATAAATATTTAATAAAGGAGCTAAATAAATATATACAAGTGAAAATCAAAGTGGCATTTCATCATGAAGATACATGGAGGAAGTGGGACCCACATATGGCTAGATTTCCCCATTACATTTAGCATCATTCTCTCACCAATTCGAATTCAAGGTGAATGGTAACATACTTGGGGGAGTCCAAAAGTTATTATTCATTGCATGACTCATACAAGGTCGAAATATAGAGGAAGATTAACTCCCATGGAAGAGGAAGAGGCAATTTGGAGCTAGTGAGACACTTGGGCTAGATTCCCTAGCTCTATGACAACAATGATGAAGATGCTATGACACCTATGACACAAATCAGGCCTAAAGGCTGACATATGACATATATGACATGTCAGGGCTAAAAATAGACTCCAAGAGGGCGCTCAAGGGTGTTAGGGAAGCTAATATGCTTCTACATGTGATTTGGTGGAAGTGGGAGACTAGGAATTGTTGTACAAGTGGCGTTCTTTGGAATCTCTTCCAAACATGAGTTGGCATGAGCCTCTTGGAAGGAATTCGACCCATGGAGGACATTAGAAGTTTATAAATGTCAATAACAAAGAATGAAACCAGCTTTTGATCATTTGTAGAATTTGCAATTGCATTTGTGAAGAGGGAGAGCTAGTGGATGACTAGTTTCTTGCCTTAGCCAATTTCGAGGGTGAAAGATTCCCATCCAAGTTGGTAATTGGAAAGGCCATTCAGACCTTTCATTTGGAGCTTTAATGGAGTCTTTATTTGTAGGTGTAAGCTACAGGGCAGCTCATGGTTTCTTCTATTGCAGCTCACTCCTTCAACCATTTCCAGTTTTGATGGCATATTCTTGATCCTTGAGGGAGGGCGTTTTTGGTGAGCTATTGTACTCTTTGGGGAAGCTTTTAATGACCCATTTATTTTGTAGTATGAATTAAATACTCTGTTCTTCATCTCTAAAAAGTTTCAGGTCAAAATTCCAAGTAGAAATGTATAAATCTCATTTTTAATGAAAGAACAATGCCATTTCCCCACTACCTTGTTGTGAGCCAATGTATTGATGATGATTTCGAATGAATGGATGATTCTATGATATATTTGTGATAAATATACTGCCATGGATGTCTTCTACAAGTTTCATGTACTGTACTTGAGCATTTGATGCATTTTTACTCAGTTTACTTGTATTGGGAGGTGAAATAGTGCCATTTCCCCCAAGGGTCGAATTGGGGATTTTTGCAGTTGAATGGGAGAGGGTGAGAATAGTTGTAATAATCCATTAATGGTGCATATGAGACTTTAATAAAATAATTAACACATTACATACCTCTATTCATAAATTTGAGTGAGTTTGGAGGCATTTGGGAAGCCATTTTCAGTACTTACCCCAGGGGGATTTGAACCCCAAATTACTAGTAAAATTGCATAATTGGTCCAGAATCTTAAGAGAGTTTGCAGAGGTCTTTTGGTGGACATATGTAATCCATAAACATCATATTCAAGTTCTAATATCATTCATACACCTTCCTTGAAGATTTGAAGGCATTTGGAGTCAATTTGAGACCTAGAGACCAATACTAGTGAAAGGAAAATCACTAGTAAAGTTACCTACATTGATCAGAATTGAAAGAGGATTTGCAGAATTATTTTAAAGGTCCAAATGCATCCCTGAAACACATATTTATGTTCTAATATCATTCATATACCTTCTCAAAAGATTTGGGATCATTTGGGGCAAATTTGGGACCTAGAGATCAAAACTAGTCAAAGGTCGAACTAGGGAAAAAAAGTGGAAAATTGCCATTTTAATAAAATTCCTAACAAGGGACATTACACAAAGCTTAGAAACCAAAAACTAGCTCAGAGCTCAAGGCCAGAATGGTCGATACTGTCCTAAAGGGCTCGAATGAATGGGAATAAGACCAAATCCAGATGAAGCGTATGGTGATAAGACTGAAGGTATTCCCCATACACAAGGACCATGTACTCTTCTCCAAACATGCTATTGAGGAATGGGCATCATGCTTGCATATGAACTGGATTAATTAACACGCTACGGAAGCTTACGCAACAGCGCTTCCGGCTCGTGGGACGTGAAAACCGAAAACAACGTCACTTGTACTCAACCAATCAAATGCTAAATAAATACCAATTTTAAAAAATTGTAAATATAAAATAATATTCATACTATATTACAACAGTGGTGAAATACAAAAATTTAAAACTAAGTGTTGGATTAATTCACCTACGTGAAAACTAAATGTCATGGACATAATAAAAACATTCCTACCTATACTAATACTGAGAGAATGAGTGGAGTCCACCAAATCTCACACTCTATTCACCCCTTCACAGAAAACATGGCAGTGATCATAATCCCTCACTTACTCCGTCAAGATTTATTAAACTCTATATACCAATTGTATGGTTCTCGTTCACCACATTCCCGAAAATAACCTGTTAGATAAATTAATATTAATGAGTTTCCAATGTAGATAGATCTACATTGGTGTTGATGGAGTTCTTTGTAACACCTCAGTTTTGATCCATAGATGATTAATTGGCTATAACTCTAGACAATGGAGTCTAAGTTGACGTATGACATAAAACATGATTATTTGCGCAGTATATTTTGGCTCATAAACTTGTATTGCAAATATAATACAAAGACCACTACACACATGAGCAAGAAAATGAAAGGGAACCAAGCCCACGAGAGGTGAAGAAAATGGGCTTGGGGGGCTAGCTTGAAAATAACAATATTTTATTTCGACCACCCTTCAAACTAAGTACTCAACCTTAATCGATGCACATTAACTATTCACTAACCATGAGATTAGTTGTCCCAAAAGAGAGACGTGTGGACTTCTTGCGAAGGCATGTGGCCACTTCTTAACATGCAACATACAACATGTAATTTTTGGGCATGGTTTTTCTTTTTGCTAATTGCATTTGTAATTCTTTGTTGTTTCATTATGCTTTGTCCCTATGTCGGCATGCCTTGTTGCCAAGCATTAACCATGACTAGGGTTTTGGGTGAATGTTTATGAAAAGAAAGGTTATTTCTCATAGTCTAAATCCTTGGTTCTTAACACTACAGTTTTCCTTGCTTGCATTGGATGCTTTGTCCCTATGTTGACATGCCTTTGTTGATGTATATGTAACTTCGGAGTATATTTCATCTATGTATTTCATATATATTTATTGTACCCTTATTAGAGATGTGTTATTCCTCTATAAGGAAGTGTCGTCATGTGGATTGACAAGTGTCGCAAGTGTGTGTGTACTTGCCGATGGGTTATTAGACTACCATGTGTGGGGTCGGTCCTGAAATATATATTATATTGTGGATGTACCTAGCTAGACAAGTCATCCCCATAAGGTCACTGGGAAAACAGGTTAGTATAAATAGAGATCAGGAGATCTCTATCTAGATCATTCAGAAAGTCATCTCTCTCTCACTCAGAAAGTGGCGCACTAGTGAGGAGGAGGATCATATGCTTCTAGGAGACTATCTCAACTGCATTTTGGTTGTTCTTTGGTTGAGCCATTGCTCTCTCTATCTCTGAGGAAGTTGTGGGGTTTTTCACCTTAGGGTTTTCCCCACGGAAACTCTGTGTCTCTTGTCTTTCATGCTTTTGATTCTTGTGATGCTTGTCATGCTTGTCATGCTTATTATGATTGTTATGCATTGATATACTATATATGTTATTCCCTTAGTGAATATCCTAGAGTATTGTTGAATTAATGCTCAAAACTTAACATGGTATCAGAGCTAACCTGAGAAGAAGACATTTTGCAGTGACGGAAACTTGAGTTTCTTGTTTATTTGGTTTCTCTCCATAGATTTTGGAAAAGCGGTATAGTAGATTGAATCTACTCATCAAGGAGAATCTATCTATCCAATCAGAATTCAATTCTGAGCATTTTCAGATTTGGCCCTAAAAATTAGGGTTTCCACAAAAATATGGATTTCTAAAATCTTAAGACATAGCTGGAAGCTCCTTGCAAAAATCGAAGTTTAGAGCTTTGGATCGAGATTTTTGGCTAGGTAGATCTCCGGGAAACTCAAACCCTAATTCAAGACTCTCCCAAGTGAACCCGAGAGGACAAAAAGGAAAATATGAAGGGTAAAGCTTTGTTGATCTCAAATTCTGAATACACCAGGCTGATCAGCTCATCAAGGCGCATCTTTCTATCCTTTCATAAAATTGAAATTCATATTTTGAATTTTTAGGGTTTTTCTGACAATCCCTAATCCGAGACCAGATCCAGTTTTCAGCATTTCAAGTGGTAAGACCTAAATCTTTTCTATTTCCATTTGAAGTACTCTTTAAGATGTCTCACCACACCAAGCTTGAGGATAAGCTTGAAGGAGCTGATAACTTCCGAGCTTGGAAGTATAGGATTGGATTAATCCTGGAAGAGAATGAGTTGGACTCATATGTAAAAGAAGACATCCCTATCCCAGACGATGAAGAGGCTAAGGTATTGCATAAGAAAAACTTGGTCAAAACAAAGAGAATCAATGTTGATTCTATCAAAGACCATCTCATACCCCATGTGTCTTCTCTAAAGACACCCAAGGAGATGTTTGACTCTTTGACCAAGCTATTTGAAGGGAAGAACATAAATCGAAAGATGACCCCGTGGAACCAATTGAAAGGAGTAAAGTTTCATAATGGAGAAACCATTCAATCTTATTTTTCAAGGGTCTCCCAGATCAAGGAACAACTAGAAGTAGTGGATGAAATGGTGGAGAATGGTGAAGTGGTGATGACCACTCTAAATGGCCTACCCAGGTCATGGGATTCCTTTATTCAAGGAATTTGTGCAAGGAAGAAGTTGATCTCCTTCAACAGATTGCGAGAAGAATGCTCTCAAGAAGAAGCTAGGCTTGTGGCCTGAGAATAAAAGATGGGAAATGAAGATCAAGCTCTCATAGCACATGCCAGGAAAGGCAAGTCCAAGAAGGAATCATCTCATAACAGGAGATTCTCACACCACCATTATCATAAAGATAAGAAAGATCTCATATGCTTCAATTGCAATGAGAAGGGACACTTTACTTCAGATTGTCTCAAGAAGAAGAAAGACAACAACAACAACTTCAACAAGAAGAAGAAGAATAACAAAAGAAGATATCATGCTCATGCTTCCGAAGATGATGAACCCCCAAAGAAGAAGGCTAGGGCAGAAAGTGATAGTGATGATGACTCATCAAGTGAAGAAGAGTATATTCTAATTTCTGCTCTCAAGGGTACTCTCTCCCATGGTTGTAATGATTGGTTGATTGATAGTGGGGCTTCCAAACACATGACTGGGTTTAAGGAATCTTTTGTGAATCTATTTGAACATGAATCACCCCATAAGGTGAAACTTGGGGATGATTATCAATACCCAATCAAAGGAAGTGGTGAAGCCTCCTACAACCTAGATTCTGGAAAATCTTTGAAGATGAAAGAAGTCCTTTATGTACTTGGGCTCAAGAAGAACTTACTCTCCATTTCTGCATTGGATGCAAAAGGTATGAGGGTTGCATTTGTGGATGGCCAAGTCCTAATGTGTCCAAAGGGAAAGACCATAGATGATGCAGTAGTGATTGGAGAGCAAGAGGGAGGTTTGTATAAATTGAAGGGACAACCTGAACATGCCATGGTACATGAATCCATGGAGCCAAGTGAACTTTGGAATAGAAGACTTGCTCATATGCAATATAGGGCACTTCCAATTGCAAGCAAGGCTGTAGAGGGTCTTCCTGAAATCAAGACCAAACATAAAGGTGTTTGCAAAGGATGTGCAAAAGCTAAGAACATTAAAAAGGCTTTCACAAGCAGTGAAAGCAAGGCAAAAGACATCCTGGAAATCATCCACTCAGATGTATGTGGTCCTATGTCATCCAGTTCTCTGAGTGGGCATGTTTACTATGTCTCATTTATTGATGACTTCTCCAGGAAGACTTGGGTATATTTCTTGAAGAGCAAAGATGAGGTGTTTGATAAAATTCAAGGAATTCAAAACCTTGATGGAGAATCAAACTGACAAGAAGATCAAAACATTCAGATCCGACAATGTTGGAGAATTCACCTCAGGTGACTTCAAGAAGCTTTGTAGTGATTCAGGGATTAAGAGGGAGTCGACTGCTCCTTATAATCCTCAACAGAATGGAGTTGCAGAAAGGAAGAACAGAACAATCATGGAAGCAGCAAGGGCAATGCTGCATGACCAGGATCTACCTATGCATCTATGGGCAGAAGCATCTAGAAAAACTGTATATGTGCAGAACAGAACACCCCACAAGATATTGGATAACAAGACACTAGAAGAGGTCTTTTCTGGTAAGAAACCTGAAGTCATCCATCTCAGAATATTTGGTTGTCCAATATACACTTATGTCCCAAAGAAAAACAGGACTAAACTAGATCCTTCAGGAAAGAAGGGTATCTTTGTGGGTTATAGTGAAAGCTCGAAGGCTTACAGAATATACTTTCCAGGGTTCAAGAAGATTGATGTCAGCAGGGATGTAACATTTGATGAAAACTCAGCCTTTATCAAATCAAGGAAGGAACCTATTGAAGTTTATGAAGAACCTAAGGAAACTAGATTTCAAGACACTACCATGACTGAAGCAGTTCCAGAAGTTGTTCGTGAGTTTGAAGATCTGCAAGAACCTGTAGATCCACCTCGTGAGGATAACTCTCACAAGAGGAAACCTGCATGGGCTAGAGAGCTCATTCAAGATGCAGAAATATTTGGCATTCCAGAAGAAGAACACAGAGCAAAGAAGAGAACCAAATCACATACCAGCTATGTTGCTTTACTTTGTGACATTATGAATAAAGAACCTTCCAGTTATGAAGAAGTAGCGAAAAAGAAAGAATGGAAGGATGCCATGGTTGAGGAATACCAATCAATAATGAAGAATGATGTTTGGGATGTTGTACCAAGACCTAAAGAGAAGTATGTTGTGACTTCTAAATGGATCTACAAAATCAAGCATGCTGCAGATGGCAGTGTAGAGAAATACAAAGCAATATTCGTAGCTTGTGGCTTCTCTCAGAAAGAGGGAATAGATTATGAAGAAACTTTTGTACATGTAGCCAGGTATACTTCCATCAGAACAGTACTTGCCCTGGCTGTAGCGATGAAATGGAAAATACACCAGATGGATGTCAAGGCTGCTTTCTTGAATGGTGTAGTTGAAGAGGAAGTATATGTGGAGCAGCCACTCGATTTCGAAATACATGACAGGGAGTCATATGTGTGTAGATTGAAGAAAGCCTTGTATGGCTTAAAACAAGCTCCCAGGACTTGGTATGGTAGGATGGACAGTTTCCTATCTAGTTTGGGCTTTACCAAGAGTAAAGCGGATTCCAACCTTTATTACAAGGTTGAGGAAGGGAATCCTGTGATTCTACTCCTATATGTTGATGACTTATTTGTAACAGGAGATGAAAGATTGATTGCAGATACTAAGAGAAAGCTTGCTGCCGAGTTTGATATGAAAGATTTGGGAATGATGCATTATTTCCTAGGTATGGAGGTGTGGCAGAGTACAGGTGGGATCTTCCTTGGTCAAGGGAAGTACACAGTAGATATCCTGAAGAGATTCGGGATGATGTATTGCAAGGCCATGGCCACACCTATGGCATCGAATCTGAATCTCCTATGTGATGCTTCATCTGAGCCGGTTGATGTCTCTATGTATCGTCAGATGATTGGGTCCTTGATGTACCTGACGAACACGAGACCAGATCTTTTCTTTGCGGTGAACACATTGAGTTAGTTCCTAAAAAATCCGAGGAGTGTTCATCCGGTTGCTGTAAAGCATGTTCTGAGGTACCTGAAGGGTACAGTGGATTACGGGCTCAAGTATGAGGCAAATCAAAAGTTTAACCTACAGGGTTATGTTGATTCATATTGGGATGGCAGTGCTGCAGATAGGAAGAGCACATATGGGTGCTGCTTCAGTATGGGATCAGGTGTGATCTCTTGGTTTAGCAGGAAGCAGTCCTGTGTAGCACTGAGTACAGCTGAGGCAAAGTATGTTGCAGCCTGTTCAGCTAGTTGTGAGGCAGTATGGCTACGGAAGCTACTGTCTGAATTATTTGATCTCCTATTGGATGCTACTGGTATCTTATGTGATAACTAGAGTTGTGTGAAGCTGCCCGAGAACCCATTGTTTCATGACAGGTCGAAACACATAGAGACCAAATATCACTATATCAGGGATATGGTGCAGAGAGGAGCTGTGAAGCTCCTATATGTTGCAACGGACGAGCAGATTGTGGATGTGCTGACGAAGCCACTAGCCAGGGTGAAGTTCGAGTACTTCAGAGAGAGGCTTGGTGTTCTTCGGATTGATGACACTTCGAGGAAGAAGTGATGGACACATTTGCTGAAGCCATTCCAAGCATGTTGGAAGGAGGATCCTTCACATGGCTGTGGATATAAGCGCTCGATGATGAGCATCAGGATGATGTTCTGGTTTCTGCTTTGTATGATCAGTTGGATCATTTATATGTATGTACGCATCATGTTGGATGCTGGATATGATCGATTGGATCATGTGTATGTATTTTGTATAAGCATCATGTTGGATGCTTGGACCATGTATCTGTATATGTATCAGGTGGATACATTGTATGATCAGGTAGATCATGTATTTTGATATGTATCATGTATTTGTATTTGTATCAGGTGGATACACTGTATGATCAGGTGGATCATGTATGATGATATGTATCAGGTAGATACTTGGTATGCATAAGGTAGATGCATTGTATGATCAGGATGATCATGGATGATGAGCTTTAGGATGTTGCTCTAGATGACATGCAACAGGATGTTGCAGTGATGATGATCAGGATGATCATATGTACATCAGGATGATGTATGGTGAGTATCAGGTTGATACTCTCTGGCCGTGGAATAGGTTGTGCAGATAAGCATGTAATTTGTGCCCTGGGAGATTTGCAGATAGTCTTTCAAGGTTTTGCCTACGGCATGTAATTTGTACCCTGGAATATCTGGCAAATGCTCTTTCGAGGTTTTGCTTGGGAGGACATATAATTTGTGCCCTGGGAGATCTGCAGATAGTCTTTCGAGGTTTTGCCTATGGCATGTAATTTGTGCCCTGGGATATCTGGCAGATGCTCTTTCGAGGTTTTGTCCTATGGCATGTAATTTTTTCCCTAGGAGATCCGATAGGTTGAGCCGTGTGCTCGTAATCAGTCCTGGGATGCTCTTTCAAGGTTTTTCCATGACCACATGTAATTTGTGCCATGGGAGATCCGATAGGTTGAGCCTTGTGCTCGTAATCAGTCCTGGGATGCTCTTTCGAGGTTTTATGGTGACCACATGTAATTTGTGCCCTGGGAGATCCGATAGGTTGAGCCTTGTGCTCGTAATCAGTCCTGGGATTCTCTTTCGAGGTTTTGTGGTGGGGTCACATGTAATAAGTCCTAGAGATCTGGACAGGATGAAAAAGGCCTCATATGCTCTTTAGGGTTCTTGCTAGTCAAGAGACTCTTTTAAGGTTTTGTGATGCACGTAATAAGTCCTGAGATTTCCACAGTATGGCCAGTGATGATGAAGACCTGCAGGTGGTGGGCCTACATCCAGTATGAAAAAGGACTGGCTCTGTAGAACTTCCTATGACGAGTAGAGTCAGAGATTGGTTGAGATAGCAGCAGCAGTGACGATGATGATGACGATGATCCCGAGAAGAATACTTGTCTAGCAGATCTGTGTCGAGAAATACCTTCTTAGTTAAGAGGGAGTGTTGATGTATATGTAACTTCGAAATGTATTTCATCCATGTATTTCATATATATTTATTGTACCCTTATTAGAGATGTGTTATTCCTCTATAAGGAAGTGTCGTCATGTGGATTGACAAGTGTCACAAGTGTGTGTACTTGCTGATGGGTTATTAGACCACCATGTGTGGGGTCAGCCCTGAAATATATATTATATTGTGGATGTACCTAGCTAGACAAGTCATCCCCATAAGGTCACTGGGAAAACAAATTAGTATAAATAGAGATCTCCTGATCTCTATTTAGATCATTCAGAAAGTCATCTCTCTCTCACTCAGAAAGTGGTGCACTAGTGAGGAGGAGGATCATCTGCTTCTAGGAGACAATCTCAAGTGTATTTTGGTTGTACATTGGTTGAGCCATTGCTCTCTCTATCTCTGACGAATTTGTGGGGTCTTTCACCTTAGGGTTTTCCCCACGGAAACTCTGTGTCTCTTGCCTCTCATGCTTTTGATTCTTGTGATGCTTGTCATGCTTATTGTGATTGTTATGCATTGATATACTGCATATGTTATTCTCTCAGTGAAGATCCTAGAGTATTGTTGAATTAATGCTCAAAATTTAACAGCCTTGTTGCCAAGCATTAACCATGACTAGGGTTTTGGGTGAATGTTTATGAAAAGAAAGGTTATTTCTAATAGTCTAAATCCTTTGTTCTTAACACTACAGTTTTCCTTGCTTGCAATGGAGCACTAGAGGGAAAGGGAATTGCTTAAAGGGATACATGGTAGAGAAGAGGATTCCATTCATTGTATTTTGTAGGTTGAAAGGGAAGAGCTTTGGGGTTAAACCACAAGTAGATTGGACTAAAGATAACATCTAAACTTCCCAAGTTAACTAAGTGTAAACAAGAAATACAAGAAAGAAAGAATATTGGTACTTGGTGGCTAGCCCCTCTTCTTGTTGATGAGAATGAATATTAATTGAGTCACAAGCATTGTCTCTTGAAACTTACACATCGACCAAGAAACAATCTTCTAGATCAAGTATATTCAAAATAGTAAATAATCAATAAATTGGCCAAAACCCTAGTTAACGCTAGTTAGATTGAACCTAATTAGCAACGTCAAAATAATTCAAAGAAAGAATGATGATATTGGGGAGGGAAAGAAAATAGATATTTATTATAAAAATCAATGGACAACAACTACAAAATAATATTTGATTAGTCATCAACACCTCATCACTTGAGCCTTGGGTTCACCTAGTTTAACCTACTTATTGTGTCTCCTTGGTCACTTTGATTTCAAATAAAGATGAAAGACAAGGCTCTCAAATCAAGGGAAATAAATAGAATCCCAAAATCTTGATGATTGTCCATAAAGAGGATTAGGTAAAAAAAAAACCAAGGCTTTGAAGAAGGTCCACTGGCATAAGGACAAACTGGATGATGGTTCCCCTCATTACCACCAATAGGTCCCTATTTATACCAATTAGAAGAGGTTAAAAAGAGGTTAGGGTTGTTGGCACAAAAATAAGGGTAGTATAAGTATACAAGCCTGGCGATTCCTACTTAAAAGGGTGTAAAATTTCAATACTTTATATTTTTTGGGGTCATTTTGGATGCATATGCTCCTTGCAAAAGGAGAAGGTGCATATAAAATGGACGGAAAATGATGGGATTAAGAGCAAAATGATCCTTTTTTTCTTTAATCTTCTCACAAGGGGTTCACTCAGTGAACTTGTTACATAGCATGATCGTTCACATGATATTAAACAATATCCCTAATTTCACTAAATATTGGAAAATTCCTCCTAAAATTTTATTGTTGAACCCTCCTCCCAATATGCCTTTCCAATTAATAAAACCCCTAGTTTCACCAGATATTGTATGTATCCATTTTTATCAACCCATTTTTAATACCCCCTTTATATCATATTATCAACTTGTAACAAATAGGATCACTAACACATATTAGTATAAGCAAACATGATGCTAAATAAAATAATAGAATAATGCTAATAATGATCCCACCAGGATTGCAGGAGTGATTGATCAATTTGTAGCATTGGATAGTGGAAGACCCAACGAAATAGTACTGGGAAGGAAAAATGCGTAAAAGGAAACCCAATCAAGAGATAAACATAACAAAGAATTTAAAATGCTAATAGTCCAATAGTTAGTGCAATGCTTAGAAAATATGAGAATTATAGATGTTTCACACCATAGCTTGCCAATCTACCAATTTTATATACTGTAAATATAAGTATAGCCACAGAGAGCTCATGTTTTCTATAAGCTTAATAAATTAAACTCTATAAAAATTAAAAATTGAAACCCTTTCATGGATGGACTCCCATACCTTCCTATCAAAACAAACATCGTTGATATTTAAACCCAAATAAACATCGAAAAAATGATCTTACTTTCCAATAACACCATATGATCATGTGCATATCTTGGATTTGGGTCATTCACAAGATGCAATGAATTTCCTCCACTTTAACAACATTTAGTTACATTTTCTTGGGTTATATCTTCTTCTTTTTTTATCTTTACAAGAGAGGGGAAAATATCCATTGTTAGGTTTCACGCATGCAATAGTTATAAAGATACATAGATGGTGAAACTTATACGATACCATTTCAGGGTAACGATATATAACACATAGGGTATGAAAATAAGGATTTAGATTTTCAGCTATGTTCATGTCAATTCCAACACAATACTAAGACGATTCCTTGCATATAAGAATTGAAATTACAATTATGAATGTGCCAAATATAACTCAATCTAACAACCATTCATAACTAGCAATGTGAAAATGTTAAAGAAGAATACAAAAGTTGAAAAAAATAATTAGTCAAGAAATATTGATCTAACTTTTCTTGGTTCCAGTGAACTATAAATATTTATCTTACTTTTCTTGGTTGTCATGGAGCAAGGTTTGATTGAATCTCAATACCCACCTAAACCCCAACCTAAAAAATTAAGAGTTTGATCTTTTGCTCAAACTACAAAAAATACAATATAATTGTTCAATTCCAGAACACCCAATTAGGTACATCTCTTAACTTAAAGATGAAAACAATATAACATGAATTCAAACCAAACCTAAATAAGCTATTAAATGAGGATTTCTCAAGGCCTATAATCCAAAGAGATTTCCATTTATATATCATTGGAGGGTCCTTAAGTTTTAGGTGGGTATGAATTGAGTCCATGATTTGGAGGTATGAATCCCTCCCACGATTTGAAGGTTATTTCTCAACCCACCCAAATAACATAACCCTATATCACTGTGTCTAATTAAAAACCCCGCTTGACCCCTTGACCCCTTTTTGACATTTGCAAAATAACACAACTAACGTTGGCAAAAAGTCATATATCATTCAATGAGAAGCCAATTGCTCATGCATAATGAATAAAACCCTTTCAGCTAATCATTTAATTTTGAAAAATACATGAATCCATTTGATATTCATTTAAGTTTGAAATCAAGATATGAATTCATTTGGTATAAACTCCGAGCCAAGCCAAATACCAGGGCAGTAAAAAGTTAACGCTCCATATAAAACTAGCGAACCTTTATCTTAAATACCTGCCGATACCAAGCGCGCACAATATTGTATCAAACCAACTGCTTGATCTCTATACCGTATTCATCCACATATTTGCTTTCCAGAAAATCTTCAAGGGCGCAAACAAGCTCGGATTTTATCATCCCACTACGATTGCCTTCCTCATGATGAAGTAACTCTGTGATTTTAAATCCAAACAATAAGTGATCTGACAGGAAGAATTTGCAATCTGCAAGGACGAATTTCACCATTCTGACAATTTGTTTAACTATATCCATACTTCGTAGCGTCTCTCTGCTAGCCGCATAGCGGTGAGGTTTCTCTTCACTATAGGAGGAGGTGAGCAGGGAATGAATCAAGAAGAGCCCTTGCTGAAGTGCCATACTCAGTAGATGAATATTCCGCTCCACCTCTTCATTATCATCATCATGGTCGCTGGTACTGATTGGATCTCCATGATCATCTTCTTGGCCTCTAGAACAAGATCTAGTCTGAGCTGGATGAGCTGTAAATGCATCATCATGCCGCTCTTGTAGACGGGAGATACACACTGTAAATGCATCATGCCGCTCTTGTAGACGGGAGATACACACTGATACAGAGAACCGTCATGCAATGTGAAGAATAGAAAAGGCGGACATTAATGCTCTTCCATGCAGCTGTGAGAATTGCCATTTCATTGTAAAGGTCTTCATTCACTATATCGCGTGAATATAGTCGCTGTATATTTATTACTTGGAAGAAGTATTTGTATCCATAAATTGAAGAAAACACCTTTCTGTTTTCTGACTTGTATTGGCAATATAGACGGACTAGATTCACCTTTCTGTTTTCTGCCCTGTATTGGCAATACAGACAGACCAGATTCAATTTCTTTCACAGGACTTTCCACTGCTCTAATTCCTCATCTGGATTTCTATTTCTATGACTCGATCTCTTCTTCTTCAGAAACTGCGCACACAGATTTCCAGCAGCAACCAATTCATTCATCAGTTGTTTCATCTTTGTCTCGTTCAAGATCTGAGTGTAGTCCGGAATGATGTGAAGCCCTAGACTGAGGGTTACGCTGTGTTGTTGAGAATGTATTCACACATTTATTGCTTCAGCTGGGTCTGGGGAATGGCATTGTGAATGTGGAAGGGCTGACGTGTGTATGGATTAATGGCGTCGTGTTTGGTGTCCCAGATAGTTTCCAATGTTTTGCGGTTGTCAACATACTCTTCAGGAAGAAGATCATCATCATCTAAACCCATTTTTCTTCTTCCGATGGTATGAAACAATGCACCAGAGAATTTTATTGTCCTTCGTAACTCGTCCAACAATTAAAAAAACACTGATATCATAAGAAACATTTTGCAATCGGATTAATAGTAGTTTGTTTAAAAAGATATAAATTGACCAAAAAAAAAAATACACTTAGTTAAGTGTGGAGTGCATATCCTCTTGAGTTAGTGAATTGCCTTATTTTCTATAGTGAATTAATTATCTATTGCATGACTGCAAGGTGGTTGATTGCATGTGGCTACATGGTCCGTTAACTTTGAGTTGTTAGCATTTCACGTAGTGTTGGTGAGTGTCTCTAGATATCTCTAAATCATTAAAATATGAGATCTCTTATTATAAAAGCTTCAAATTTTCTTACAATTTTTCATTTCAACAATTTTTAAAGATAGAGACTTTGTTGCTTATATTTTACTTTTAAGATTTTTTTTAAACTTCATAAAAATATTATTAAATATCTAAGTTATTTATAATGCAAACAACTTAATAAAAATATTATTAATCATTTGAGTCATCCATAATACACATTTTTTTAATCTTTCGCAAAACTACCCTAGTACTACTACACTTCCATTGTAATTTGAGACCAGCAAAACCTCTCCAATCACATCAAACTTTCCACACCTTCCTTTCTTCTAATTCATTATACCCAATGGTGTTAAGTAATCTCTGATTTAAGCTACACGATGTGGACAAGACGTAGAATAATTGGTAATATTTTCATTACCTAAAACCTCATTAGGAATTGGGGTGATTTGTAAGTTGTTTCTTCGGAATTTAGTTGACAGACATACTCTGTTTTGTTGAGCATAAAATGTGTGATAGGCACCAGACTCCAACACCATGACAAAGTTTTGGTTCATTTGATTGAATTGCTATATTGGGATAATTTAATGTTTTAGTGGTGTGTTTGTCTTTATATCTTTTTAAGCATCGAGTATTTGTAAGATCATATTTTTTTGTCAACATTAGCATTCAAGATATAAATTGAGGGACTTAATTTTAAGGCCAAGTTGGTAATAATTTCTATAAAATGATATAGAGGTAAATAAAGGTGAATTCATGAGATTTAGAGTTCAAATTTATGGGAATTGGGAAAAAATGACCAAACTGTGAAAACTTGATAAAATGCCGTATTTCATTAAAGAAAGAAGTTTGAACTTGCTAGAATAGTGTCGAAAGCACTTTTAGAAAGAAAAAAAATGAAAAATTATGAATTTGAATATATGGTGATGATGAAATAGATTCATTGTTGTGCATTTTACTATTATATTGCTTCTTGTAACCACTCCCACAGTTTCCAACCAGTCTTGGAAAAGCCCAATTTTCTAACCTAAACATATATAATAGTGATAAAACATGATTGATCCAAATGGGAAAGCATTCCATGCCTTACTACTTGCATTATGATTACATTAAAAAAAAATTACAAAAAACTCGTCTCCAACTACCACCATTTGGTTTTATTTTGAGAAGGATGCAACTGAACTCGTCTCCAACTACCACCATTTGGTTTTATTTTGAGAAGGATGCAACTGATGACAACTTCATGGTGTGCATTAAGCCTTCAATAGTGTGGCTTTAAACAAGTAGTTATTAGTGTATTTTATGATCACCTTTGACACATTTTGGCTTTCAATTTTTGAAGTAGAGGAAGGGAGATTACATATCAAACTTTTCATGCATATAGAAGACATATAACATATTTTCAATTCAACAATGCTTCCTATGAGATATTAATAATACAAAAAAATCCTTCGTCGCTCATGGTTCATTAGGTGCCCTATAGTGATGGAGTTGATAAGAGACCTAGTAACTATTTTATTGGGAAAACATAGAGCACTAGATATTTTCATTCAAGAAGATAAGGTGTCCTGCTACCATGCAACCACTGGAGAATTTGATTCAACACTCAACCACGTGTTATGCCACCTCATTAGGGAATGGTGTGTTTCCAAGAACTCCAAGGCCACATGGCCATATAGTCAAAATAATACTAACGACCTTCCTCTCTGCATAGACATAATAATACTTAAACCAATGCTATCATTTGGTTTTAAACAAATTTCTTTTATTATTACTAAAAGTGGCAATATAGTACTATTATTGGTAGCCTTCTATAAGAATACATTAAACAATTGCTAATCAACCTATTTTGTTATCCATTGTTCATTTGACTTTTACTCATCATGAATTGCATAGCTTAGTTTTTAAAATTAAACTTTTGGTTATCTAATTTTAGTTTTTAAAATTAAACTTTTGATTATTTAATTTTTTAATTATTTTTCCAAAATGGAAGGATAAGAAGAAATTTCTTTGTAAAATATTAAAAATGATAATGATATCAATATGTCCTTTTAATTATTTTTTCAGAATGGAAGGATAGGAAGAAATTTTCTTGTAAAATATTAAAAATGATATCGATGTGTCTTTATAGCTTGAAAAGGTTATTTTCTTCTCAAATGATCTCTCAATGATCTAATTGAAGGGTTACAAGAGTAAATTAGTTACACACTTAAAAAGAAAAAAGAAAAAAACATTGTCATTTTTGTAATCTTAAAAGTTATCTAACTATAAAATATAGAAGTTGTAATTCGAAAAATATGTGTACTTCAGTTTGGTGATGATCTCTATTGTTTAATTACAACGTGGAGTTTTGTTGTGCACACAACAACTTCCCCTTAATTTCATCTATCCTAGGGGAAATATAAGCACCCCCCATTAAAATTTTGACTATTCAAGTCTATCCTACAAATAGTAGGACCTAAGATACACCTTAGGGTCAACTAGGAAGCGGGTGTAAGGGTGACCTCATCTTTCCAAAAGGGCCCAACCATTCTTGTTGATCTTCTATATGTTTTTCTGATAAGTTGAGTTATGGAAATGAATGGAGGATGTTATCTAAAGTTAATGATGATCGTTTTCTTTCTATCCATATTTAGAAAAGCTTGTTAAATTACCTTTTGATATTTTCATTACTTGTATTACATCTTCTCAGCGTCTCAAAGGATATCCTCCCAACAAGTATACAAATTTGACTAAGGTTGACCACTCATGTTTCAATGTTTTTGATTAGCTTCATTATGGTCATCCTTGATGACATACATGATTTGGTTAGGCTGCTAGTTCAATTTCTTTCTTTTATTGACCTTTTAGATCAAGACCTAGACTGTAGTTGCCTCTATGGCATTGGTCCTTTGAACACATTTGATTTTTCTTATGATGATGAGTTTTTAAGTAAATTTGCGTCCATGTCCATTCTTATTATTTCCCCTTTTGTTTTCTATGCTTTTAATGGCTTTTATTAACTCTTATTTCTGGTTGTTAGCTTACTTTTCCCTTGCTGGAAATGTGGAGCTTCAAAGGATGAAGAGGGTAATTTGAGGTTAAGGTTTTGATATAAGAAGTTGATGATGATGTGAAATGATTGGTTTATATCACTTACTTCATTGAGTTAAGCCTCATTTGTAAAGTTATCTTCAACTAGGGCCTCACAATCGCGAGGCCCACCCATTTTAACACCTAAAGCCTTAAAATTCAAAAATTGGATATTGGGTTCTATTTTATGATCATATATATCATTCATGAACATTTTAATAAGATCAATTGATAATTAATTAAACCATTTCCATTGTTAAAATTTCAAATTTGAGCTTAATATGTCATGTTTCCATTGATTTCAATAAGGCTTTGATTATAATGAATTCTCTAATTTTTTTTAGGTATTAGGGGCATAATTTAATGCCATGTAAAATAAGATAAATTCAAATTAAGCTTGAATAGTCTTCAATTCCTAAGAAATGGGTGTTAAACCCTAATGTTGACAATTTACACATTTAACATTTTAAGGCAATTCAACGATCTTTTTAATTAAGTTTAATATTTTTTATTGCAACCCCTATGCTACACCAATGGTAATGTAAATCAATTTTACAAACCCCAAAAAATTCACACATTATTGCTACCTCAATTCAAATTAGGGTTCAATTAATGAAAATACTATTTTGGAGCAAAAATAATTAATGATCTCAATATTTCACTAAGGTTCAATGAAAAATATCAAAGTCAAATTAATAAGTCAATATGTGGTCAATCTTTAATGAAATAATCTTTCTAAAATCAAATCAAATAAATTTACTTTGCTTTAGAATATGTGCATTAAATTGAGAAATACAATATCAAATAATTCATACAACTAAGTGGGGCAATCCTCAATGTAATTAAGTAATCTCAATTCAATGAATACAACTAAATTAATGCAATTCAAGGAGAAAGTTTGATCAACACAATCAATGTAATGGAATGAGATTTTTTTTCTATCTTTACAAATGACTACTACTTTCAATGTTGAATGAAATTAATCTAACAATCAACATTATCAAGGTTATGCTCATGATATAATCAATGGAAATTTATTGGAAATCTTGTTCATTATGTATAAATGAGGGGAATTGATTAGATTTAGAGTGAGTTAGATTTGTGTCATAGTGGTAGTTATCTTTATTTCAATATTGAGTTTTTCTTATGTGTTTTTATCTTTTGCAGGTAGTAAAATTCCTCCTAGGAAGATCAAGAGAAAAGAGGTTTCCCAAGGATAGGATTGACTAGCCTGGTCAAAGGAATTGAAGGAATACAAGAGTGATCTCCCAAATTTAAAGATACTCAACGTGTCATTAGTGACAAGATACTATACAAGTGGGGATATATATATATTGTAACCTCATAAAAGGGTCACCTAACCTTGGCCTATATATTGTAACCACATTCAATAGGAAAGGAATTTTTCTACTTGTATTTTCTAAGAACTAAGTCCTTAAGTGCAAATAGAAAAAGTTGATTTGTCTACAACGACTGGAGAATTGTCTATGTGTGTTAATATTTGTCTTGCATATAATATTAAATGTGTAATCAGTTACAAGTCCGCATTCAAATGTGTTCAGAATTCATTTTCTTGTTTGAAAGCAATGTGTGATTGAGATCCTATATTAGTTACAGATTATACTAGATATAATCCTTTTGTATCCTAGTAATTTATAATTAATTTCAATTACAAGAGCATATGGATGGGATAGGACGCATTTGTATTTGTGTTGGTGAATTCTCCTCCTTATTTGTGAACGAGTGTGTCACAAGCTTTCTTTCATCTTAGCTTGTTGTAAAGACCTAGCTAAGGTAGGATAGAGTAGATTTGGAATTGCATTAGAGTAGGTTTTCACATTAGGTTTTAGAAATAAAAAATAACAGTTAAAACCAAACCACTTAACAATAGATGGGCCAAAATCTAGTTGGATTTGCTACTCAAATGAAAGAAATCCTAATTGGGGCTTTCAATGAGGAAATCTACCCGTAACCGACTGAGGGAATTTATCCCTCGTCAACATTTGGTGGTAGGAGGGCCCGCAATTTATGCCTGATAAGAACTCATTTGTATTTTAAAGGAAATCTCATCTACCAAAGGACTTATCCATTTCAAAGAAAATGAAACTGAATACTTCACCTCGTTAGTCATATTTCAATGAAAGAATTCTACCTGCACATACCCATAGCCTTGAGCTTAATTTTGAAGACTTAGAAACTCAATTTGAATATTTCCCAATGCATAGTTGTGAATTTGAAGTTTATCCTTCTATAGAAGAAGATCTTGGTTCTTGGTTAGTCCCAAATACTCGAATTGATGAATTCCACTAGATCACTTGTGCATATGGTTGTGTAATCAGCCGACTACCGATGGTACAAGAATTTCCTTGAAGTAGACAACCAAGAAATGTGAAATCCTTCAATGAATAATATTCTCTTGTTTCATCTATCAAAGATTTGGTAGTTGATTCTCTCAAAGGCATTGAAGAGCCTTTACGTTAAATAAATGAATGTCCAATTGGGGAATCATCGCAATGGAATTTGGAAGTTTGTTTGTTTAGGCCACCAAGTCCTTCACCGAGTGAACCACATAGTTTAACTCACTCACCTTCTCAGAGTCCCAATCAGACTCCACAAATAACACTAAGAGGCATGGTAAACAAAATGGTTAACTCAAGATGTTGTGGCCATTACAGGTGCAACACATGATTTAACCACACAGCAGGAGAAGTTCCTTCCCAAATTTGATCTAGACAAGAAAGAGTTTCCACATGACCACACCAAGAAGTTCATGATTGCAGTTAAGTTGAAGAGCTTCCAACATGAGGATGTAGTATGCCGATTATTTTCATAGACCTCTAAGGGTAAGGTATCAACATGGTATTTTAGTCTACCACAAAGGTGTATACCCAGCTGGGATGAGTTTGAGACTACTTTCATTACAAAATTTGGTGATGAAAATACACCCGCCTCTCTTGTTCTTGAACTATCTAGAATAAATATGGAGAACAAATAAAATATAAAATAATTCAATAAGAGGTTCACTATAGTGTTGAAAAAAATTCCTATTAGTTTGACGCTAGAAAATGATGTACTGATGGAATTTTATGTGACAACTCTCTCAGCTTTTGTTTCCATTTTGGTTAAGAGAGATAAGAAGACCATTTTGGATGATACTTTTAGTGAGTCCATTAATGTAGAAAAGGAGATGTTGAGTTTTAAGAATAATCATGGGCTTGAAGACAAAAAGGGTATTGTTCCCATTAAGAAACCTTTCATACCATCCAACCTAATACCAAATCCAAAGACAAGGAGATTGCATGCATGGAAAGTATACAAAGGGTGATAAAAAAATTATCAAATGAAATCATTGATATCAAGAAGACCTCAAGCCAAATTTATCATGGGAAAAAACCATTTAGTCCTTTTAGAAACCCACACCCGTGACTCCAACTCCTCCACCCACCTCAGCTATTAACTTTAAGCAACTTGCCATGGATAATTATTGTAGAGTACATTGAGAAAAAAACTGAGAGAAGAGTTGTGATGAATTTTCCTATACATTTAGAATCTTCATTGGTTTTCTACAAGAAAAAGAAGAACTTGAGAAGATCTAAGAAGACGAGGAGGAATAAGGAGGGGAAAAAGAGGGAGAACAAGTCACAAATGTGGCGCTTGGAATGGATGATGGTGAAGAACAAGCCCTAGTTTTTGAAATACATACCGCACTTAATGAATACAAAACTCAAAGTAAGGTGCTTGTCTCTCCATCCATTTCCCCTTCAAGTTAGAAACCCACACAAAAAGGCACAACGTAAAAACCTACCTAGAAAAGCATAGTTATTGGGAAGGTTACTACGACCCAAAAATCATCAGTGTAAATTGAATATAATCTAGTCGAGGATATGAAAAAGACAAACGTAAAAGTTTCTATGTTTGAGCTTGATCGGATTAATCAACGACATAAAATTTTGACAAGGCTTTGAATGATGTGAATTCCAAGAATACAAATAATGGGACTAATGTTAAGTCTACTACTCTGAATGGAACTACTATAGCAGTAATCAAGAGAAAATATGTCGTAAACACTTCAATCGTATGAAAGAAGTCATGCAACTAGATAGAGAAAATGTGAAAGTGATGGAAGGGTTGAAAGATGTGCTGATAAGATTGGATTTCAACACTAAGGTCCATCATATTATTGACATAATTGTGGTTGATATTCCAAAATCTTACGGACTAGTGCTCAGTCAAGACTAAGCAATAAATCTAGTAGGTTATTTTTCTATAGAGTAGTCTCATTTGTGATTTCCTCTCAACTGACATCCAGATAAAATCAGATTTGACATGGAAAGGTATATGAAACACGTGGTGATGGAAATTGACGGAAATAGTGAAACCGTAGTTTTTACTAATTCCATCCTTGTGAATTATTTTTTCGAAACTTATTTTAGATATTTTATTGCATACACTTCATAATTGATAGAATAAAACAAGAAATTTGAACTCCTTCATTGCACTTACAGTGCTAAGCCCGATTGTATTATAGTAGATGATAGTGGTTCTAAGTCCCTTATACAAACTAACTTTTGGTAGATTTATTTTGATGGATTTATGTCACATGAAGGTGCAATTGTTGGTTGCATAATCATTGAGCCTAAAGGAGACTAGACAATTTTGTCTTGTAGATTTGAGTTTTAATGTACAAATAACATTGTGGAGTATAAAGCCTTAATTCATGGATTGAAAAAGGAAGTGAATCTAAAAGAGAAACATCTCAAGGTATATGGTGATTTAGAGATAATCGTAAAACATATGAGAAACTTCATTCACTCGAGTCACCTTAAAAGCTATCAACAAGAGTTATGGAATCTAATTCATAACTTCGATTCATTAATATATTTTTCATTCCTCGTAATCAAAATCTAAATAAAAATATTATTGATAATGTAGCCTCTAGATTGATTCATATTGAAATATTTTTTTTCTAACTCATTTTCTATGGAATTAATTTTCAGGTTGTTGATTCATGATAACACCATCAACTAGAGGATATTTGAAAATGATCAAAAAATCATTAAATTACTTCAATGAAAATACACTTTCAAAGATTCACTGACTAACGATGAGTAGCAAGAATTAAGTCTCCATATTTAGGCATCGAATGATGAACCTGACAAGTGCAATCCAATGCCCAAATCAGTAATCAAGATGGAGAAATTTACAAGGGTCACAAATTGAAAGATGAATAGTTCATCCATGCAATATGACGTTATCAATTTGGGTACATAAAAAAATCCTCATAATACTAATCTTGGAATTAACTTCTCACCATCCAAGAGAGCTGTGTTCATCAAATTGTTTAAAGAAGTTAAAGACGTATCTGCATGGACTTATGAAGACCCAAAGAGTTATGACACCAAAATTATCCAACATATCATACCACTCAAGACTGTTGTGAATCCATATCAAATGAGAAATTGCAAAATATGCATACTAACCTAGACTCATTAGTAAAGAACGAGTTAAAATATTGGATGCAATGATTATCTTCCATGCTTGCCATTCTCAATGAGTGGTAAATCTAGTCCCAATAAAAAATAAGAGCGGTGAAATATTATTATGTGTGGACTTTCAAAACCTTAATTATGCCTCTTAAAAGGATAATTATTTGGTACCACCAATGGATCAAATTTATAACATGTCTCCAGATCAGAAATGTTATTGTTTCTTGATAAATTTTGTGGTTATAATCAAGTCTTGGTTTCCCATCCTGATCAATTGAAGAAAACCATTAGAACAAAATTGGGAGTGTACACAAATTGCGATATACCTTTAAACTTAATCAATGTTGGAGCTACATTTCAAAGAGAAATAGATATTACATTCCAAGGAATCATTAATAAAATAGTGGTGGTATGTACCTTGATAACGTAACAATCTTTTCAAAGAAGAGAGGGGATCACCTACAACATTTAAAACAAATCTTTGGAAGATGTCACAAATACGGAATCTCCCTCAATCCCAAGAATAGTATTTTTTGAATCAAAGAAGGGAAACTCTTAGGATTTGTGACCTCCAAATACATAATCATGATCGATCTAAAGAGAACAAATTCTATCACTCATATCACATTTCCTTACAACAAAAAGCCTATATAGTCATTTCTTATAAGATCAGTTTTGTTTAAAGATTCATTTCCAATTTTTTCGAGATTGGAAGACCTCTCCAAGATATGATAAATAAATATGCCCATTTGAGAGAGAGAGAGATCGAGATCGAAGAAGCCATATCAGAAGCTCACTTAGAAGTTCATGCATTGAAAAGCATAGATTTTGCAAAATAATTCATCCTATATAATTTTTCAACAAAATTATCCTTCATAGCAGTGCTAACTAAAAAGAATAATCAAGGAGATGAAGGCTGTTTCATTCATGAGTTCATGGCTTCAAGGTGAAGAGTTGAATTAATTTGACATTGACAAACAAATCGTCATGATATTAAAGGTAGTGAAACATTTTCGACCTACCTTCTCAATTCATGGAATAAAGTCATTATCCCACATCTGGCAGCAAGATCCTTGCTGGTGAAGAAATAGGTTAGTGACCGAAGGGAAACTGCTTGTCGCACTTCAAAAATATGATTTAGAAATAAATCTAGTTGCATATTATGAGAGGCCAAGGTTTATGTAAACTTGTCGTATGGGCACATGATCATAAAGATGAAGGATCTTGTGAAAACAAGGCCTCCTTGTTGGAAATGGAAGTATATTATGTTCTAGTTATTAACTCTTGGTATTATGAGATTAAATACTATATGGCACATGATTCTAGTCTTCTTTATCTCGATGCATGGAAAATAAGATATTTATGATTAAAGTTAATATCATACCAACTAATGAATGATGTAGTCTTTCTAAAAAACAATGATGGTGTCATGTTAATGTGTCTCAAAAAGGATGATGCAGAGATAGCCTTGAAATAATTACACGATGGTCTTGTAGGAGGACATTTTGGAGGAGACAAGAACACATCATATCCTTGGGATTTTCACCCCACATGGTTGGTTTCTCACGTATGAAGGTTAGAGTGGGTCTAAGTTTCTATTCCTAGCTAAGGAAAGCCTCCATTAAACTTTTCTAGGCTTTTCCTAGTTTTTTCTAGCTTTCCTAGCTTTAGCATATTCTATATAACCACCTTCTTTGAGATGAGGAGGTTTCTGATTTCATTCATTGTACTCTTATTCTATTGTGAACAAAGATTTTATTTATGGAGTAATTTTCTTCTATTATTCTCTTGTGTGCTCTTGTTAATAAAAACTTGTGTTAATGTTTAACTCCAATTCTAGTTCTCCTAGGCTTGAATTCAGAAATTCTACATCACATGCATTTATTTAGTACAACCAAGTAGCTAACTAACTAGTAGAGAGGATCCAAGAAAAATAAATTAGAGGTCATTGACCCGCATGGGACACGTGTTGGCCCAATTAACGCTTTATTTCATTCATGGGATTTGCATTTCTTTTTTTTCTTAACACAATCAACAACTCGAACAAGCTTTAGAGCTCGATCGAGGAGGTAGTAACATCGATCAAGATTCTAAGTAAACCCGATAAGGACCTTGATAGAGGGTTTAATAAACCCTCGATAGAGGGTTTTTAAAAGGAACCTTAAGCCCTCAATCGATCAATTTAAAAATGATTGATCCAACTAATAGCTCAATCGAGGGCTTCGAAAACATGCTTTTAGCCCTTTTCTATTCAAAATTAAATTTATGTGTCCCTTTCAAGGGTGTAAACTCTGGCATTAGTTGCACAACAATGAGTGGACTTGATTCCAATGGATTCATCAATGAATCCTCTATCCATGGCATATAATTTACGTGTTTTGGCCTTCATATGGTATTTTTTAAATTTCTTCTACAACTTACACTTAAAAACCCCATTGACAACTTCAAAGGAGCTCAAAGAAAAATCAATAGCATAAAAAATACACACCCAAATAATTTGAAAAAATATAGACGCCCCACATTGATGCATCATCCTCAAAAGGTATTTTTTGTTTTCAATTTATGTAAATAGTGAAAAGAAAGTTCTTGTGCACACACATGTGTACAAAATTCCTCTAAAATGTTTAGTGGACACTTTCAAAAAACAGTAAAAATTATAATTTTATAAAATAGATTAACAGAAAAATATGCCCACCCCAGTTCATTCTTTCTAGATCATGTTCATACATTGTTTTTTTTTAAATTATTAATTTAATTAAATTATTAGCCATGCACGCAAGCCACTTGTTAATTTCTCTTCAAATTTTTAAGGATAAACATTTCATTAAATACAACTTTTGACACATTAAATGACATTGGTATATTTAAAAAATATATATCATTGGAAAGCCAACATAATTCTCTACAATCTATATTTTTACTACATGTCAAAATTCACATTGCATATATGAGTTTGGAAGGCTTCAATCTAATACATGAGTAAAATATCAAAATTTATTCACCAAATTTGGCCAAAAATAGTTACCCATCTTCATGGAATTACCCTAATAAGACATACACATATACATACACATATATATACACAGTTTATGATGTACTATTTCAATCCAAAAAAAATAATTTATACATAATTTACACGTGTACATGACATATTGAAATGGTACATTTAAATTTATGATCCAAACATAAATAAAATCCACAAATATAGATGTTAATCATGCATGTCATCCTCGAGCATTTCTTCCCCTTGGTTCACCTATAACACACATTCATGCATATATAAATTTATTGGAAACATGATATTTAGAAATTGTTTTAAATCATTGTACCTAAGTGGTGGCACCCACACCCATTGCCCCCATGGACATAAAACTATCCCGACCAACTTGAGTAGTTTTCCCCATGCCCAAAGTCCCCATAGTCATAAAACCATCCTCCTATTAGTTGTCCTATAAAACACACACACACACACACACACACACACAATTAAAAATGATTGCAAATTGACTAGAACATAATATGTATTTATTTTTTTAAATCATTGTACCTAAGTGGATGGACCCATACCCATTATCCCCATGGATGGAAAACTATATCAACCAACTTCAATAGTTTTCTCCATGTCCAAACTCCTCGGAGTCAGATAACCACCCTTGCCAACCTGAAATATAAAGTTTCAATTAACTTCACATTTCATATAGGTCAATGTCTTGAATTCATATATATCGGAGCTTCACAGGTATGGTATATCACTTTAAATGACAATTAAATGTTTCAAACATTCCATACCCGTGAAACCCTAATATCTACAAATTCAAGAATGTCTCCAATGATCGAAGACATGATGTGAATCTATGAACACAACCAATTTCAATTTTTGAAATGTTTTTTCACATTAATAAAAATCTATATAAATTTGTTTGAAATTAAACATTTAACCCGGTGTGATTACGATTAAACAATATAAATATTTAATCTAATACATGTACCTCTTTCATTGCATCCAAATATAGACTCCTTGAAAACCTAAGGGAGTGATCATTCAACAATCAATAGAACTCCAATAATGAACACACATATAGGTTTTTCATTGTTAATATATCTCTAGACTTACAAAGATGTAGATCTATAATAATAAAAAATTCTCTTTTAAAATATATAAAACAAATATCAATTACATTCAACACATACCTCTCCCACACTCTCTCCCTCGCGATTACACTAATATAAAATGAGAGATAAATGATCAAGCAACCAAAACATTTGGTTACCACAAATTTTTGAAGGGACAAATGGCCAAACTTGAGTGAGCCAACTAAAAACAACCAAGATAAATGGTCAATTTAGTCATTGGCTAAAATATATGACCAAATAACAAGTAACTAAACTAAAAATGACCTCGTAACAATAAAATTAAGAATATGAATTGGTCATTTTTAGCTCTATCACTCCAACAATGGAAAATTACAATTTCAACAATGAATTTGTACAATTTATTAAATTTTAACATTGCAGATGGATTCAGTGGGTCTCTGAATCCATCTGCGGAGTTAAAATTTTGTAAATTGTAACATTATAGATGGATTTAGATACATAATTGGTCATGTAAACTATGTCACTCGATGACAATGGTCAAAAATTCTAATTTTGACAATGAATTACAATTTTTGACCACTGCCGTCGAGTGATACAATTTATGTTAAGATCCTACATTAGCATATGAATCCCCTACATTACTATTTTTGTGTCGGCTATGTACCTTTTCATTGTAATGTCACACCATTTCATTTTAATTGAACCCTTTGGAATTCTACATATACTAAGGATATCTTATCATTTGTATCATCCAAGATTTGTATATTGATGTGTTGTATAAGGAGGTTGCCCCTCAAAGTGGCTTAATTTATTGGTATCTTTATCATAGTTGAGGTGTTACTCTTCCAATTTTTATCTTTTCATGCTATTTTATGAATTTATTGCATAACATTTGGTATCAGAGCATGTGACACTCAGGACTGGTTTCTCCAAAGCTAGTCACCTTGGCATTTTCACTATAATTATTTTTCAGTATTTCCTTAGGCCCTAAAACTTTCACAGTCCAAAGCTGAGATATTGAACTACCTTGTGTGTGAATTTCAGCCTCATATTCGTTGTACTTTGGGAGTTCTGATCTATGAAAAATAGGATTCCTCCCTCTTCCAGAATTCAATATTTAACAGGTGGTCTAGGGAAAAAAGTTATGTCGCGGGGCAGGAAGCTCCAAATTGAATCTCATAAAATCTTCCAAAAAGGGAATGGATTGTAGTTTCTTAGGCCATATTTTTAGATTTAGAAGTGAAAATAGTGACATGTGGCAGTCCGTACAACCTTGCTATATTGATCTAGTCCATAAATAGGTCACCTTGCTAAATTTAGCATACATTCCTCTTGGAGAATCCAATCTTTCTCTAACTTATGGGGTTGGAAATAAGACACATCAAGCTACCTCAAGCAAAATTTTCAGATCTAGAAGTATCGAAATTACATAGTTTCGGCAGAAGCAAGTTTAGCCAACATAACCATCTCTAAATCAAGGTTTAAAAGGGTATGTTTTTTGTAATTTGCATATATTTTGACTATAAGGTCCGTTTGGGATGATTCAAAAAGTGGAATAAAGTGGAAGAAAAATATTATCACATAAATTTGGGAGAATCTTAGAATTTTTAGGTATATATGTGTTTCAATGTATTTAAACATAGGAGTTGTCGTTACTGGTTAGTGCTACAACCTGTGAACCTTATGACTTGAATCGCACACTTTTCGGACCAAATCACTCTTTGATTTATTTTTCTTTTTATTAATTTTTTGGGATATTTTATTTCGAGCTTTTTGGGATATGTTGCTTTAATGTTCACCTGAATTCATTTTTTTCTGATAAAGTCTGTTGTTCGCTCACCCGAAGTGTTTTTCGTTTGATTATGGTACCCCGAGGGATGTGTAGTTGGGCTATTTTAAAAGAGACACTTTTATTTTCAGTCGACTGTTTTCTGAGTGCGCGATCGTGTATTCGCCTGAAATGTTTTCGGCCCGACTCTCTTCGGGAGTTTAAAGCAGGCTAGTCTTCGAATCTTCCCGAGTTGCAGCCACCTGAAAAGGCTTCGGCCCTTGTGGTTTCAGATGTTTCCCTCGGCGTAATTTTGTGTTTTCCCTGAAGCATTCTCGCTCGAAAATCCTTTCGTTGTTCCTAAGTAGTTTTCTTTAACCCCCTCCCCCCCTCATGGGCCTTCATAATTAAAAGCTTGAGCTACTAAGCCATTGGACACGTGGCGTGACCGTACGGGTAGTTATCGATAAATATTTGAATAAATATAGTTTTGTGCTTAAATTGAATGAATGTTCAATGGGAAAGTTATTTCATGCATGGTTTTGTTTAACGAGAATTTATTGAGTTGGTTAGTGGGAAATTGGTAATGATGCAACATTTATTAAAGAAATATTACGATTTAAAAGCAAAAGTCTTGCAGAAATCGTTGATACTCTCTCATTTGAACTGGAACCACGCATAAAGGACCTGAATGCTCTATTGATAACATACACCGATTATCATACGGGGGGAAACTACAACACCCTGTTCCATGAGATGTATGAGGAATTCCGGATCGATAAGTTTCCTGTTGATCCAAAAGAGCGCGAAGTGTGGGAGAATATGAAAACGAGTGCCTTTTATCTAGTAGGGGAAAGACTAGCCATATTTCCCTACACAAATATGATTTCATGGGTACTTTCTCATGTAACAGACTCTGGCCAAGTGGTAAATGGGTTCGGCGTGGTGATTGATTCATTTAAGCCCACCAACTTGGCTAGGAACTACAAGTTATCGAGCCCTAAGTTTTCTATGGACAAAGAATACATGGATGCATTAACTGTTGCGCATCCAGACTATGACCGACGGATAAAAAAGTGGTGGTTTGACGAAGAGGCTTTCAAGCCGAATTCCACCAGGTTGTATGCTACTCAACACTTCCAGCCATCCTATAGATGTGCATTGGTGATGATTTGTCGCTTCATGGGAGAAGCCAATTGCAATCAATTCAGACGCGAGTGGTTTCCTTTGTTGTACGAGATTGATGTCAATGGGGGGATTGCCAATTTCAAAAACATGTTAGCGTTGAATTTACTTATGGGCGTGAAAAAATTTAGGGGTGAGTCTCATGACAAAGCTCCCATTTTCTACATCGCAGCTTTTATGATGGACAGATCTATCAAGTGTGTTCTTTGGTGACATTTCTAGGCTTGGGGATGACCTGGAGCTCAACTAAAGCCTCAATCCCGGAATATTATCAAGTGCTATGGATTGACAGATATGCCTTGTATTTTTATGCTATTTGTAAAGAAGACATACCTTAATTATTTGTTCGGTTATATGGAAGTCTGCCTCCTAGGATTAGCCCCGAAAGACAACTAGAAATTCAACCTATTGGAAGTTGGTTTTTGGAGGAACATTTTACATACATCCGTGTAGCAGGAAACCAAGGGATACATTTGTTACCCTAATTTGTCCCTAACAGGTTGTTGTTGAGACAGATTTCATACCAAACAAATTTAAAAGGGGCCTATGCCAAATGTTCATCTAATTAGAAAAAGACATGGCACAAGCTCCCTATCGGGTGGGTCGTTTTGTTATCAACCATGGTCCTCATGCTACAAGATAGGTTGAAGAGCTGTCAACTCTTTATTTGTGCTTGGGCCCTTCTCACTCATTTGATCCTAACGGTTTGGTCAACCGGTTATTTTCTACTGTAAATATGGGGTCCTATGCCCATCAGGAAGACTTGGAGGAGAGAAAGCGGGAGAACATCCTAGATTTTGATGTGTACCTTCAATCTGTTAAGGGCTCACAAAAGATAGTTCAACTCAAATCTAGTGGTAAAGCTCGCACATATAGTCTCATGATGGCTCGAGGGAAATATATATGCACGCTACTTCAGGTGCAGACTGAGAAAAAGATGAAAGAGGAACAAGAAAGGTAGAGAAAAAAAGAAGAGAGGTTGGCGAGAGAAGCTATCTTAGAAGACCAATTGAGAGGGGGAAGGGTGGGAGAGATGGAGAAAGTACTTTCCACCGCCTTAGTCACCACAAGGCAGAGCGGTCCCCCTGTAACTCTGCCATCCAATTCTGTAGAGTCTAACCCTAGATTTTATGTTGTTCTTTCCATGCAGGATTTTATCTAAGTGATTAGTTCGGAGGAGACAGAGCTCCCTCTTTATGAAGCAAGAGTAATTTTTTAGGAAAACCCAGAAATTCCTCTGGGTTTCCTGAAATCCATGATCGCGGAAACCCAAACTCTGGAGGAGTCGGGACTGAAGAAATTGTCTGATAAGAAAATTGAAGATGTCGAATGGGCTAAAGGCGTAAGTAAAAATATTTCTTCGAATCCCGAAGTGATTCGGATACCTGAAGGGACTGTACTGGAGACTGTCCATGTTTCGTGGCCTGAAGTAGGCCATGCACCTGAAATAGGCCAAAATTCCGAAGTAGTTCGAGTGCCTGAAATGAACCAAAAGTCCGAAGTGGGTCAAGTGCCCGAAAAGGAAATTGTTGAGGTTTCGAGGCTCGAAACAACTGAAGCACCTGAAGGGTTAGCACATATGATTGTTGTCCTCCCAAGTTCTGGAAAAATTCAAGGAGAGAAGGAGACGACAGAATAAAGAACCGAATCTATTTCGTTCTCTGGTATTGATCGTTAGCTGGTTACTATCCAGAGCATAGGGACCGTCATTACGAGCATAATTGAATAATGGGTTGGGATTCTTGGCTCATACTCCTATGGTATGATGGTACCTACCCCCGCTACATCATCAGATGTAATACGTGTTGAACCTCTTATAGAGGATTTGATGGCTGATGACTCGATCGTATATTTTGGTGACTATTACTTCAATAACGTAGCCAAGGCCGTAGGAAAGAAGAAATTCAAGAAAAAATGCCCCAGTATCATGTGGAAATCCAAAATCGATAACGTTGCAGACAAGGCAGTTGAAGTGGCATCTTCCCTGCGAGCATTTTCAACATACAATTATGATCAAGTGGGAGAGGTCAAGGAAAATATTGACTCTTTAAAGAGCCAGATCGGGAAGCTTCATGAGTAGCTCAAACAGGAGAAAGAGAATCATAGTGGAACATTGAAGATGGTAGAGGGTTGGAATGTTCTTAATTTACAAAGGCAAGAATAAAGGATGAAAGTGGGCGAACATATATATCTAGATGACCTTAAAATTGGGCGCGCAAAGAAAGCTACTCTGAAATAGATGAACGAGGAAAGAGGTGAGTCTGAAAAGCAACTGAAAGAAGAGGTTGAAGAGATTAGAGCCAAGGTCATCATGGCGAACAACACAAGATGGGATATAAATATATTTCGGGATGAAGCTTTAAACGCTATACAACAGCTAAAATAGGCTACATTTTCCATTTATGAATTAATGAATGTAATGCATGATGCTTATAATCAGTTCCTTTTGTTTGAATACCACTTAGTGCAGTAGAAGGTTGAACATGCTTCCATTCCTGAAGCCTTTGAGCAAGTTGATGACTGGCAAAGGCATGAAAAAGAGGCCCCTGAGACGATTCCAAAAATTTATTTTTTCAGAGAAGAGGAAGATCCAGATTGTATTGGATTCCAGAAAGCTAGCAAATGAGGAAATTGAAGGTAATATTGAATTGGGCAAGAAAGCTTGCAATAGAATATGGAACTCAAGAGATGAATTGTTAGAAGTAGTGGGCTTTCCCTGACTGGAAAACTTGGACGATTCCCTTCCAAGTCGATTGAAGATTGAAGAGGGTTGAATGGTTATCGGATGCAGAAGACATAGAAATCAGTGGCCAATGCTGAAAACATCAAGAATTTTTAGGTCAATAACCTTCGGGTTCAAACAATTATCCAGGATTGGATCAAGGAATTTGAAAAAGGAGATCCATAAGGGAATCACAGAGTATATATTTCAGATCGAGCTACACTTAGAATATCCAAAGCTATATATTTTGAGCCGATTGATGGACATTTAGGCCAGATGTCATCGGCATTTTCGGGGAGATAAATCAACTATGTTTGAATTTGGGGAATCTAGCCATGGTAAAACATTGGATGTAGATGTCACTGCACAGAAAACAAAAGCCACAGTTCCAGGAGTGCCCGAAGAAAAAATATTGGAAACTATTTCTTAGTGACCAATTTTTTGGTTGAAATATGTAATTCGTAATTTGAATAGTAAACTTTGTGCGGCAAAGAACGGAAATTAGGAGTGGGACCGTTAGCAAAACTTTTCGATTCCAGAGAGTTTTTTTTGTTTATTTTTAATTTTGTAAAGTCATAATAGAATAACTTCTTATATATGGATTCCAAAACTAATTGAAAGGGGTTGGTAACCAAAGGACTCTGGGGATTGTATGGAAGAGGAGGAAGCTTGATCTTTTTCGCCCCAAGGAAAATTGTAATATTGACTGTTACTTATTGTTTTGACAGAAATGAAGCACATAATTGATTTTCAAGTTAGAAATTGAATTTCTATGTTCTCATATTTTTGTGATGATATTATGCCTTCTATGTCCCGAGTCATATATTTATGTATTCTCAATGCATAGTTTATGTTCAAATACTTCATTTCTGGAAAGGCGGGAAAGGTCAATCTCCTTTATGTTTGCGAATGAAGTGGTTTCTTAATTAACAATTTTATTTAATTGTATTTTAAATTGATTAGTTCTGTAAACGACTCAGTGATTGAGTCACTGGAATTTTAATCTATCTAGATTCATAAATCTTTTCTACGCAGATGCATGTGGTGGTAGGTATGAACGAAAGGTGATTATATGGTCGCTTTTTCTGTTTCTTGCTCTGCCATTTTGATATTATTATGTGTTAACTGAGAAGAATTTTTATCCTTTTTAAGTAACACGAGTTATTTTTCTTATATGCATCCAACTTTAATTATAATCATATTTGCAATTTACTGTTTGCACTCGGTTAGACTTAGTTCTGGAAGTTGTAGACACTTCTTATTGTTTTTATCTTATTCTTATATAATAATAAAAATATATAAAAAGGGAAATAACAAATAAAATCAAAAAGGAATTCTATCAACCTCGAGTCTCTCCTCTTAGAGAGTAGTTCCAACAGAAAACAGGGCCGCAACCCGTCGTGGGTGCTATCCCAAACAACATCGAATCTAATTAGGATTTGTGAACGAGAATTCCCCTTTTAGTTGACACATAGATGCACAATTTGTATTGTCAATAAATGGAACTAGAAGGAGGGCCTGATTAAATGAATGGCTGGGCAAAAAGTGATTGTTCCCTCTACAAGTCATTCATCCTCTGACCTACATACCTTTCTTGCAACTCCTTATACATCCCAAAGAGCTCAAACTCCACCTCAAATCGAGCCTATGACACCTGTGACTACAAACCCAATTTTTCAGTTTTTACAGCCATCCTGGGTCTTAGCGCAAGTAGCCAGAAGGGAGTTGGGATTACCAATTGGTGAAACATCTCCCCTCCCTTGGATACTTGTTCCAGCTCGGGAAAATACTGATGCTCATTCTTCTACACCCAGATATTGGTTGTCAAATTTTTTGGTCAGCAGAAGCGACCTTGTTGAACTCGATTCTTAGTCTCCTTTAGAAGGTGGAGGTGATCCACCCTCTCCACCTGATTCACCACCCAGGAAACCTCATAATTCTTCAGGCGAGTAATTTGAAGGAGAGTATTCGGAAGAGGAATCATCATAATCCACTCCGCCTCGAATCCCACCAAGAAATATGGCTAATGTGGATGTGAATAACCTAAACCCGAATGTCAATGGACATTGGTTGACTAAGGACGCGGTTGCTATTCCTAATCAAGTTCATCGTTTTCCCAAGCACCCTGACAAGTTTCTTCCTAAATTTGATCTTCTTGAAAATAAATATGTCGATGATCACATTAATAAATATATGATGGCTATTCATCTTTTTAATGTAGAGCATGAAGACGTGGTTTGTCGTTTGTTTCCTTACACCTTTGAAGGTAAAGCGTCGATTTGGTATTTTTCCCTATGACCTGCCTCTATAACTACTTGGGCCAATTTTGAAACCATTTTTCTGAATAAGTTTGGGGAAGATAAGAGTCATGTTGCTTTGGTTTTAGATTTGTCTAGAATTAAAATGGAGCAAAAAGAGAAAGTCAAAGTTTTTAATATTAGATTTCAAACTTTGAGAAATAAAATTCCTGATGCTTCAAAACCGGCAAAAGATGTTACCATTCAATTTTAGGTTTCTTCTTTACCCCTATCCATTTCTATGTTCGTGAAACGTTTGTGAAAACCCACTTTGGAAGAAAATTTGAAAGAAGCGATAAAAATAGAAAGAGATATGTTGAGTCTAAAAGGTAATCCAAGGATAGACGATGAACCAAGAACTTCAACGAGAAAGAACAAAGAGCCATAGTCTAAAACCACGATTGGAAAACATGATCAAGAGAGTTCCAATATGGAAAGATTGCAGCGGATATTGAAGAAACATTCCATTGACGTAATTGATCAAAAGAAGAACACCACTAAAGCACCTCATCCACGAAACTTCTATAGCCCCCATACAAAAGGCCTAATCCTCCACCTAACAAAAATCCTCCTCCCACTGATGGGATCACAACAAGAAAATCCATCTTTTAGTACCAGAAGTTAACACCACTTATGTTTTGTGGTGCTAAAGTGGTGGTAGTAGCACCAGTGATAGTTTTGTGGTGTTAATGTGGCGGTATTAGCACCACTTATATTTTGTTGTGTTAATGTGGTGTCAATGTTTATTGATATTATCGGAAATTGAGCTTTTCTTTATTTATGTTAAGAGAAATGCCTTGTTGACAAGTACCATGAAGTGGTGCTAAGTTTTTATTTGCCACATGTACAAGTAGGATTTAATTATGAGGATTTGCACCATAAGCACTAACTTCACAAATAATTATTTTGTAAATATCTTAATTAAATTATTTATCTTTTGTTTTATTCATTCAAATAAATGATCAAGATTAATTAATTATTTTTGGCAACACAATTACAACATATTAAATTATTTTTTATAGTATTTAAACAAATAAATTCGCATGATTCATTTCTAAGACTTTTCACCACTAGCACAACAAGTTTACAGATAATTATTTTGTAAATAATTCAATTCAATTATTGATTTTTAATATTATTTAAACAAATAGATACCTACGATTATTAATAATGACAAATAATTAAAAACAATCTAGAATATTTTTATTAATCTTATTAAATTTTTTTATGGACATCAGTATAATTATTAGGTTTTTAGTACCACACATGACCTTAGGTTAAAGGAATCCTAAGGCTAGAGAAATGCCATGTTGGCAAGTGCCATATAGTGGTGTTAAGTGCTTATTTGTTGCATGGACATGTACAAATATGATTTAATTATGATGATTTGCACCATAAACACAATAACTTCACAAATAATTATTTTGTAAATAACTTAATTCATTTTTTTTCATTCAAATAAATGCTCAAGACTAATTTATGAGGCTTTACACCACAATCACACCAAATTCAATTATTTACTATTTAAACAAATATATTCACATGATTCATTTATGAGACTTTGCACCACAAGTCAATTATTCATTTTTAATATTATTTAAGGAGATAAATACATATCATTATTAATATTGAAAAATAATTAAAGTCAATTATTTTTAATTTATTACTATTATAAAATAGTAATAAAAGTGATTTGCGATTCGTTAGGTATATTGATCTTATTAAATTTCTCTTCGACATGATTGAGGGAGGAGACATTTACTTTGGGCCCTAAATGAAGGTTTTAGGAATCTAGGACGAAGAAGGATGATCATCACACATGTTTTCATAAGAGTATTCTTAGCCGCTATGTGTGGGAATTGATGTCATTATAAGGTTTTGATCAGTAGTGATAGGTCTACTTTCCCTTGGCGTAGTTAAAAGAAGAAAACTAATACTTGGGATAAATGAAGCTTATAGGCATGTAGAGATAATAATGATGTGTTGAGCCAACACAAATTAGTTTTTGAGAGGATCCATGGCCTTATAATAGGGATATAGGGGAGAATTAGAGGAAATAAAACTAGGTGTATGTCTTCGGGGCATAAACATGATTACAGGAGCAAACCCAGGCCTTTGACATTAGGGGAAACCTATGGAAATATTAGATTAACAAGTATACCTTGAAACATTGAACATAAGACCTCTTAAGGGTATCCTTTGCCTAATATTGGGGGTATAAATGTCACTAAGGGGTTTTAAGCACTATATATGGGTTTCAAGTCCCTTGTCATGTTTGAGGGGGGGAACCCAAGCCTTAGCCCCTAATAAAATATTTTTGGCATCCAAGGCCAAAATGAAGCACCTCAAACCACTACACATGGCCGACTAGGGGTATTATTTACACCTATGTGAGGAAATCAAGCCATTATGATGTTTTTCCAAACTTATACATGGATCTCATGGTTTTGTATAATGTCATATGAGGAAACATGGGTCTTAATCCCTAAGGGAGGCTTTGAAACACACTCAACAATTGCCACCATTACCATTGACATTTGAGTATTTATATAAGTAACACTAGATATGGGTCTTAGAACCTTGGAAATACTTGTGGGAGGAATCACAAGACTGAAGCCCTAAATGAAGTTTTTATGAAGATCGAGCTAAGCGAAATGACTCAAACTATCACATAAGAGATCATGCATTCTGTAAAATATCGTTATCCTTAAAGTGGGATATGGGTGGCAATATGTAGTTTTATGCACTAAGGATGGGTCTTGGACCATGGTTGGGGAATAAATTGAGGGAATTATACCCTAACATAAGATTATTGACGTAATGAGAAATTATTAAGGCCATGAACCATAAAATAAACCCATTAAAGTGGATCTTTTCCATTAAAGTTGGATATGGGCATAATCAAGGGTTCTTGCATAGTAGGATGGATCTTGAGGCCTCAAATGGAGTCATAAGAGGAAAGAAATATCCTTATGTAGGTGTTGTAGCACGTTGGGAATGACATTCTAGGGTAGAATACGCATATGTATCAGGGCCTTGAGAATAACATTATATGGAAGAAGAACATGCCTTTATCGTTAAATAAACCATTAAAGCATCCATAGCCATGAATAATGCCTCAGAGCACCATACATGACTTCACAAGGGTATCCATTGTGCTATGTCTCCTTGTCTTGGGGACATAGGGCCATGCACATGGTCAAGGGAGTAGACATGAACCTCAAGCCCTAAAGGAATACTTTATCCATATAGGGTTGAGACAGCAGCCTTAAGCGACCACACATGGCCTCGTAAGGGTACCAATTTCCTATTATTGATAATGTCAATGCCATCATGTGTATTTATGTAGTATTTATGTGTCTTAATGCCTTGGGAATGATGTTCTAGGGAAGAGTACCAAGCCTTTGGACCTAAAGAAATCATTAAGGAATACAAAGCCATGAACAATGCCTCTAATCACCATGCATGACCTCGCAGAGATATTCATGGCACTCTGTATCCATTTCTTGGGTCCTTGGGGCATTAGACATGGTCATGGGAGGAGACTTAAACCTTTGGACCAAAAATAATATTCTAGATAGGCTAAGAATATTTTCTCCAACAACTGCACATGGCCTATTGAGGGTATCATTGGCTTATGATTGAGGATATTAGTGTATGTAGATGGTTTTGGACAGTATGTACGTGTCTTAGGGCCTTGGAAATGATGCTCTAGGAAGCAATACCATGATTTTTTCCCTAAAAAAAACATTGAGGCATCTATATCCATGAACAATACCTCAAAGGACCATGCATAACTTTGCAACAATATCCATGGTGCTCTGTATCTAGGTCTCTGGGTCTTGGTCCCTTCAACATTGTTAATAGAAGAGACTTGAACCTTGGTCCCTAAAGAAATTTTCTAGCCATCCAAGGTTAAGAAGGTTTCCTGCACCAACCCCATGGCCTCCTAAGGGTCTCATTGTCCTATGACTAAGTAGGGTGGTGCCATTAGGTGGTTGGAGAAATGTGTACGTGTCTCAAGGCCTTGGGAATGGAATTATATGGAAAAAGACCATGTTGTTGGCCCTAAAGAAACCATTGAAGCATCCAAAGCCATGATAAGAGCTTCAAAGAACCACACATGACTTTGTATGGATAACCATGGCACTATTTACCCAAGTGTTGGGGACTTGGGGGCATCGACATGGTCATGGGAGGAGACCTAAAGGTCAATCCCTAAAGGAATATTCTAGCCATCTAGGTCTAATAAGGTTGCCTATAACAACCACACATGGCCTTGTAAGGGTGTCATTAACCTATGATTGAGGATGTCTATGCCACTAGGTGGTTTTGAGTAGCATGTATGTGTCTTAGGGCCTTTAGAATGGAATTGGTGGAAACAATACCTTGCATTTATCCCTAAAGAAATTATTTAGGCATTCAAATCCATGAACAATGCCATGGATGACTTCACAGGGGTATCTGAGGAACTATGTATCTAGGTCTTGTGGCCTTGGGAGCTTCAACATGGTGAGTGGAGAAGACCTAAACCTAGTGACCTAAATGAAGCTTCTAAATATATGTGGCTAAGAAGGTTTCCTCAACCAACCACAAATGGAATCCTAAGGGTACCATTAGCCTATGATTGGATATGCCAATATAATTAGGTGGTTTTGAGCAATATTTATGTGTCTCAATGCATTGGGAATTATATTCCATTGAAGAACACCATTCCTTAATCCCTAAAGAAACCATTTAGGAATCCAAACCCGTTAAATAGTGTCATAAACAAACACACATAACTTCTATGGGTATCTATGGAGCTATGTATCAAAGCTAGGGGAATTGGGTTGTTGGATATGGTCAAGTGAGGAGACATGAACCTCGAGCCCTAAAGGAATATTTTATACATCCATGGCTAAGAATTTTTCCTCCACCATCAACACATGGCCTCCTGAGGGTATCATTGGCTTATAATTGAGGATGTCAGTGCCATTAGGTTGTGTTGAGTAGTGTATATGTGTCTTGGGGGTTTGGAATTATATTTTAGGGAAAAACACCATGTGTTTGGACCTAAATAAATTATTGAGGCATTCATAGCCATGAACAATTCCTTAAGGAATCATGCACGACTTTGTAGGGATATCCATGGCACTATGTATGTAGTTTTCTTACCTCGGGACCTTGGACATGGTTAGTGGAGGACACTTGGACATGGCATTTTTTTAGGGTTCAAAATACCATGCCTTTGGCCCTAAATAAATAGTTGAGGCATCTAGAGCCATGAACACTACCTTAAAGCACCATCCATAGCTTTGTAGTGATATCTATGGAACTATGTATGTAGATCTTATGGCCTTGGACATGGCTAGTGGAGGAGACTTAAACCTCTAACTCTAAAATAATATTCTATCCATATAGGGTTAAGTAGGTTTCCTCCTCCAACCACACATGGCTTGTTGAGGGTGCCATTGGCCTATGATTGAGAATGTGGGTTCCATTAGTTTTTTTTTTAGAATTATGTAGGTGTCCATGGGTCTTGGGAAAGACATTTAATGGAAGAATATCATTCATTTGGGCCTAGATAAACCATCGATGCCTAGATGTATCTAAGTATCGTGGCCTTGGGGCCTTCGACATGGTTAGTGGAGGATACCTAAACCTTCACCCCTAAATGAAGCTTGTAGCCATATAGGGGTAAGAAGTTTGCCTCCACTAACCATACGCCACCTCCTAATTGTATAATTGGCCTATGATTGAGGATGTTGTTACTGTTAGGTGGTGTTAAGTAGTATGTACATGTCTTAAACCTTTGGGAATTATGTTCCATGGAAGAAGACCGTGTTTTTGTCCCTAAAGAAATCATTGTGGAATTTAGAGCCATAAACACTACCTAAAAGCACCATTGATTACTTTAGAGGGATATCTATTGAACTATGTATCTAGGTCTTATGGCATTGGGCCTTTACACATGGTTATTGGAGGAGAAATCAATCTTGAGCTCTCAATGATTCTTTTATCCATCTAAGGCTAAGAAGATTGCCTCCACTAAAAACACATGGCCTCTTGAGGGTATCATTGGCCTATAATTGATTATGTCATTGCCATTATGTGGTTTTGAGTAGTATATACATGTCTTAGGGCCCTGCGAATTATTTTTAAGGGAAATCAACCATGCCTTTGGCCCTAAAGAAATGATTGGGGCATCTAGAGTGATGAATAATGCCTAGAGAAACATGCATGACATTGCATGGATATCCATGCCACTAGGTATCCATGTCTTGGGGCCTTGGACATGGTCAAGGGAAGAGACTTGAACCTATGGCTCCAAAGGAATCTTATAGCCATCGAAGGCTAAGATGATTGCCTCAACCAACCACACATGTCCTCTCAAGCGTATCATTGTCATGTGAATGAGGATATTAATGCCATTATGTGGTTTTGAGAAGTATGTAGGTGTCTTAGGAAGGTTGTCTCCACCAACAACACTTGGAATTTTCAAGGTCATTAGCCTATGATTGAGGATGTCAGTGACATTAGGGTATTTGTAGGAGTATGTACATGTCTTGGGGTGTTGGTAATGGATTCCTTAGGAGGAAGACCATGCTTTTGTCCCTAAAGAAATAATTGAGGATTCCAAATCCATAGCAATGCCTTGAAGAACAACACATGGATTTGCAAGGGTATCCATGGCACCATGTATCTAGGTCTTGTGGCCTTAGGGCATTCAACATGGTCAATGAAAAAGACCTAAACATAGGGACCTAAAGGAAGATTATAGAAATCCATGTGGATTTTCTTCAGTGGATATATCCATTCCCTACCTATTACATGGATTTGTCAGGCTCACAAAGAAAGGAACTCTTGAACACCGTCTTCATGTCATATCCAAAGAGAAGGCCAAGATCCGCTAAGTATCCATTAATAAAGAGCCGATCAGAGGTGCAATACATTTCTTCACTCTGAACACATGAGTTCACATACCTCGTAGGAGTTACGAAACAACCCTCTTCAGAGCAAAACCTAGATCTAACCTCCACATAAGCTACAAATATTTTGGCTTATGACAACGTGTCTTTGGAGTAGTCCGCTAGTTGGACCCCTGATTCCATTCCCGCAAAGAACTTGACCAAAATACGAGGTGGCAACCACCCCTTTGAAACCCTAAACACCATATTATTCTTGTTGAAGGGATCTATGCTAAAATTATGTTTATTTTTTACAAACCATTCACATGCCTTCTACAGGAACATTAAAAGATGCATTATGTGAAACCCTTCATCATTGTTGAGTGATGTTGAAGATCCATGAACAACATGGAGTTGTTGCTCTCAACTCAAAAGATAATCTTGTCAAGCTTTGCAAATGCTTGGAGGACATGTAATGTTGAGTTTAACACACTAAATAATTTTATAATGCAACTATAAACGTTCTTATTCTATTTAAACTAATAGAAGCATAAATTTTATGAAAATAAAGCCATTCATTATAATAGAGGGGGAAATTCCATGAGAGGAAATGCCCTTTATGCTGCCCAAAGACAAAATGATTTTGTTGCTAGAATGAAACTGTGCTTGTTATTTTCCCATTCATTTTCATTTGTATGTTGACTATAAGTTTCATTTGTTTCATTATATGATGTGTTATGGCGCATCATGAATTATCCATGCTAGTTTGGTAGATGCATTAGATACATATATTTGTATAACACTTAATTGTTTATGTTAATTACGTGAGATGTTAGTTGTTAATTGTTTATGCTAGTTGCATAGTATAGATGTGCTTAAAATACATAGATTATCACTATGGGATATAGTTGTTAGAGGCTTTATGTATGTTGTTGAAGGTATAACTTTGAAAATTTGGAGTTTTTTTTTGTTGGTTGGTCATTTTTTTTCCCTTAAAACCAAGGACCTAAAAAAATGAAAATAATCAAAAGTTGACTTTGACATTGCTTCATATTTCTACCCATTATTTATATTATTGAAACCACTTGTAATTATGAATTGAAACGAACTCATTAGTTATTATATTTTAATGGAAAGACACCCCACAAATTTTTTTAAGCAAAACCCGCCCAATTTTTCAACATTTCGTATACCAAAAAAATAAAGCCCGCGCCTAAACATTAAGTCCCCTGAAAAACCCTGGTTTTCTTTCATTTGGCAAAGAGAGTTCATTGTCTGCCCAGAGTTCATTTCCTAGCTTCTGTTATTTGGTGTTGTTTGAGCTGGGTTTCAAAGATTTGGTGAGGAGGGCGCATTTGCAGGAGAACATTGGAGTATATCCCGTTGAGTATTCATCTCTGCTGCAATAAGAGAGGGCGCATTCAAGAGAGCGCATTTTATCCACCATTATCACTTCTGAAGAGGGCGCATTCAAATGGAGGCTGTAGTTGGGTTGTGAACGGTGCAACCATGGTATATAAGCCCAACTACACCAGTAGGAACAGGTGTCTTCGGCTCTGCCTTTGTATTGTTGCTGCCGCAGCTTCCCTCATGAAAACACATACAAGGAAAGGATAAGTACAAAAATTTAGGACGCTCTAGTGACTGGTTATTTCTGGAAGGAATACACTTCAGGAGGGCGCATTCAAGGAGTCAGGGGCTTGTCAAATCTTTCCCTTGGAAGTCATTTCCCTTCAGTCACTGCTGCGCATTCACTTCATTAAATTTTGAGAAATGGTATTTTACTGGCTCTATTGCGACTCGATTTGCAACTATGAGATATCTAATGTGGCGAATCCATTCAAGATTTATATGTGTATGAGCAAATTGCTGTAGGTGTCAGTTAAAATCTGTTTTATTGTTGTTCCTGGTTGAAGAGTGGTTGCTACCATGTGTCTCTTAAATTTAAATTGTGGTGGTGATTTAATTGTTGTGCATTAAATCATTGTTTATTGTTGTGTATTAAGTCAATATATTTGAGACTTGGTATGAGCATGGGTGGATGCTTGGATTTCCAGTGAAGACGACGAATTCAAATTGCTTCCAAATTAGCTGTGCACTCTGACCTTGTAGCGGGTTTTTGTTATACATAGTATTGGTCCTCAAGATAACACTTTATGCAGGTCTTTGGAACATCTCTGTGTGTTCGACTTGAATTGTGGAGTCATTTGCATATTTTCCTGAAAAGTTGGATGAACCTTGCAATCATGGATTTAGTTAAAAAGGCTACATTGTACTAAGCTCATATTAGTCAGTGGCTCATGTGGTGCTCAGCGATCTCTTAGCACTCCAACTTGCATGGTAAGCTTTGTAAAAAATTAAAAATTATTTTCATCTTTCTTAATTATCTGAAATGATTCAAGCTGATTGTCAGACGCAGTATCTGATTTATTTGTGTTCAAGACCTAAATAGGTTTCTTTCAACATGTGCTAATTGCTCAACTTTAGCGAGAAAGATGCTCCTTCTCCTCAGTATCAGTGTTATTTTTAGAGACATATCACTAGCTCAGTGAAAAAATGATTTTTTTATTAGGTTAGTTACATTAAGAGCTTTAGCAGTTATGTGAATTGGGTCTAGATGGTTGAGATGGTTGAGAGGAGAAGTCATTATCCTCCCCAACCAGGTTCAAATCTCACTTTGTGACATGTTCACTCTTCATGAGCCATCTGTTGATTGGGACTGGAGAGGTCCTGGCAATCTCATCCTCACCTAGTAGTTAAACATTTATCATTTGTAAGGAGGGGAATGAAAAGAGTAGGAAAAACAAACTTATGTGACTCTTGATTCTTGAATTTTACATCTCACAGCTTGTTATTTATTTCTTTCCGTTTATGCTTATTTGACATTTTGAAGGGGTGGGGGATAGGATTTTTCAAGTAATTTTATGCTTGAAAGTTGGAATTGCAGGAGGTCAAGAACACAAACAACAAGACAATGAATAACATTCAATAGAATATTTTGAGCACCCAAGGCATATCCACTATTTTTGTTTTCCTTCAGTTTCAAATACTTAACTTTTGGTTTTTACAATAGTGTACCGTATACCTTGTTGCACCAGAGTGGCGAGGTGCATCTACAGCCCAATATGATAGAGATGTTGTCCCATGGATAATGCTTACGTCGTGATATGTTGGGTTAAAAAATATAATACTTGCAACAAATAATAATAATAATGCTATATGTTAGCCAAATATAGATACAAACTGAAATAAAATATCTCTAAATATATATAGAGATTTGATATGCACACCTAATATAAAAGTGCTACATAGAGAGATACTAAATTGTCACATATAATTAGACATACCATAGATATGATAGTTACATATAAAATTGTCAATAATGCAAATATAAATATTTGTTAATCAAAATTGCATCTTTACATATTCATCTTTACAAAAGTTGTGAGTTCATAGTTATATGGAGTTGAGTGAGAGTACACAGAGTTTAGATCCATTCTAAATGATCAAAAAAAATTATACCTCAATAGATTTGATCCCTCGTGATGCTTGATAGATCTGAGGTTAACATAGATAGATCTGCGGTTAACATGGATCCATGCTAATTCTACTACATTGGCATCCACAAGCACCAGACTGCACATGAGAAAGTATTTTATTTCTGAATATAATAACCATGATACATTTAACTGATCATTGAGTCTGAATTGCATTCATAACCTGTTTTTCATTTCATCGATTCTTTCTCCACATTGCGAGTTCACAAATGTTCTTTAGCCCTGCACAGTCCACCAATTCAAACATGACTAAACCTTGAATTGGTATTGGTAATACTTCATTTATATCAGCAAGCAAGCTTTATTGTGAACTGGAGAGAGCCAAAAGCATACCTCTTCCAGCAACTTGAATGCTTGATCCTGCTGAAGGAACTGCACTAATCATATGAATACTCCCTTCATTCCCTCCACTCTTTGTATTTTGCTCATTTTGTTTGCAATCCAATCTTATACTATCCCATGAGTCTTCTGCACAAACAGCATTACTTTCTCCCTTGCTTTGCAGTGGAGCATGAGGGCCGATACAATCCACTTGTGGTTCTGAGCTGGGACAGTCATAAGCTGAAGGAATCGAATCTGGAAGCCCTGTACCAGCAGGAATACTGGGTTCTCGACAAGAAGTTGTATTTTCTATCATAAGCCTCCTGTCTTCCATGGCTTCTACTATCAAGCGTTTGGCAATGACCGAGTCATTGATGGAAATATTGCCATCCCTCTGTAGAGCCAAGACAAGATTGATACAATCGGATCCTTCCCCATGAAAGAACGTTGTCTCACTGATTGTAGTAGAAGACTGGCCCTCCCATTCACTAACTTGAAATCCTCCAGGAGTGCTTGCCGAATCTGACTTGACGTCACACTCTTGAAAATCAGGACCATTTGCTTGCTTAGGGATAAAACTTGCTGGTGCATGTGAGCCACCAGTCATATCTGGTAGCCATTCACTTTCAGAGTGCATGTAAGGAAACTGTTGGACATAGATATTTTTGTCCCAAGCTCTGTTTTCTAACGATTCCTTGCCACTTACACCACTCGAAGGACAGTCCACTTCTACTTTTGCTTTCAGTTTAGTGGGATCATGGCTGGTGTTCATGGAGGTTAGTTTGCTTGTTGGATTGGAATTAGGATTACTGGGCGCCACTCTGCTGACAAAGCCTGCAGGAAATATTCGGCTGAATTCAGTGCCAGCATTTTCCACTGATAGAAGGTGATTGTATGCTGCAACAAGTTTAGACAGTTTTTTTTATCCAAGATGCTTGACATCAAGAACCTTTCCTGTCTTCTCTTCAAATTTGTGACATAGACAGCCCAACACAAAACCCTCCGAGAATCCGCCGGCCAGCAGCATTTGGTAGATAAATTCCCTGAAGTCCTCTGCAGAAGCTTTTAGTTTTATTTTTGGATCTGTTGTTGCTTCAGGTTTAAGTTCTGAACTTGGATTTCGATTCACTCCACCTGGTGAAGACACAGGGTTCTCCTGTGTATTTAGCTCATTTTGTTTGCAATCCAATCTTATCCCATACCTCAAGTCTTCTGCACAAAAAACACTACTTTCTGCCCTGCTCCTGCTCTGAAGTGGACCAGCAAGAGGGCTGTTACAACCTGCATGTGGTTCTGAGATGGGAGACTCAGACTGGAGGATTCCAATCTGAAATCTCTAGTGTGCATGCATGAATACTGGGTCCACAAATATTTGCATTTTCCTTCATTAGATTCATGTTTTGCATGGATTCTGCCATTGGGCATTCAACATTGATCAAGTCCTCGATGGGGTCGTTGTTCTCCCACCGAAGAGTGGAGATATGTTGCTTGATAAAATCGGACCCTTCTAATTCTCCATGGAAGGACATCATGTCACTGCTTGTATTAGAAGATCGACCCTTCCTTTCCCTAATTTCATATCCTCCAGGAGTGCTTGAGGAATCTGACTTGATGCTATTATTCTCATGGAAAGGACCAGTTGCTTCTCTATATGGGCTAAAGTTCACCGATGCCCATGGGCCAGTAGTCATAGATGGTAACCATTCGCTTTCAGTGTTCATGTAAGGCAATTGTTTGTTAAATATATTTTGCTCCCAAGCTCTGTTTTTTAACAATTCCTTGCACTTAGAGCACTCGAAGGGCAGTCTACTTCCATTGCTTCTTTCAGTTGAGCGAGATCATGGTTGGTGTTCATGGAGGTTACTTCGCTTGTTGTATTGGAATTAAGATTACTGGGCACAGTTTCGCTAACAAAACCTGCAGGGAATATTCGACTGAATCCAATGACACCATTGTCCACTAATAGAAGGTGACTGTATGACGCAACAAGTTTAGACAGTTTTTTGTATCCAAGATGCTTGACATCAAGGACCTGTCCTGTCTGCTCTTCAAATTTAGGACGCAAAGAGCCCACCTCAAAACCCTGTGAGAATTCGTCGGCCAGCAGCATTTGGTTGATGAATTCCCTGAAGTCCTCTGCAGAAGCTTTTTGCTTTAGTTTTGGGTTTGTTTCGTCTTTGGGTTTAAATTCTGGACTTGGATTTTGATGCACTCCATCTGGTGAAGACACAGGGTTCTTCTGTGTATTTAGCTCATTTTGTTTGCAATCCAATCTTATCCCATACCTTAAATCTTCTACACAAGAAGCACTACTTTCTGCCCTGCTCCTGCTCTGAAGTGGTTCAACAAGAAGGCCGTTACAACCTCCTTGTGGTTCTGAGATGGGAGACTCAGATGGTGGAGTATTCCAATCCGGAAAATCTAGTGTGCATGCATGAATAGTGGACTCTACACAAAGATTTGCATTTTCCTTAATTAGGCTCATGTTTTGCATGGCTTCTCCCATTAGGAATTCAGCATTGATCGAGTCCTCGATGGGGTCATTGCTATCCCACTGAAGAGTGGAGACGTGTTGCTTGGTAATATCAGATCCTTTTAATTCCCCAGGAAAGGATGTTGTATCACTGATTGTATTAGAAGATTGGCCCTCCCTTTCACTAACTTGAGATCCTTCAGGAGTGCTTGAGGAATCTAACTTGATGCCATGATACTCTTGGAAAGGACTATTTGAATCTCTATAAGGGCTAAAGCCAGTAGTCATAGAGACTCATCAATGGATTTGATGATGTATGGGGTGTTCCCAGAACCTTACCCATTTTGGGTTTTATGGATCAACTGAGGAATGCGCGGGCTAGCAACGCCACCCTTTCATTAGTGAATTTACCCGATTGACAAGGCTTGGAAAGATGGTCTTTTGGCTAGAGGGTGTAAGTTAAGAATAAGGGTGTAAGCTCTGTATCTTTATTACTGTTCTTCCCTCGTGGTGCGAGACATTGGCTCCAGGAATTGTTGTGCCCGAGACTGACTTATACCTCCCCAGATTGTAGGGTAAGCCCAGTGAGGTTTGTTACTTTCTTTAGCCATCAATATCTCTTGCATTTCAGTATGAATTTGGCTACGCAAAGTAAAATTAATACCGTGGAATTTGGTCTGTTTAGTATCTATCTAGAGTGACTATTTACAAGTACGGAGATAGAGTATGAATTATCTGTAGTGAATCATATATATTGAATTACTCTTTCTGTATATAAGCATTTCCTATCCATTTCAACTTCTCTTGGGTGCACATCCTGTTTTTGGAACATATGTATCAAATAGTTGTCTTGTTTAATAGCTTGCCATATCAGGAGTACTAGAAAAGCCTCGATTGTATTTAATGTCGATGAAAAGTAATCGGACCTGGATAATTAATTACAATAATAGAAAATTGATCAAAGAGGTATGCTTATGCTTTGGATTGTACTTGACTTATGCTTTGGATGTGCTTGACTTAAAACAAAAGGATTTCAGTGAAAAATGAAAGAATGAGGTGTATTATTAGCTAAAATCAAACAACAACATTAAGTTAGAGAAAAACACTTCTGAAAATGATTCTAAATAACAGAGATATCTATGTCTAGGATTTTATGTAGTTATTTATACTTCTGCTCGTTTCTTTCCTGCACTGGTCTCAGATAATTTCATAAACTAAACAAGAAAAATAAATCCTTGGATGCACACAACGATGATGAAAATGGAAACAAATTAAGACATGATCTTACACATGCGCTTGAACTTTTCTTTGAGTTCAGTCTTGTTGCTGGAGTTGGTGATATTCCTGAACCCATCTCGCTCATGGACCTTAACATCCCCACCGTTCTCAGACACAGGCATTGTTGCTCCAATTCGATTAACAAGGCACCAAGAATTCAAGTATAACCGATTACAGAATAGCAACAAAAACATACAGATGAACAGAAGATCTTGAAAAGCTATATATATATAAAACGCCTCATATTCATATTTATATAATATCAGATCAGGGTGGTGGCAGGTGCATGAGCGTGCGGATACCATTGCTGACATGCCCAGCTCATGATTCCTTCCATGAAAGTTTTTAATTCAACTGGGATATACTCATGACCAATATGGCTAAAGGAGAGTGGCCATAATCTCTTAGTATACAGTTTGAGTTGGTGTTTACTCTTAGGTATACAATACCGGGTTAAGTACATTTTAATATTTATTTTTTTTTACTTGTAAATTGTAAATATGTCAAATATGTCAATACCTGTACAAAAATTGAACTTATAATTCCTCTCAGCCAAACTACATCTAAGCCAAACTACATCTAATGAACAATTTTAAGATTATAAATCATACCAACAGAGTAGATATATATAATTATAATTTAGGTGGGCCCAACTCCATCTAATGAACAATTTTAAGATTATAAATCATACCGAGTAGATATATATAATTATAATCTAGGTAGGATAGTAACGTTCCATTTCCGAAATATTGAGATTGGATTTTAAGATTATAAGTCATACCAAGAGAGAGTAGATATATATAATTATAATTTAGGTGGGAAGGTAACATTCCATTTCGCAATATTGAGATTGGAATTTAATGAAAAATCTTAAATCTTTAAACAAATATCAAATATGAGATTGTGAAATTCAACCGACTATCAAAGTCATTTTGTCGACCCTTTTCGAATCCTCAAGCCCTTCCTCAGGACAAAATATGAGATTTGGCACTGTAGAACCAATCCTGTGTAGAAAATAACCCTATTCTATGTATGAAGGGCAGTATGAATGTATGAATGAGAAGCGTTGTTCCACCTACTTTCAATGCACACACAACCAAAACACTTACAAATCAGTCAAAGAATTGTGCGTTTGCTGCGCCGTTGTGGAAACAGAGGACTTATATTAAAAATGAATACACCAAACAAACATGTTATGTAAGCATGAGATCACAGTAAGAGTACTTCATATCCATTTGGTGCAAAATAATTCCAAGAAACTGGAGATTAGAATTTAAGTTGTTTTTAAATGGTGATATTGGTTGCTCCAAATCCTCTTCCTTGCAATAAATTTCCCATACACAACTATTATTTTGGCCATCCAAATCTTCTTCCCTGCAACAAATTTCTCTACCGGAGCATTATGCTTAGGATATTCTTCTTTACTTCAACTTATGCCTTGAGTGTCTATCTGTTCATCTGATAGTTCTTTTCCTTAATTTCTGGCAGCTAATTCAAACTTGATTTATTTGTGATGGAAACGTGCAGGACTTACCATTCAAGCAAAAGTATCTAGTGGTTTTCACTGTTGGGTTTGAACAGAAGGATATTGTCAATACTGCTATTTCCAAGGTATATATTTAATATTTATACTGTTTACTAATTAGTTGACTGTGCTTACCCATTTCTAATTCTGAGTCTGAAAATTTACAACTTCACCATTAGTTTTTACTATAGGGATTATAATTAATTACTATGACATCACTATTCATTATTTCTCTTCCTAGATTGCAAGCACTCATTTTTTTAATTTGATCTTAATTACAAGTTTTCAGGAAATTTTACAATTCTTCTTTTCCATTATGATGGGAGGACAAGTGAATGGGATCAATTTGAGTGGTCAAAACAAGCAATTCATATCAGTGCAATGAGGCAAACTAAATGGTGAGAATTGACTTGCCTATCTTTATCATCTCTGTCAAGCATGTGCTGTACTGTATACTGCTTCTGGGGCAAACCCATTCATTAGATACACTACCTCAAAACTGAATACACAATTCAAAATTACATTAAATATATAAAAGATGTATCTGTTTATGTTGAATCATCTACAATGATCAATCTAGCAGCTAGCTTTTGATTTCCATTCTTGCTTTTATATATTCTTAGGTATATTTCCATCTTCATATGTTTTCTTTTTTGAATCTCTGACACGAAGCAAGTTTAGCATCATTCCCATGGATATATAAATTTAGATGCATGAATTTAAGTAACCAGATCCACGTTTCTAGTAAAAGCAAATACAGGAATAATCTCTAAAAATACTAGGACGTGTACATAAGCCAAAGTATGAACTTGTTAAAAAATACAAAGGATGAGTGCACAGCTTCACAATGTGACTAAAAGAAAGCCTAATAACAATGAAAGGAAGAGATTATGACAAAATTAACATAGTAATAAAAAAAAAAATATTTAGCCATAAATAAAAGTTTTACTTTAAGCTAGTAATAATAATCTCTAGAACATACATGCTAATATTAATAAACTTGCAAGATACGGGTTGAGAAGAGGAAGTTAGCAAAGTTGAACGAGATTAGAATGAGCATAGGGATCTGGCTTCGGATCCCCATAAATGCTGCCATATCAGTGCCCTCACTCTCAGATTTCTCTTTCCCCACTAACCACTGCGGGTTTCTCCTACCCCATGTGCCTTCTACTACTCCTCTAATCACTCCTGTGCCTAACACATAAAATGTCATGTCCTGCCATAGTGCCTTCAAGAGCATAGTAGTATCAACTCTCTCCTTAAAAAAGATGAATCCCTCCTTCAAATCTAATGATAATTTCAAATCTAATGATAATTCTGATAGTGGTTCTACTTCAAAATTGTTCTGTTTGTATATATGCTGAAAGTTGATTTCTGATTTAGACTAACCGAGATTGTTGATTTTTGCTTGGAATTGCGGTTTCAGAAACACATACAACCATAACATCTTGTTTTGCAACTCTTATCCACCAAAAAAATGGTTGGTCCAGATAATTGATTCATCCAAAAAAATTTTAAAGTTGTTGTTCACAGACCAGGATCTACATGCTTCTGCGCAGGGCATATGCCTCATGTAAATGAGACTAAAATTGAGGTAAATAACACTTTGCATTGATGTAAGATCTTCTATATAAAGCATTCTTTTTTGTATCATACATTGTATTAAGTACTAGTATTGATTTGGAGCAGATTGCTATACCAGTCATTTGGATTTGGTTTCTCAAGCATACCAGATAAAGAGTCAAAGCAACAAAAAAGTATCAAATGTAGCTCATTAATGTACGAGCAGTTAAAACATAGAACAAAAAAACTTGCGGCTGCATTGCAACAAGTGCTATCTCCTATTTTGAAAGAAGACCGTGGCAGACTTCCTGGCCAGATCTTTGGCTATTCACATTGGCATGGCTTCATGTTTTGATTGTAATATTATATTTTGCTAATTTTGAAACAAGGATGTGCAAACTTATGACAACATTTTTGGCAAATTACATTGTTATGACTTCATTGTCTGATTCAATTTTGCTATTTTAAATGCCCACTGAAGGCAATAGCGATTTTTTGTTCCAACAACATGCTTAATGACATGCAAAAGCTATAACTCATTGCAGGGAAATTGCCACTCTGTGGCTCTTCACTTGTGTCTATTTAATGTACTGCATTACTGATTTTGTTAATGATGGATTAAAATGAAATAAGCTGTAAGAAAATGTTTTAATATACATTTTTTAACCTTGTTAAGAAGTATATATATGTGTGTGGTGCAAAAAAATATAAATCACATATTATATATAAATATATATAATATGTGATTTATATTTTTTTGCACCATTTATTATTTTATGGTGCTTTGCACCACTTGTTATTTTTTATGGTGTTTTGCACCATTTACAAGTTTGTGTATATTAAATAATAATAATAATTTTGGTGTTTTGCACCAAAATGTCTCAATCCATGTTGGATTGGTTTTGGTGTTTTGCACCACAAAACTTCAATCCACCTAAGATTGGTTTTGGTGGTTTGCACCATACACTATGGAATGCCACATATTCATTTAACCCCCAAAACAACTTTTTTACAAACACCACTTTTGCACCATAAATCTTAGCACCACTTGCGTATCCCCACATTATCACCACTTTTGCACCACTATCTGAAAATTGAGGATTTCCCAAATCCTTTACAAATAGTGGTGCTAATGTGAGGCTAAAATACCCTTTTTCTTGTAGTGGATTAATGTTGAATATCTTCTCAATGTCTTCAAAGCGACGATTTCCAATTATGATAATGTGGTAGGAAGAACAAACGAAACTGGAGAAGAGAACATTGAAGGAGGAGAAGAAGAGTTTGAAGAAGATGAAGAAACACCAGAAACCGGGGTTAACTTTATTTGGGACATAGCACCAGATCTATTCGACAATGATGAGGTTAATGAAAAACAAATAGTTCACATGGTGCAACATTCGTACAATACAGGGAGTAAGGGTTATGTTGGGGACTCTGATGTTCCATCCACATCATAAAATCCTAACCGACAGATCATGAATCAAAAGTCTTTATCTTCTACAGCTTTATCCCTTTTGGATTCTAACTTTGATTATAAATTCATATAAGATATGAAAAGAACTAAAGAGGAGATTTCACTTTTTTAATTACTTAAAATACCACAAATTCAAAGAAATGTTAGAAGTACTCTCATGAATTTGAATTCTAACAAATCTTGTGGTGGATCTTTTCAGGTACACAAAAAGAATACTAAAGCTGCCCAAAATAGTGAAGCTATGAGTAAAGTGAAGGGTAAGAAGGTCACAAGTAAAGAATTGGTTTCAAGAACTCCTCCCTTCCTATTGACTTTTGAAATATTTAATAAAAATGCACAAAAGTATGGTTTACTCAGGGGTTTTTAGTAATATAATTCCTTTCTCTGTATGTCAAAAATTGAATGTCAAACCTAAAAAGAGTGAAACTCAAACTATCCAACTTCATAGGACTATAGTGAAAGTTTTAGGCGAAATTAATAATGTTGTCATTAGACTATATTCTAATCACGAGGTCCATAAAATTATTAATATTGTAGTAGTCGACATTCCTGAAGCCTATGGTTTATTGTTGAGTAGGGACTGGTCAAAGAAGTTGAATGGTTATTTTTCCATGGACTAGTCACATCTTTGGTTTCCTTTTAATGGTCATCCGAATCAAATTTGAGTTGACATGGAAAGGCATATGAGACATGTTTTGACTAAGTTTCATGACTCCAATGAACCTATTGCCCCTAACAATTCTAAACTTGGCAATTATTGTTTCGACATTTTTTTTTGGAAACTTTACTGATGAAATTTCACCTCATGCTGAATCTAATTTACAATATGAGGTTTTATGCACTAATGATGTTCAAATAGATTCTGAACCGGCATCTCTTAAATAGACAAGTAATGAGTTCTAGACTTTATATTTTTACGGTGCTAAATCTAAAGAAGGTGTGGGAGCAGGGTGTATTTTGGAAGATCCAAATGGAAACACGACTTTTCTTGCCTGTAGATTAGAGTTCGAATGTATCAATAACTCTGTAGAATATGAAGGCTTGATTCAAGGGTTAAGAAAAACTATCGATAAAAATGTTAAATCCTTAAAAAAAATTGGTGACTCTGAAATCATTGTCAGACCAGTTCTGAAAACCATTCATTGTATTTCGAATCATTTAAAGTCTTATCGACAAGAGGTATGGGATTTAATGAAAAAATTTAATGATATCAGTTTTGCATCCATTCCTCATAGTCGAAATTCATATGTTGATTTATTAGCTAACGTCGCTTCAAAGTTAATTCTGGTGGATAGATTCATGGCTAACTCTTTTTCTGTAGAATTGTTGTTCATACCTTTAGTGGCCGATAATCTCACGAATTTCAGATTTTTTGATGACGATGAGCAAATTATCAATTTTCTTACCTCACAAGAAACGTTTAGAGATTCTTCCATCGATGAAATAAAGCATGATGAAACGCTTTAGGAGTGGTCTGAAACACACAAACCCCAAGGGGTTGAAAATGAGAAGATTCATGGAAATATGATTCCTAGGCCTGTGGTAAGGCTAGAAATTTTTTACGATGTGCAAGATAAATTCAAAAAAAAGTCTAATTGCAAGACCAACAGTTTCATTATGTAGTATGAAGTTATCAATCTAGGGACTAATGATGATCCACAAAATATTAATCTCGGCGCCAAATGTTTCCCATCTGAGAAATTGGCCTTTACCAATTTATTTAAAGAATACGAAGATGTTTTTGCATGAAAGTATTGAAAGTATTTGCACGAAGATGTTTGATACTAAAATTATTCAACATGTTATTCCACTCAAAGCGGATGAAAAGACTTTCCAACAGAAGTTAAGGAAGATGCACTCGAGTATGGAACCGCTCGTCAAATATGAAATTGATAAGCTACTTGAAGCTAAGATAATTTTTCCAGTCCGACATACGCAATGGGTTGTGAACTTGGTCCCAGTCAGGAAGAAAAACAGGGAGATAATATTATGCATGGATTTCATGAATTTGAATAGAGCATCAAAGAAGGACAATTATCCGGTACCCTCGATGAAGCAGATATTGTAGTCTGCATCTCGTTCCGAAATGTTTTCATTATTATATGGCTTCTCGGGATATAATCAAGCTCTAGTGTTACATTTCGATTAACTAAAAACTTATTTTAGGGCTAAATGGGAAACCTATTGCTACAGGAAAACTCCATTTGGCCTGATTAATGCGGGTGCCACCTTTCAGAGGGAAATGGACATTTCTTTTAGGGGTTTAATCAATAAATTTGTAGTGGTATATCCAAATGATGTCACTATCTTCTCGAAAAAAAGGAGCGAGCACCTTTTTCATTTGAGACGGGTTTTAGAACGATGTAGGAAGTATGACATATCCTTGAATCCAAAGAAATACATTTGTGCAGACACTAAAGGTAAATTTCTAGGGTTTATTGTCTCAAAGGATGGAATTATGATTGAACCAGAAATAATGCAAGCGATATCCAATATATCTCCTCCCGTCAGCAAGAAAAATATGCGGTCTTTCCTCGGGAAAATTAATTTTGTCCACATATTTGTTCCCAGTTTTTCCGAAATTGTTAAACCTTTGCAGGACCTAGTGAAAAAGGATGTTGATTTCAAATGGGAACCAAAAGGGAAAAAGGCTTTATATCGTATCAAGGAAGCCATCGCTCAATCCCCCTTGTTAATAAGTCTAGATTTCAATAAAGAGTTCATTTTGTATACATTTTCTTCTGAAACAGCATTCGTCGCTGAACTTACTCAAAAATATTGTTTGAATAATGATTTATCCATTTCTTTTATGAGAGCAGGGCTAAAAGGAGCAGAGTTGAAGTATTATGAGGTTGAAAAACAATCCTACGCGGTGTTCAAAGAAGTAAAACATTTTAGGCCTTACCTCCTAAAATCCAGAACGAAAGTCATCATGTCGTATCCCGCTGTAAGAAAATTACTTGTGCAAAAGGAACTAGGTGAGAAGACGGCCAACTGGGTCACTTGCATTCATCAATGGCACATTTCCTTGCTACTAGTAATTTCACGGAAATACATCAATGTCCCTTTACTGATAAGTTTTGACAAATGCTTGACGTCAACTCAGTTATTCACATTCGTAGAATTATTCTATGTAGCTTGATGCCCATTATCTTCATCGGTGGGTAGTCCCAAATTGGTTAACAATATTCATCAATGAATGGTAATCAAATGGATTCTCTCATGTTCGACGTCAACATAACTATTCACATGATGAAGAATCGTACATCGGATGAGTTGTTTGAAGACCTTGGGCACTTGTAGCATCCTCATGTTTTGTTGTAGCCTAGGTTGTGAATGTACCATATCATATCTTGGTACCATTTGGATAGTTCATTGATATCTGTTATACTCATACATAGATCTACTGTGTATCCTATTCATGGCTATGATCTAATTATTATGACATGGATCCACACTGTATTGTTCAGTGGCCATGAATTTTTATATGGATATGTAGTGTCTTCCTTCGCAGCCATATTTCTTAGGACATTATTATCGGCAAAGATACTTTTATTTTCTTTTTGTAGGTGTCCACCCTTCAGCAGTTTCTCGCTAGAATCCTTTTGACTCTTGGTTTAGCTCTTTCATTTATTTTTAATGTGTTTCGGCCATCAAATCCTCTTCTTACCTCATACATTAGGGGGCATCTGTTACAACTAAAATAATATCACCACTGAACTTATGTAACTCAATAGCCTTGAAATACACTTACAAAAGACCCTTGATTATGTTCAATGCTCAAACTACATCAGAATCCCATAAATATGGATATACACGCTTTTCCTTATATAAACCCGCATACAAACTGGACATATGTGTCTTCCATTTGTGCAATCCGTACATTTGGAGAAATATCAATCTTGAGTGGAGGTACAGGTTTTTGGAGTTGGTTCTGCAACCAACTTATCCGTTTGAGCCCTTATAAAATTTAGTATTGACCGGGAGGAAGAGGAGGCTTGAATATAGTAAGAAACTCTTGATAATAGAGGATTCAAAGTGGGTTGAGGAAATTTGGGCATGAGGGTTTGATACCTTGGTGAAGTAATCAAATTTTAATCTTTGTTGAGTCATCTGGAGGAAACCAGGATATGCTGGAGGATTTGGCTTCTACAAGAGGCTTTCCTCAGGTATCGATTGTAACATTCAATCATTTTTGCGAAGTAATACAAATCGTTTTTCTCCCCCCCCCCAAATCAAGTGTTGCTTTGGTTTGCAATATTGAAAAGTAATTTTTAGTATTGGTTTTACAATTTCAATTATAATTTTATATGCTTGGGAAGAAAGGTGTTTTTTTTGTGTGTTGAAGCAGGTTGCAAGCGATAACATTGGATGAGATTAGCTTCTTCATCAACGGGCGAATTGATCACGCTACAAGAGGTAAGTTGTACCCCTTTTCATATTTTTTTTACTTATTTTGATATTGTGTAAAGATACTTGTGATTTCCCTTTTTTCTTCCTTTGACCATACCCTCACCCAGAGGCGGTGTATTCCCATCAAAAATCCCTCTCTACCACTCCATCTCTCTCTATATCCCTCTCACCTTATATCCTTATAGCCTTATCTCTTTCCATCAATATGACCCTCTCTCTCTATCTATCTATCTATGTGTGTGTGTGTGTGTGTGTGTGTGTGTTTCCCTCCTCCCATGTCTCTCATAACCTCGAGCTCTCTCTCTCTCCACCTTCTGTTTACCTCCCTCACTATCCCTCCATGCATCACTCCCTCCCTCTTTTATCCCTTAATCACTGGCTCTCCATGCCTTTCTCAACAATCCTCCCTACCTTTCTCCCTCCCTCCTTGCCAAGTTTTATTTCTCTCTGTTACTCTACATCACTAACTCCCTTGGTCATCTCTCCCCCTCTCTCCCTCCATCTCTCTCTATCTCACTCTCACCTTCTATCCCTCCAGCCCTATCTCTTTCCATAAATATGGCCATCTCTCTCTCTCTCTCTCTCTCTCCACCTTCTCTTTATCTCTTTCTCTTTAACTCAACTTTCCCATATCTCTCTCCCACCCATCCATCTCTCTCTTTGACTCTCTCTCACACCTTCTATCCCTCCACGCCTATCTCTTTCCATCAATCTGGTCACATCTCTCCCTTCATGCCTCGCCCCACTCTCTCCCACGCCATCTCTTTATCTCTATGTATGTGTGTGTGTCCATCCCCCTCTCTCTTCCACAACCTATATATCTCTCGCTATGTGTGTGTGTGTCCCTTCCCCCCTCTCTCTCATAACCTATCTCTCTTTCTCTCCACCTTCTATTTACCTCCATTACTATCCCTCCCTCCATCACTCTCTTCCTCCCTTCTCCCTTAATCAATATCCCTCCATGTCTTTCTTAATAGCCCTCCATTCCTTTCTCCCTCCCTACTTTCCTTTGTATTTCTCTTTGTTACTCTCCATCCATAAATAAATTTTCTATCTCTCTCTCTCTCCCCCTCCATTTCTCTTTGCCTTGCTGTCACCTTCCATCCCTCCACCCCTATCTCTTTCCATCAATATATCCCCATATCTCCCTCCCTGCCTCTCCCCTCTCTCCCACACTATCTCTCTATCTCTATGTGTGTGTTTGTTCATTCCTCCTCTCTCTCCAACAACCCCTCTCTCTCTATGCCTGTGCATGTCCCTCCCCCCTCTCTCATAACCTCTCTCTCCCCACCTTATTTTTACCTCCCTCGTTATCCCTCCCTCCATCACTCTCTCCCTTCCTTCTCCCTTACTCAATAACCCTCCATGCCTTTCTCACTATCCTTCCCTACCTTTTTCCTCCCACCTTTCTTTATATTTCTCTCTGTTAGTCTCCATCCCTAAATCCCTTTCCCATCTCTCTCTCTCTTTCTCTCTCTCTCTCTCTAACCTTATATCCTCCACCCCTATCTATTTCCCTAGATTTTCCCCCTTCTATCCTTGATCCATGCATCTCCCCCCTCTCTTCCACACCATCTCTCTCTACGTGTGTCTGTGTGTCTCTCCCACCCTCACTCTCTCATAGCCTCCCTCTCTCTCTCTCTCTATTTCTATGTGTGTGTACCTCCCCTCTCTTTCTCACATCCTCTCACTCTCTCTCTCAATTTTCTCTTTACCTCACTCTCTTTAACTCCCTTTCTCATCTCTCTATCTTTCTCCCCATCCATATCTACTTGTCTCACTCTCAACTTCGATCCCTCCACCCCTATCTCTTTCCATAAATATAGCCCCATCTCTCCCTCACTCCCTCTCCCTCCCTATCTCTCCCACAACATCTCTCTCTCTCTCTCTCTCTCTCTCTCTGTGTCTAGGCTCTCTCCCCCCCCCCCTCTCTCTCTCTCTGTCTAGGCTCTCCCCCCCCCCTCTCTCTCTCTCTCTTGCAATGGTGAACACCTAACAATTAAGGCCTATTTCCAAGCCTTATCTAAATTTTGATGGTGTAAGTTGCCTTTCAGACGGACCTCAAATGTCTGATTACCAAGCCTTTACTTAGTTCGGATCTTCTCATCACTTTTTTCCATGACACTTCTTTTTCACACCCGAAATACCCTAGTGCTCTTTCGGGTTGGCCTCCCGCAATGCTTCTCTAGTACACCCTTTCGGAATTTCCCAAATCCTGAAAGCCCAAAACCATGTGGGACCCACAAACCTTTTGGGTTCGCGCGATTAGAACATCCCCCTTTGATCACAATGTTGTGACTCCCCTGAAACCCGAAAGCCCAAAAACTTTTGGTTTCATGCGGATAAAAAACCCTTCTTGTTGCGAGGTCGGGACTCTTCCAAAACCTGAAAGCTAGAAATTTTAAAATCTCCCGAAGAAACGAAAAGTGTCTCTTCCCGAAACGAAGAGTACAAAATCTGTTGATCGTTAAATTACAGTCAATACTTTAAAGTTATTCAGGTTTAATTAGATTTTCATGCACATATTATCAGATTGATTATACACAAATGAATACACTCACAAAACCAAATATTTCACACACAGAATTGATAATTCTATGCTTTTAATCATGAATCACGACAATACATACCCAAATCTACTTTATTCATTATGTTATTCCTCTTTGTTACATTCTTCGACTGGATTTTACATTCGCTAGTCTGTAATTGACCCTCAGGTCGGCACACACTCTCCATCTCTCCAAAAATTGCACTCAGATGATGATCAATGCTCTTTTATTCTGATCTCCACCTACTAAGAAGACAAAAACAAATCGTTCCCTCTCCCCAAACTATCTCATCAAAAACATCTACAAATAAAAATATTTAATTTTTTTTTACCTTATCATGTGATCATCCCACCACATCGCTAGGCTCTTGATCTGACTTTGACGACTCTTCATATTCAAGTGCTTTCCGAATGCACCTGCATAAGCCTCCCTAATAAAGACTAGTTATGAGCTCCTACTCATAAGTTCTTCTATAGAATGACCTTCTTTCTGTAGGGTTCCTTCATCCATCCAAGTAGAATCCTCCATCGGGCGATCTTTCCACTTCACCGGGGACTCCAAGTATTCTTCCCTCCTAGTCGTCTTGCCAACATGTGTATCCAAAGTATGTTTAGCCTCTAAACTCTTCAGCATAGGCATTTTTTTCAACCAGTATTTCTCCTTGCCTTCATTATAGTCAAGACTCCCAAAAATTTGATCTCCATCACCAGTTGTATAGGAATACAAATCTGCTACATTAAAAATGGGTGAAATTCCAATGTCTAGGGGTAACTCCAGCTCATAATCATTTCCTGAAAACTTGTGGAGGACTTTACAAGGTCCTATATTCTTCATTTTTAACTTATTATATTCTCCCCCAGGAAACCTCTCCTTTCTTAGGTGGGCTAAGACCATATCTCCCACTTCAAATTTTAACTCTTTCCTATGAAAATATGCTCGCTTCTTGTAGTTGTAGCTTGTGATCTATAATCTCTATTTTACTTGCTTGTGCAACTCAGTCATGGTTGTTACAAAATCCTCCCCATTAGCACTTCTATGCTAAAGCTTTCCCAAGTCTCTTAGCTCACAAACTCCCCTCGGATGCATGCCATACAAGATCTGAAATGGACTCTTCCCCATGCTCCTATTTGGTGAATCATTATAGGAAAACTCATTCTGGGCTAACACACGATCCCACTGCTTGGGATGATCACCACTAAACTCCTGAAAAAGTTACCCAAACTCCTGTTCACAATCTATGTATGTTAATTAGATTGTGAATGATATGTTGAGCTAAAATTTAGCCTAGTTCCAAGTATGATTCCAGAAGGTTCTCCAGAAATGCACTATGAATCTGGTTTCCCTGTCTGAAATTATACTCTTCGGAAAACCATGCAACCGAACAATCTCCTAGAAAAAATTGCTACATGGGTAGCATCACTAGTTTTTGAACATGGAATGAAATTAGCCATCTTTGTAAATATGTCCACAACTACAAGGATTCAATCACTACCTTGTTGATTTCTTGGAAAACCCAACACAAAATCCATACTCACTGAATCCCAAGGTCTATTGGGAATGGGTAATGGCATGTACAATCCAACATTCTGACTTCCCCCCTTTGCATGTTGACATACCCTGCACTTATTCACATACCTCTGCAAATCTTCTTTTGTTTTAGGCCATAAATAGAAATTACTTAGTTGCCCAAGTGTCTTCTCAATACCAACGTGTCCATCCAACCTGCCATTATTCTTTTCTTCGACCAAGTTCTCCCTCATTGAGAAATTGAGGATACACAGCTGGTTGTTCTTGAACAACAACCCATCCTGTAGCATAAATTCCTTCGATGGACTGTTGTCCATACTATTTGGGTTCTTACACACTGCAAAAGCTTCTTTAAAATCACCATCAATATCATATAAATCCTTCAAATAATCAAATCCCAAGACTTGTACTTGACTCTCCTGCATTACTAAACATCTCTTGCTTAAAGCATCGACAACCTTATTTTCCTTCCCACTAATGTGCTTCAAAATAGAGGTGAAATTATGGAGGAACTCCACCCACTTTGCATGTTTATGACTCAACTTTTGTTGTTGCATAATATATTATACATGGATATTTTTAGGGGCTAAACATAGCTCATGGGCTAAATTAAGGGGGTTACAAAAATTCAGTGGGCTATTTTTTTATATGGAAAAGGGTTTTCCCAATTAAAATGTATTTTCCCAATACTTATTAGAAAAAAAAAATCCAAAATGAATAAACTCACATATATTAATGAGAAAAGTGAAAAAAACTATTTTCACCCTAGTGAAACCTCCATCCAATCTGTCTTTCACCCCCAATTTCAAGAGAAATTACAATGAAATCATTCATTCACCCTCGATTTTCAATAATGGAGGCTCCCAAGGGTTTTTTCACCCTCCATTTTCCTTATAAATCCGACATACGATTGCATTCATCCAAATTTTTAGTCAATTTCATGTTTATAACTTCCTTAAGCCCTCAATTTTTAGTACTGGAGGGAAATTAAGAGTGATTTGTCATATATAAAGGATGCAGCGATTCATAGTTCACCCACATCAAATTGCACTTGCAGGGTGAAAGTTTTGGTTTATGTGATCTCACTTTTCATTCTTATTTTTCTCAACATTTTAAACTCCGTGCAACATCTCCATCATCAAAATCTCAGGTCTTAAGGGGGCACACAACACATGCAATTTATCAGATAATACAAACTTTCATCATGCTTTTTATCCAATAATTAACATGATATACTTTTTATCATGATTTTCATGTTTTTTATCCACAACTACAATAGATTATTATACTGTAAACTTTCCTTTTATCATCAATGTTTTTTAAGGCTTGTTGAATTATAGGGTGCTCTTGATTCTTACAGATCATTCAATGTTGTTAGGGTTTTAATACATCCTAGGAGTATTGGTTCCATGACAACATTATAGAGCTCATAAGATATGATTTATTTTATGCCTCGTCATGTTTAAATCATCGATTGACATTTATACAAATTGTTAGTGGTTGCTTTGGCATATGCTCTTCTATTGCATTACCTTACTAATATGCAGAATCAAAAGTTGAGTCTCCCTAGAAAAATATTCACCAAGACATTACAAGGTTTAATAATTCGATGAAATATTTACCAAGATTTTACAATGTTTGATATTTCAGTGAATGCTTGCCAATATTTTACAATATCTTATAATTTAGAGAATGATTCGCCAAGATTTTACAATATTTCTATAATAAAATTAAAATTAGCCAAAAAAGTCTATATAGATATTATATTATTGATAAAATAGTCTTCAAATTTTCCTATATATCAGGGATATTCACCCATTTATTATACATATAAATTTGTGGGTGGTTCTTAAAATTATCCTTGATACTATAAGACAGACTTATCATTGTACATAACGAACTCCTTATTTACTAAGTAATGACTCCAATGCTTCAAAGCTTGAATCATTGCATAAAATTATTTGTCGTAGGAAGAGTACTTATGTTTTGAATTATTTAATTTCCAATTGAAATACGCAATGGGCTTATTCTCTTGGCTCAATACAACTCCAATGGTTGTCCCACTGGCATCACATGTCACTTGGAAAATTTGATTGAAGTCGGGAAACTTCAACACTGGCTTCTCGGTGATTTTCTTCTTCAATAATTGAAAACGTTTCTTTGCAACTGATGTCCAACAAAATGGTTGTCTATCCTTCTTGATGGTATCAAGGATAGGTGCGCAAATGCCACTGAAATTCATAATAAAATTCTGTAGAGGCTAGCTAAGCCATGGAAACTTCTCACCTCAAAAAGATTCCTAGGTGATGGCCAATTCATAATTGCCTCTACCTTCTCTGGATCCATTTTCAATCCATCTTTAGAAATGAAAAAACCTAAGTACACAAGCTATGTTCTCATAAAAGAACATTTTTTCATGTTAATCACTAACTTTTCTTGGTTCAATCTTTCTAAGACATACTTCAAATGTCTCAAATGCTCTTCTCTAGTTTAACTAAAAACCAGAACATGTCATCCAAATAAATAATGACAATCTTACCAATGAACTCCTTCAAGACTTCATTCATCAACCATATACAAGTACTAGGTGCATTTGACAACCAAATGGCATGACCAACCACTCATACAATCCATCATTGGTCTTGAAAGTTGTATTCCACTCATCCCCTTATATGATTTGGATTTGATGATAACTGCTCTTCAGGTCAATCTTTGAAAAGTAAGCTTCTCCACTCAATCAATCCATCATGTTGTCCATTCGTGGCAATGGAAACTTGTAATAGATAGTGATCTTGTTGATGGCTCTGAAATCACTGCACATGCTCCACTCTCCATCCTTCTTCGGACTCAATATTGTAGGCACGTCACATGGACTAAAACTTCCTTTTATTAGTTCTTTATCCAACAACCCTTGGACTTGTTTCCTCACTTCTCGATTTTCTTCAGGTGTCATTCGATATGCAGCTTTGTTTGGGAGACTTGCTCTTGGTATCAAGTCTATGTGGTGACTAATACTTTGTTTAGGTGGTAACTCATTCAGAAAATCATCAACTACAATATCATGAAACTCATGCAACAAATCCTGAATTTAAATAGGTAAATCTGAAATTATAGTGTGCAGAAGTGTTATCTTTGGCTTGCAGGCAACTATGTAACTTACCTCTTCTTCTTCCATCTGCTGCAGGAATTCCTTTCCACTCAACAACAATACTTTTGGGTTGCTTTTTTTAGTTGCACCTTCCTCCTTCAATGGCACAAGAGTGTGCTTAATGTCATCATTTTCAAACTTATAAAAGTTACTCGCTCCATCATGTGTCACCTTCCTATCAAACTTCCATGGGTGACCCAAAACAATGTGGAAAACATCCATCATCATGATGTCATGGAGCACCTTGTCTTTATATTGGCCTATCTAAAACTCAACTTCACTTTTCTCACTCACCAACAATTGGTCTCCTTTCTGCAACCATGATACCTTATAAGGTGTGGGGTGCTTCATCATTTTCAATGCCAATTTATCCACCATCTCTTGGGAAACTAGATTGTCAGTAGTCCCAATTTATCCACCATCTTTTGAGAAATATGGAGAAGCAAGGATGAGAGGTAGGACTGGTGGGAGGTACCATACCTTATTTTTATTTTTATTTTTAGGAATTATTTCAACTAAATATTGAATGTCTCAACCATTTATTATGTTGTTTTCGATTGTCCAATTAATATTAGCATATGGCACATATATTGGTGATCGCTAAAGAAAATCATCAAGTATGTTCTGAACACTAAAAAATAGATAGATATGTTGATGTTAATCATAGGGAATATAACGCATTCTTCATTATTGACTGGGGATGTCATGGTGAAATTTCTCAATTCCTACCAAAATTTATGGTCGAAAATATATTTCATACAATATTTAAAAGATCAATGGGAGCCAAAACTAAGTGATCAACCCTATTAAAGAGATTTTGTTGGTTTTAATTTATATATATATATGTGTGTGTGTGTGTGTGTACCTATTATTTTGATCTATCATATGAAACGTTGCAAGTATGTAGGTCAAATCATATAGATACTTTTGATATGCAAACAAGGAAACAAATACTTACATTGAGTATATTACCATAATCACACGAAGAAATGATTTCTTAGAGAGGTGAGTGTCTGATGGTGTCTTTTTTTTCTTGCACACATTATGGAATATGTAAGACAATTACATTAGAGTTAATCATAACATTATAAAAGATAACAAACATCTTATTGAATTAGTGATGATATTATTGAAACTTTTTAGTGCCTCTTCTTATAAAATGGATTGGCTTATTTGGAAATTTACAATTCAAACACATTTCTACTTTGTTTTTTTTTTATGTTTGTGAAGAAAATGAATGTAATCATAATTTTATGGGAAACCACATAAAAAACACTTTACGGAAGAGTGCACTTAACATCCTAGACATTAATGTCCTTTATGACCTTGACCTAGTCACAAACATGACAACTAAATACATTTTACACAGTGCATAATCTTGAAAGCATCATGCCCTATTTCAAATGCCTAGATGCAAAGATGGATAATATTTGCAAGAATGTTTCAAAGGCATATACGTTCATTAAAAGTTTGTCCTATTCTATCCCTCGTAATGTGACACTCCTTTCCCTCTATCACTGATATTCCTTGACTTAAGAGAAGAGATTAATTTATTCCTTGACTCCAATACTTTTGGAAATGAGGTCAATGACACACCTATTTGAAAAGGGGATGACCAAGAGAGAAAAAAATTGTTACATAAACACACCAACCAATGGACCATTGAGGACATCAGTAAGGCCATTGATCATTGCATTTCTACGAAATGCAAGAGAAATGGGTTAATTATGTTGGAAATGGTAACGGGTGCAATAACCATGAAGCATTTGGGTGATATTTTAACTTTCGGATTGAAACCTTTTAGGATTATGAAAAGAGAGAATGCTAAGATTTGGTACTCCCACAAGTACCTAAGAAGCTTTATCGAAAGATGTTTCAAATGTTCTTTGAAAAAACAGACATGTATACGACACTTGTTGGAGTTATAAAGTAGATGAGATGTGGTATACAAAGTAAGAGACCCAAATGAATTAATCTAATCTAATTATAGAGACGTTTAAAGTAATTCAATTAAAATTTGGTGACCTATATTAAATTCTAGGATTATATTGGTGAAAATATTTCAAACAAGAAGTTTTTCCTGACTTGCTTTTGGGTTCGAAACTCTTAAAAAATAAAAATCCACATTCCTTCCCAAATTTTCATACACTATGGAAAAATGAATAAAAAATGTCAATATAATTAAATTAATAATAAAATTTTAATAATTTAACAATATCATTTAATTAATAAGTTACAAATCTAAATATATAAAATAACCATGCATTATCTCATTTAATTTCACCATCTAAGAAAAAGTTACAATCTTCCTATACCCCCACAGATATTACATTGCATGTAAAAGGAATAAGCAAATCTAATTCATGACCGGGGAACAATAAACTTTTCTTCCTTGCTTGGAAAAATTAAATATTTTAGATTTTAAATATTATTTTTTTATAATTGGTTAAAAGCCTGATAAATTATGTATTAAATATTCACTTTTTTATTTAAAAAAAATACAAATCAAATTGAACTCTAATCTTATAATTTGTTAAAAACTTAATTATTTATAAATTAAATATTTACTTATTTATTTAAAAAAATATTAATCAAATTAAATATTTACTTATTTATTTAAAAAAATATTAATCAAATTAAAATTTAATTTGGATTAGAAGTAAGGTTTAAATTTCCTTAATCTAACTATTATTTCATGTTTTGAAGAAGATAAAATTAACCAGATTACAAGTCTCCTGATCAAGATTTACAACAAAAAAAAATCAAACATGGAAAAAGTATGAAGAGGAGTTAACGCTGTGATTGTTATGATCCTTTAGGCTGCGAGGTTATTAAAATCATTCCTGCATTCATTCATTCATTAAGACGTAGCATTTAATAAAATAAAGTAATGATGCTGCTCAACGACAAATACTAAATTGCCGCTCCAACGATCACCAGATAATTGCAACTTATGAAGCTGAGATGTTTAAAGCGGTCTCCGATGTTCATGTTTCTCACAGTCTCGAAAGTATTGAAGGCGAATAAAATTCCTGAAGAATGTGTTGGAATCTGGAAGCCCTTGCAGCCTCGAGCACCCTTCGAGATCGAGGTGTTGGAGGTTGGTCAAACGCACGAAGGAATCTGGAAGCCTTTGCAGACTCCAGCACCCCGAGAGATTGAGATCTTGGAGGTTGGTCAAGCGCCCGAAGGAATCTGGAAGCCCATTCATATTACTGCAGGTTGTGAGATCGAGGTATTGGAGGTTGGTCAAGCTCCCGAAGGAATCTGGAAGCCCTTGCAGACGCTGGCAAATTGAGAGTTTGAGGTGTTGGAGTTTGGTCAAGCTCCCGAAGGAATCTGGAAGCCCTTGCAGACGCTGGCACATTGAGAGATCGAGGTGTTGGAGTTTGGTCAAGCTCCCGAAGGAATCTGGAAGCCTTTGCAGGTAGCTGCACGATCCGAGAACGAGGTGTTGGATGTTGGTCAAGCGCCCGAAGGAATCTGGAAGCCTGTACAGGCTGGAGCATAAGAGACTGAGGTCTTGGAGGTTGGTCAAGCTCCCCAACGAATCTGGAAGCTCGTGCATACTGTCGAACGCGTATAGTTGGAGGCGTTGGAGGTTGGTGAAGCGCGCGAAGGAATCTGGAAGACTTTCCAGACTTCCGCATGAGAGATGGAGTTCTTGGAGGTTGGGCGCCAAGCAACAGAAGGAATCTGGAATCTCGTTCAGATCCAGAGCAGTCTTTGAGAGATCGAGGTGTTGGAGGTTGGACAAGCGCCCGAAGGAATCTGGAAGCCCATGCAGCCTTTCGCACCATGAGAGATCGAGGTGTTGGAGGTTGGTCAAGCACCCGAAACAATCAGGCAGCGACTCCAAACGTTCGCTTCTGAGGAGTAGGTATTTGAGCGACCCAAGATGACAAAATTCCTTTGGTAATGATTTGATATGACTATTCTTCACCACAATTTTCTCGATGTGCTCCAACAGCCCTATGGAATTAGGAAACTTTGAAAGAGGAGCATCAATATATAACTCCCGCAACTGCAGAGGTGCCTGAAACGCAGCTTTCATCAGTCAACTATTAAGAAGATAAAGATATGATCACTTCCATCTAACATAATCCATCAAACACGTTCAGGACCCTGTGCTGCTATATTAATAGCAACAATTGTCTACCCTAAAATAGAGTATCTAATTACTAGAGAGAGAGAAAACACAGAAACAGCTTTAATTACCTGAGATGCTGTTCGCCACAGTGTTTTCAATTTCTCTCCCACCACTTGTACAACCCTTATATTTTCCATCGAAATCCAGAAAGGCAGATTAGTGTCAGGACAGTTAGTCCAACGTAGCCATATCAGATTTGGTGACTGAGCCCTCCTCAATATGCGCTCTAAATCACGACCTTCAGTTGCAATGAGTTGCAACTTGCTGCTGCTTTTCTTTGGCAGCACCCAGCGAGGAGACAAATTGTCTTGTGATCTTGTAATCTCATCATAATCAAGAAGGTGATGAACCGTTCTAATTCCGCGCACCTGGGTTATCAGCTGCTCATTCGTTCAAAACAAATAACAAACATATTAAACAGAGGAATAAGATTTCCCTTTCTGAATCTGCTGGATAAAGAAACCTTAAAGTTGTTTGAAAAATTCAAGCACTTACAGATGATTGCTGCCGCAAATCACGAATGTCTTTAGTTAGACGCCAAAGACGATACGGGATTACTCCAGAAGACTTTTCCCGATCCACAATTTCTCTTCCTAGATCCCTCAAGTGATCATGCATTCTTATGCTACTTACTTTGTAAGGTGTCCAGTCTTGGTAATACTTGCATTCGAACTCGTTCGAGTCATCCTTCAATATTTCGATTGAATCGTACTTGTCCTCCTCGACTACCTCAACAAGGCACTTGTCCTGCAGATTTCGAAACCCCACAAAACCGCTCCAGCCTGATCCGTCGCATATTTTAATGGCCATATCCCTCTCTTCTCCAATGAAATAACAAGCAATGTCTAGGAATATTTGTTTTTCCTCTTCTTCTAGTGCATCGTAACTTATCTTAAGCCTCTCCTGAATTTCACTAGGAAGTTTGATTTGGCGAAGTTTATCCAATTGGCCTTCCCAATAAGGCTTGTCATTCTTTCCACAGAGAAGTGCCCCAAAGACTCTCAAAGACAAGGGCAATCCATCGCAGGCTTTACAAAACTCAGATACCAGATATTCGAAACCTGGCGATGGCTGAGGCTGCAAGAAGGCGTGCGAGCAGAAGAGCTGTTGGGAGTGTTGTTCATTGAGGCCTGTCAATTTATAGATTGATGACTCTGCTATTCCTGAGCCTGTGAGGACATTCATGTAGCGAGATGTAACCAAAATCAAGCTCTCGGAATGCAGCACGCCCTTTATTGGCAAAAATGCACGCAACTGATCTGCATCATCTACATCATCCATAACAATTAGAGCATGTACAGATAAAAGACGACTTCTCAGTATTTCTATCCCTTCGTCAACGCTATCTATTTGCTTAGTTGTCTGTGTCAAGCCGTGCAGAAGTTTGCTCTGCAGGGAAGTCAAAGAGCTTTGACGTGCAGTCTCTCTGACTTCATATAGGAAGAAGGATTTGTTGAAAGCGCAACTCTTCATGTTGAAGAGTTCTTTGACTAGAGTTGTCTTGCCCGCTCCGCCCATGCCAACAATCCCCAAGATCCGAGCTTCGCCATTCTTTTGCTGCTGAAATAACACAGTCTTTTTAAAATCGTCAACTTTGACTTGCAGACCAGTGGGATAAGTAGCCACATCCATGGGTGGCTTTGTGCGGTTCTTAATCACACATCCCACAACATCATCCAACAGCTTCCCCTCGTCACTGGAAATTTAACAAAAACAAACAAAACCCATCATCATTGTAAAATTAACTAAAACAAACCAGTTAGATCAATAATACGGACAGGGAGAGTTAAGAGTTCTAACCCATTGTACGCGGCCAGTTCGAAACCGACTATTTTCGAGGTTTGATGGAGGGCTTTTCTCCAATTCTCAAGTTTGTCGTGCTTGTATCTGCCTGTCTCTTCCAAAATATTGAGAGCTCGAGCATACCGTCCTTTTGCATTTTTGCTGACCCATCTAAGCTCAAAACGGGCCACGTTATAAAAGACGGGGATTACGGTATCCCCAGATTTGCTCAATATATGCTCGAGCTCATCGAGACACCATGCTGACTCCGCATATCGAGGTGAGAAAATGGCGATATGTACAGAGGCGGTTCTGATGGCGCCTTCGATTTGAGACTGTATGTATTCTCCCTTCTGCAGTTCCTCCTTGTCCAAGAAAGGTTGCAATCCATGCTGTGAATTAAGAAGGCGCTTGTAAAGATCGGTAGCGAAGGTATTTTTAACGTCAGGACCACGGTGATTGATAAACACACCGTGGTAGACGGAAGGAGTGGCTGTGGAGGTGGAGGTGGAGGGGGTATCGGCTGAGGGATGAGCTGTGGATGTTTGCAGGTCTGCCATTGAAGAGAGATAGAAAGAAGAAGTGAATAACAGATTGATAGAGTAAGTGAATGAAAGAATTTTGGTCCTCCCAAAGTGAAATCTAAATCTAGTTTATAGCACTCACGCCTCGTCTCCGAAACAGCACGGCAACGAAGAGGAAACAACATGGCAACTTAGACGAAATATTAATATTTAATGATGTATGGCACGAGTATTTAAATAACAATTGCAACGTTAATGTGGCCACGGTGACAAGGACCATGGCACAAGTATTTAAATAACAATTGCAACGTTAATCTGGCCACGTTTGTCACCAATCATACAAAGTCTTCGTTTGACAAAGCACGATACGGTTATTAAAGTATGAAGGGTGGTAATATTCACCTACAAATATTTCACGCCACGTCCTGTTTATTTTTTATATTTGTAAACATATAATTTATGTATTATTAGCATAGTAAAGAAAATGTAAAAGCATATTTCACGCCACGTCCTGTTTATTTTTTATTTTAATTGAAATATATAATTCACTAATATGGCAATGAAAAGGAAACAACATGGCAACTTAGACGAAACAACATGGCAACAACTTGGACTCAAACATGTTAATATTAATGATGTTGTCAATTATTATATGAAGAAAAATAACGATAAGGACTTGGCACAAGTATTTGAATAACAATTGCAACGTTAATCTGGCCACGTTTGTCACCAATCATACAAAGTCTTCGTTTGACAAAGCACGATACGGGAATTAAAGTATGAAGGGTGGTAATGTTCACCTACAAATATTTAAACATATAATTTATGCATTATTAGCATTGTAAACAAAATGTACAAGCATTTTTCACGCCATGTCCTGTTTATTTTTTATTTTAATTGAAATATATAATTTACTAATATGGCAATGAAGAGGAAACAAGATGGCAACTTAGACGAAACAACATGGCAACAACTTGGACTCAAACATGTTAGTATTTAATGATGTTGTCAGTTATTATATGAAGAAAAATAACGATAAGGACCATGGCACAAGTATTTAAATAACAATTGCAACGTTAATCTGGCCACGTTTGTCACCAATCATACAGAGTCTTCGTTTGACAAAGCACGATACGGGTATTAAAGTATGAAGGGTGGTAATGATCACGTACAAATATTTAATCATATAATTTATGTGTTATTAGCATAGGAAAAAAAATGTAAAAGCATATTTCACGCCATGTCCTGTTTATTTTATATAATTTATGTATTATTAGCATAGTAAAAAAAAATGTAAAAGCATATTTCACGCCATGTCCTGTTTATTTTTTATTTTAATTGAAATATATAATTCACTATTATTAACAAAGTTAGAAAATGTAAGAGCACTCTATTTTTTTGCTTTGCTGTATATATCACATCAAAAAAATTCAAAGCCTATTTCATGCTATGTCTTGTTGGTTTTTTATTTTATTTTAAATATATAATTTACTTATTATTATATCAAAGCCTATTTCATGCCATGCTCTCTTAGCTTTTATTTTAATTTAAATAATAATAATTTATGTATTATTAATAAATTAAACAAAATGTTAAAGTCTATCAAGCCTATTGCATGTCATACATTATTTATTTTAATTTAAATATATAAAAGCAAAAGTAATGTCCAAACTTATGTCATGCCATGCCTTTAAAAAAAATTCAAAAATGTCTAGTTTGTTTTTTATTAAATATTTTTTTGTTTATTTGAATGGATAATAATTTTAAAAAATGTCAAAACCTATCTCTTTACTTTTCATTTTAATTTAAATAATAGTAATTTACGTATTATTAACACATCAAACAAAATGTCAAAGTCTATAAAAGCTATTGCATGCCATACCTTTTTTTTTATTTTAATTTAAATATATAAAAGCAAAAATAAGGTCCAAACTTATTTCATGCCATGCCTTTTAAAAAAATTCAAAAATGTCTAGTTTATTTTTTATTAAATATTTTTTTGTTTATTTGAATGGATAATAATTTTAAAAAATGTCAAAACCTATTTCATGTTATGTCTGGTTTATTTTTTATTTTATTTTAAATATGTAATTTATGTATTATTATATCAAAATCTATTTCATAGTATGTTGTGACAATTTTTTATTTTAATCTAAATAATAATAATTCATGTCTTATTAGCAAAATAAATAAATGTTAGAGATTTCGTCCTTCTAAATATTTGATAAAGTCTAGGATTTGGATATAGGTTGGTTTAATACTATTTTAGTTGATAGAAGTTTACATATCTTTTTTATCCAATTTATTGAGCACACTTGCAATTTAAATGTTCTAAGTTTGAAAGAAACATTTATGTTTTCTACTGAATTAGTTTGTATGATTCTAAAAAAAATTATGGTAATTTTTTTCCTTTTATATTTAATTCATCTACATTATAATTAAAAAACAATAATATAAATTTATTTTAATTTCGAATGTTGTAAGTTATATGAGAGATTTAAACACATTTTTAATTCCCTATTATAACTCTTTAATATATAAATAGCACCAGCATAGATCTACCACTACAAGAAGCACGCGTATGAATAAAAACAAATTTGAGATTACTACATGGGACATATCTCAATTTTTGTTTGGTTTATTTGAATGGATAATAATGAAGTAATTAAGAAAAACAATTCTAAAAATTTAATCATTAATATTAAATTGATAATTAAATATTTAAGTTGATAAGAATGAAATATTCATGTTGTCAATATGGTACTTTGTGATTACATGTATGGTGTGCATGATGTGATTTTGTTTTGCATAAATAGAGAAAGATTCTATAGAGCCATCTTACTAAGTATACAAATCTAATTTGAAAGTGAGATCTTTAATGTTTTTTTTTTTAAGCAAAAAAAAAACTTTCATTCTATTAAGGTAGGATTCAAAATTATAAGCTTCATCATTACAAACATCTAGGTGCTAAAGGAGCCACCACAGAGCTTCAAACTTTCCCATAAAAATCATAACCCAAAGCCTAGAGTCATAAGCCATCGACAACAAAAAACAGAACAGAGCTACATCGGCCGAGCCACTTCAAGAAACCAAACAGGAAACAGAGAGCTATAACCAAACGAAAGCTACTTGCCCCAAAACCCCATATCAAGACGAGGCCAAACCCCTATTACAAAAGAAGATGTTCCGCATACATACATCGCCCAAAGAACAGACCCACCACCAGAGAACCGAAACAGGTAAAACAGAAAATCAATACAAGCCGATAATCACCATGCCGAAATAGTACTTCCCCAGGCAGAGACCAGGCACCAAAGGGAAGAAATTATCCGGGTGGACCAGCCTTGTCCTTGATGATCACAACTGGAGGCGCCTCCACAGCCTCCCCCTTACCACACAAATTGATCTCACGAAGATTCTCCACTTTTTTGGGACGATTAAGGAAGGAAATCCATAAGTCACCAGCCATCGCATCCAACTTCATATGGATCCAATGCGACTCCTCAGCATGGTCCTTGCAGAGTTACTCCAGCTTATTCAGCCACTAAGAGCCAGACAGAATGTCGCCCCGTGTTTCCAAGCACTTTGCAATAAGAGTCTTGGTAACCAATAGTGTTACAACGACCCGGTTGTACAGAGCCATTCGCCCCAATTTATTTCCTAGGTCGTGGACCCATTCAGCCATAGCAACTGCCTCCTCAGGCAGCTCCTGATCACCCACCAGGCTCCATAAATTCGCTTCCACCTCCTCCACTTCTAGTGGAAAGAAACGGCGAAATAAAATAGCCATCACGACAGCGTTCCATTGCTCCCTACTGGGGCTAGCCTACACCGGGGTACCCCCTCCGACAATTCTAGGCTCACCATGAGCTTGTCTACCTATCCTAACATTTCTCCCTCTCGGCGGCATGATACCAGCCCTCTTATTATCACTTTGCACACCCCAAAAGGATACAAAAGAACTACGCCAGGTACCAATGTAATACAAGCAATAACCACTATGAATGTTACCACCCTTGAACACCAAATTTAAAGGAAATCCGCCCCCTGCATCCATTAAATACCTCATCATAATATAGACTCTGTAATGATTAAGTCTGTCCTGAGCCTTCACCACTTCCACCCCCCTCTGATCAGAATAATCCGTAAGAATCGTGTGAGGCCGATTCGCCATGACCTTCTCACGCACCAAATCTCTTAACTTAATAACCCCAGACGATGGGAAATCAACATAACGCCACATAATTGTCCCTTTATCAGTTTTACCAGAGTGCCATCTATCAAGATCATCCATAGAAGGGTACCAACTGTTATTAATCATCGGAGTTAGGAGTTATTCTGTCGTCAGCAATAGGCATCTTACCTCCACGGTCACACTCGGTGATCCTCATACACTTAAGATGACACGTACCCGACGGTAATTCTAATGCCTCTCCGTCCCATCTTTCATTAAGGTTTCTGGCACCCTGGTTAGCCAACACGTCAGCCAAGCAGTTAGCACTTCTCCTGACGTGCTGGAAAATAACGAAGTTGAAAGAAGCAATGAGGTTTCCTAGACACGTCAAAAACCACGCCAGACGCCATGAAGTTGCCAGCTTAGCAGCTCGGGTCCCATTGTTAAGTTTAATGGCAATCTGTATAAGCATATTCGAATCCCCTTCCACGATAATGCAGCTTAAGCCACGATGTGCCACCATGCTTAAGCCCTGCAGCAGTGCTTCACATTCAACGACATTGTTGGTTTCGAAGCCTAGATGACCATAGTTGCTAAACAATACCTCGCCCCGATCATTGCACAGAGCTCCACCATACCCTGCATTCTCGGGGTTGCCTTTGGAGGCCCCATCGAACTTCAGTTTCAGCCACCCCTGTAATGGCGGCAAGCACACAGTTGGACTCTGCTACACATTAATACTAGTATTGTTGTGCCCGAAAAAATGTGGAAGCACCATGATATCCCAAGTATGAAGAATCTGTAACTCATTTGCCAGTATGGTCAGATCCTGTTCAGTCCACAAAGTTAATTTCAGCGTCTCAGTAATCCAATGCTGAATATGCCCCCAGACCATCTTCCACGTACTACTTTTTCCAGTAAAAAGACGCTTGTTTCTTTCCTTCCACACCTCCCATAGGGTGTGAGATCTTTAATGTTGGTAGCATCCAATGATGTAATTATGTGTATTCATATGTTTTATCTTTCAATATATTTATGCTTCATTCCTTAATGATTTCGGTTTCAACATTTACAATATATTAATATATAACCACTCAAAACAACTCAAGGATAGAGTGGGAATCAATCTATGTTATAGTGGATATATAAGGTCGTTTGAGCTATGTAAAATATGGCTTATTTAATACAAATGGAACTTGAAATAAATTTTCTAGGAAAAAAAAATATGTCAGTGTGTAAAATATTATCTTCAAATTCAAATATTTGAATTCATTTTATCTTTATATGATGCAATTATAACCAACATCAATTGATATGATTTTTAATTTTAAAAATAAAATAAGATAGAAGTATGTGTTCCTCGTATTTGGTGATATTACTAGACTGAATATTTTTTTTTGTTATAAAAACCCCACAAAAAATCAAGTGTTAGATCAAAGAAAGAGTGCGCGGAGAGTGAGTTCTGAGTTGAAAAGCTTGAGTGACATAGTGGCAATGGATCTTAAGATTGAGTTGTAGCTATTAATGGCTACTCATAAATTCACTTTATGACTTAGAGAAGAAATAATGTGAAGAAATGAAATAAAACAAAAGTGAACTTACTTTTTAATGAGAGGAGGGAGATGAATATTTTTTATTTTTTTTTATAATTAAAACTCCACAAAAAATCAAGTGTTAGATCAAGAGTGAGTTATGAGATTGAAAAGCTTGAGTGACATAGTGGCAGTGGAGCTTAGGATTGAGTTGTAGCCATTAATGGCTGCTCATAAATTCACTTTATGACTTAGAGAAGAAATGATGTGAAGAAATGAAAGAAAACAAAAGTGAACTTACTTTTTAATGAGAGGAGGGAGATGAATAGTTATGAAATCACTTGGTTTTTTATTAAAAATAACTAATGGATCAGTAATGGAGGGTGTCGTAGCTAATTCACAACTAATCACACATTAATCAAGTTAAAGTTTGATGTACCTATTGTGTGTGAGAGCTAACATTTGATGCGAAGAGTTCAAAGCATAAAATGCTAGTGAAAACTACTCAAAAAACCTCTATTTTTTGAGAAAAACACTAATGATTAACTAATCCATGCTAATCAAGGGATAAACGAGATTAACTCCTTTGTATTGAAATTCATGTGTGTTGGGGTGAGGGGAAATGAGTAATGGACCGCACCTTTGGTGCATTTTTTTTTATGAGGTGGTAAAAATGAGTAATGGACCACACCTTTGGTGCATTGTGAGCGATGGTGTAAAATAAAAGGGATTTAACTCAAAAACCAATGCTCATATGGGAGGAGAGTGTTATTTTTTCCCATAACTTCCCATACTTAGCCGTTTTTCTACTTTCATGGCCCTGTCAGTAAGCTCGGAGAAGAAGGCAATAATTTGACCATAAATTTATCATCTGGAGTTGGAATTACCTCCAGGATAACTCGTTGGAAAGCTAATAAAAACGGATATCCCACCATAATATATAGAAATAATGACATCCATTTTAAATTTCATAAAAATCTAGTGCAATGAGGCCTTCGTAGAATGGGTGGACACAGGGGGACGAAAGAGAGGAGGAATTAGAAACCATATAATATGGAAATTTTAACGATTGAATCTCCACGAGTGAGTCAATAAATATTACCTAGGACATGTGTACCTATCAGATTTAATTTTTGGGATCATGACACAAATAAAGGTCCAATCAGGGATTTTTAGGACTCACAGGGCCACTGAGCACTAACCTTCCCTCAACTTACTATAATTTGGCATTAGGGCTCAGGGTCAAGCATTAAACACATCCCTTATATCTTCAGAGCTAGATGATGAACTCTCAAACAAAAAACTCCAGATTAGGTTTTTGACAAGAGGGGTTTCTTCATTCTCGTCATCAAGGTATCTCAAAAGAAAGAACATAATAACTTATACTCATGAAAACTCCAACATCCTGTCATCAACCAACTTGATCAATAAAAAAAACCAGAAGGGGGTCATAAGGAGGCTGTTGCATCCCTTAAAGAAGCAGGTAAGTCAATGCAATCTCCAATCAAAACAATAATTCATGAGATCCAAACAAAAATTCCAACTTGGGATATAGTACAAGATTCCCTCTCCTCTAGTCGATTCAAAAATTTTAGTGTGAGGGGCATAGGTTTCCCCTGGGGAATGTTGTGGTCATAATATTGGTGGCTCACGAGAAGAACAGGTTATTTGTGTCTCATAATAAGATTCAAAGTCTTATCTATACATAATAGAGTAAAATATAAAGCCTTATTGAGAAAAGAAATTTGGTTCCTCCACCTTGTGGGTCCCACTCATATATAGTTGTTTCTACAAGATAGAGCCTTCAGAAAGGATCATAGGTAACCTTATGTGCATTCTCTAAGAGCCAATAGATGAGGTTCATTTATCCATGCTTAGGTACACATGTGATATACTTGGGCATGACACCAATGAGATACAAGTATGCTCTTAATACCACAAACATTGAACCCTACTGCCCACATGCATTCATAGCCTCAACAAGGATGTCTTTTAACCCATTTTACACTAAGTGCTCATGTGCCAAGGCACACATTATACAATCTGTAGATACATATGCATAGTAACACAATCCCTTTTTTGGTGGCTTGATAATGATAGTACTTTAATCTCTTAGTGTGAGTAGAAGCCCAACAGATCTTTCGCTATGCTAGTTAAGGGTTCACAGAGGGCCTTGTTTCAGTGCAAGCTTTTCTCATCCATTTCTTTTGAAAATAAATATAACTTTGACGAGGAGAAGAAACTCCTCTCATGAATTCTCTTTCTTAAGGAATTTCAGGATAAATGTATATGGAGTTTACCTCTTCGTTTATTGTTTTCACTATGAGTGAATGGGATATGAACACAAGTAAGCTCATTACGAGCGTGGCATGGTATATCAGAGCCATGCACTCATGTTTTGACCTATTGAGAGCAAAGAAGGATATAAATATTAATGTTTTAGTGGGTGGATCTTGTCAGAGAATAACCGAAACACATCTTAGTTCCTAGATTGGAATTATCATGTATTCCAATAAACAACGTGGGCCAAGTGGGCCACCTAGGGGAGCACCAACCTGGGGCGCACATCTCAGCAAACTAGGCTTGACCCAGTTCATATTTTGATGTATTTAAGCTAAGAATACGTAAATAAATGGTTCCCTTCCTATAAAAGGTGAACCGACATCTAATAGAAGTTTTCTTACCTTTCCAAAAAGCTATCTTCTCCTTGTGTTTCTGTTTTATGAACATTTCATTTGTATTTTTGCTGCATTTTAGCATCTGGGTCGAACTTAGAAAAATCCAATGCGCCTTTATTCATGGTTTCACCTTGGCTGGTCTGTTTCGCATGATTCCACCTACAAGAGTTAGACTATCCCTCTGGCTATCAACTCTCTCAGGTGGCATATGCATTTATGTAAGCTTTCCAAGGCAGACAAGAGGGTGCACTCATCTGGGTTTTGCGCCCTTGCTGGTTTTCCTGTTGTCAGGATGAAGAAAGTGCACCCTCTTCAATGGCTACACTAGAATTCTTCTGGTGATCCCTGGGGCCTCTACTGAGCTAATCTAACCCTCTTGGCTACTCTTAGTTCATCCTGGCACTGGATCTCCATTGTTTGACTTCCCCAAACCTAGGGTGCACCCAACCTCAAAAATGCGCCCCCGCTGGGTTTTTGGTCAACTGCCAGAAAGTAATTTGATTGGCCATCTCCCTCACTAGATATCCTAATCAGGAAGATAAATTGGTATTCGAGCTTCAAGATCCATGGAAAATCTTTCGATCTTGATAAATGAGCCAATTTGTTTTTGGGTTTGTATGCCTTTAGTCCAGATCTCACCCTTCTCAGGGTTGCCATATTAATGTGGGTGGATGCACAGATCTCATAGCCCAAGGGGCGCACAGATCTCCACTACACAGAGAAGAGTTTCACAGATCTAAAACACTACAGATCTCTCCCTCTAGCTCATATCTTCTCCTTTGCCCCAGGGTTTTACGCCCTCTTTTCCCACAATAGAACCTAACCCAAATTTTCAATTTCACCTCAGTTTGTCTTGATCTTCAGTTTTCCTCAAGATGCCTCCTCGAAGAGATCCCTTGGCAGTAGACTCAGATTCCAACACTTCAAATCCCGTCCTAGATCTTGCCTCTTTCCTCAATGAGTTGCTGAGAATGCAACAACAAAATAATCCAAATCCACTACGGTTGGACACTCAAATCCAACTCCCTAAGTTTGTTGGGAAAACCAATAGAGAAGTTGTGGATTCATGGCTCCATAGCCTTTCCACATATTTTAATACATGCACAGGCCTCACCGAGGAAAGAAAGCTTCAGATTGCAGTCTTGCAATTGGAAGTACTTGCACAAACTTGGTGGGATACAGAGCAAGAGAAGAACACATTCATGGTGGAAATTGGGGATGCTCTAGGATCCTCCAACACTCAACCCATCAGAAGTTGGGCTCAATTTTCTCAAACATTGAAAAACCGGTTCTACCCACCCAGGTATGGACAATCTTTATGGATCAGATGGCATCGGCTTCGACAACTCCCTACACAGGGAGTGCATGCCTACATTGACTACTTCTCCAACCTGTGCCTCTTGCTCCACATTCCAGATCCGGAAGAGGTACTCATACTTAAGTTTATTGCTAGCTTATTGATTCAGTTCCGTAGAGAAGTAGAGTTGTTTGAAAATCTGACTCTAGACAACGTTTTTCACAGAGCTTTGGCTATTGAAATAAAGGTAGCTCCTAGGGGTCGTACTCCTCAGTCTCGCCCCAACCCTAATCCATCTACCTCTCAAACTCCCAACTCCAATCCTTCAGACCGCTTCCCACCCACTTCCCACCTACTTGGGCTCAAAATCCCATACCAACCCACCATGGTGTTCATTCCATAAGACTACTTCCCACACTTCTTCATATTTTCGAGTCCTCAAATCTCTAAAGACCAAGAAAATCTTACTCACTAAACATACTACTCCTCACCCAGTAGAAGACACTGAGGAAGTTCCTCTGGACAACCCCACCGAAGTAGATCCCTCTTTAATCTTAATGACCCATGAAGATCCGAAGTCCTCAACCCAACCCCTCTTCACTCACAACTGTCAAATTAAAAACTCATTGGCTTTACTAATTATGGACAATGACAGCCAGAAAAATTTGGTTTCCCAAGAACTAGTCAACAGCCTTAACCTGGTTACTACTCCACACCCAAACCCCTATCACCTAGGTTGGGTTAAAAAGGATGGTCCCCGTCTCTTAGTATCTCAGCGCTGCCTTGTCACCTTTTCCATAGGCTAATTCAAAGACACTGTCCTATGTGATGTTTCCCCATTGGATTGTTCGGATTTACTGACCAAGCTCAAAGAAATTCGATCTATATGGCCAAATCCCACCAATACAAACTTACAAAATATGGCCACACCCATATATTAACAACAGTAGCACCCAAACCCCATGCTACCACATAGAAAATTTTGCATGTCCATCTGAATCAGTGTGTCTCTCTCTGTTTGGTGCGCCCAGTACCACCAAACAATACCACTCATCATGTTCATGAGGCAATGACTCCCCTCCTCCAAGAGTTTGTCGATGTCTTCCAACCTCCTACGGGCCTTCCCCCCTCCCGTCACATAGACCATTCGATTCACCTCATCCTAGGATCTGCCTTACCCAATGAAACCACTTACTAGCTAGCCCCAAAAGAAACGGAGGAAATGGAAAAGCAATTGACCGAACTCATTAACTCCGGTCACATCCAACCATCATCTTCTCCCTGTGATTCTACCGCATTTGTTATCCCAAAAAGAGATACCTCAGAAATGCGCCTTGTCAATGATTACAGGGCCCTCAACAAAGCCACAATAAAAAACCATTACCCCCTACCCCGGATTGAGGAGTTACTTGACACCCTCCAAGGAGCTAAGTGGTTCACTAAACTAGATCTAACAGCTAGCTACCATCAGGTTCGAATGAACCCAGATGATGCATGGAAGACAACTTTTAAGACCAAATTTGCTTAACGAATGCTCCAGCCACATTCATGAGGCTCATCAATGACATCTTTAGAACACATTTGGGGTGCATTGTGGTCATCTACTTAGATGACATTCTCATCTTCAGTAGGACATGGGACACCAACATGCAACATGTCCACCAAGTTCTCCAAATCCTCAGAGAACACAAGTTACAAGTCAAGGAGAATAAGTCCTATTTCGGCCAGAGTTCAGTTCCCTACCTCGGATTTGTGATCAAATCGGAGGGTATTCAACCAGATCCATCCCGCATCCAAGCCTTGAAGCAATGGACCCTACCTTCTTTAGCCAGTGAGCTCAAAATCTTTTTGGGTGGTATCAATTTTTATCGTAAGTTCATTCTTCATTTTTCTCAGATTACTCGTCCTTTACATCAGCTCTCTAATAGTTCTTCTACATTTATTTGGACTAACAAGGCCACAGCCACTTTTCTCAGCTCAAGGAAGCCCTATGCTCATCTCTAATTTTACATCTTCCCAACCTCTCTCAACCATTTGAGATTGAGTCTGATGTCTCACAGTATGCTATTGGTGCCATACTTAAACAGGGAGGCCACCTCATTGCTTATCACTCAGAAACGATTTTCGAGGCCAAGAAAAATTATAGTACTTATGACAGAGTTTTACAACTTGCTCCAAGCTCTCAAGCAATGATGGCATTATTTGCTGGGTAAAGAGACTATCTTACATACAGACCACCACCCTTTGATTTTCATCAATTCTAAGTCTAAGATTCAGGAACAAAGGCACCTTAAATGGGCCTCCTACATTCAGCAATTCCATTTGGTCATCAGATACAAGAAAGGCACTTCTAATAAGATGGCTAATTTACTCAGTAGGCCACCAATTCCAGTTCTATCCATTCTAGAAGTGTGTTGTGCTAATTATGACACCTAGAAAGATCAGTATGCTATGAACCAAGACTTTCAAGAGATTTGGGTTGCCTTGCACAGTCCCACGGTGGTCAATCAAAATCCCTTCTTGGACTACACTATCTGGGATGGGTGGCTCTGTAAACTAAATTTGTTGTGTGTTCCACATTGATATGATCACCTCTTGCTCATCAAGGAAGCTCATGTTTCAACCTATGGTGGCCACTTCGGTACCACAAAGACTATCCAACATGTACAATGCCATTTATATTGGCCTTCCATGCAACCCCAAGTGGAGAAGTTCATCTGAGCTTGTGCATTATGTTCACAATCCAAGCCATCCAATCGAAAGCATGGCTTATATCAGCCCCTGCCTCTCCCTTCTCGGCCCTGGGAGTCAATCTCTATGGACTTCCTAAGTGGACTACCAACCACCCAAAAGAAACATGATGCAATCTGGGTAGTGGTATGTTGCTTCAGCAAAATGGCTCTTTTTATTCCATTCACAAAGACTACTACATCAGCACAAACAACGAAATTCTATTTCCGACATGTCTGGCCACATTTTGGCCTCCCAAGCACCATCATATTAGACATAGACTCTCGCTTCCTCAGCACATTTTGGAAGAAAATTTGGGCGCTTCTGGGGTGCCAACTAAAGTTCTCTACCGCCTTCCATCCTCAAACGGATGGACAAACAGAGGTTGTAAGCCGGGTATTGGTCCATGCTCTCCGTAGTCACTTTGGGCACAACAAACAATGGGACAACTACCTGCACATTTTACAGCATAGCTACAACAAGGCCACACATTCTTCTACGGGGTTGTCTCCTTTTGAAGTATGTTTGGGCTTGAAGTATTTTTTATTTTAATTGAAATATATAATTCACTAATATGGCAATGAAGAGGAAACAACATGGCAACTTAGACGAAACAACATGGCAACAACTTGGACTCAAACATGTTAATATTTAATGATGTTGCCCGTTATTATATGAAGAAAAATAACGATAAGGACCATGGCACAAGTATTTAAATAACAATTGCAACGTTAATCTGGCCACGTTTGTCACCAATCATACAAAGTCTTCGTTTGACAAAGCACGATACGGCTATTAAAGTATGAAGGGTGGTAATGTTCACCTACAAATATTTAAACATATAATTTATGTATTATTAGCATAGTAAAGAAAATGTAAAAGCATATTCCACGCCATGTCCTCTTTATTTTTTTATTTTAATTTAAATATATAATTCACTATTATTAACAAAGTTAGAAAATGTAAGAGCACTCTATTTTTTTGCTTTATATATCACAGCAAAAAAAATTCAAAGCCTATTTCATGCTATGTCTGGTTGGTTTTTTATTTTATTTTAAATATATAATTTATGTATTATTATATAAAAGCCTATTTCATGCCATGCTCTCTTTAGTTTTATTTTAATTTAAATAATAATAATTTATGTATTATTAACAAACCAAACAAAATGTCAAAGTCTATAAAGCCTATTGCATGCCATACCTTTTTTATTTTAATTTAAATATATAAAAGCAAAAATAAGGTCCAAATTTATTTCATGCCATGTCTTTAAAAAAAATCCAAAAATGTCCAGTTTACTTTTTATTAAATATTTTTTTGTTTATTTGAATGGATAATAATTTTAAAAAAGGTCCAAACCTATTTCATGTTATGTCTAGTTTATTTTTTATTTTATTTTAAATATGTAATTTATGTATTATTATATCAAAGTTTATTTCATGGTATGTTTCGTTATTTTTTTTTATTTTAATCTAAATAATAATAATTCATGTTTGATTAGCAAAATAAACAAAATGTTAGAGATTTCGTCCCTCTAAGTATTGGATAAAGTCTAGGATTTGGATATAGGTTGGTTTAATACTATTTTAGTCGATAGAAGTTTACATATCTTTTCTATCCAATTTATTGAGCACACTTGCAATTTAAATGTTCTAAGTTTGAAAGAAAAATTTATGGTTTCTACTTGATTAATTTGTATGATTCTAAAAAAAATTATGGTAATTTTTTTTCTTTTATATTTAATTCATCTACATTATAATTAAAAAACAATAATATAAATTTATTTTAATTTTAAATGTTGTAAGTTATATGAGTGATTTAAACACATTTTTAATTCCCTATTATAACTCTCTAATATATAAATAACATCAGCATAGATCTACCACGAAAGGAAGCACTGGTATGAATAGAAACAAATTTGAGATTACTACATGGGACATATCTCAATTTTTTTTTGTTTATTTGAATGGATAATAATGAAGTAATTAAGAAAAAAAATTCTAAAAATTTAATCATTAATATTAAATTGATAATTAAATATTTAAGTTGATAAGAATGAAATATTCATGTTGTGAAGATGGTACTTTGTGATTACATGTATGGTGTGCATGATGTGATTTTGTTTTGCATAAATAGAGAAAGATTATATAGAGCCATCTTACTAAGTATAGAAATCTAATTTGAAAGTGAGATCTTTAATGTTTTTTTTTTTTAAGCCAAAAAAAAAAAAAAAAATTCTATTAAGGTAGGATTCAAAATTACAAATTTCATCATTAAAAACATCCAGGTGCTAAAGGAGCCACAACATAGCTTCAAAATTTCCCATAAAACCCATAACCCGAAGCCTAGAGTCATAAGCCATCGACAATAAAAAATAGAACAGAGCAACAGCGGCCGAGCGACTTCAAGAAACCAAACAGGAAACATAGAGCTATAACCAAACTAAAGCTACTTGCCCCAAACCCCCATATCAAGATGAGGCCAAACCCCTATTACAAAAGAATATGCCACACATACATACATCACCCAGAGAATAGACTCACCACCAAATAACTGAAATAGGTACAACAGAAAATCAATACAAGCCGATAATCACCATGCCGAAATAGTACCTTCCCAGGCAGAGACCAAGCACCAAAGGGAAGAAATTATCTGGACGGACCAGCCTCATCCTCGATGATCACAACCAGAGGTGCCTCCACAGCCTCCTCCTTACCACACAGATTGATCTCACGCGAATTCTCCACTTTTTTGGGATGAGTAAGGAAAGAAATCCCTAAGTCACCAGCCATCGCATCCAACTTCATATGGATCCAATGCGACTCCTCAGCATGGTCCTTGCAAATTTCCTCCAGCTTATCCAGCCGCTAAGAGCCAAAAAGAATATCGCCTTGAGTTTCCAAGCACTGTGCAATAAGAGTCTTGGTAACCCACAGTGTTACAACGGCTCAGTTGTACAGATCCATTCGCCCCAACGTATTTCCTGGGTCGTGGATCCATTCAGCCATAGCAACCACCTCCTCAGGCAACTCCTTCTCACCCACTAGGTGCCATAAATCCACTTCCACCTCCTCCACTTCCTCCCGCACTTCCAGCGGAAAGAAACGGTGAAAGAAAACAGCCGTCGCAGCAGCGTTCCATTGCTCCCGACTGGGCCTAGCCTGCACTAGGGTACCCCCTCCAGCAATTCTAGGCTCACCATGAGCTCGTCTACCTCTCCTAACATTTCAACCTCTCGACGGCATGATACCAACCCTCTTACTATCACTCTGCACACCCCAAAAGGACACAAAAGAACTGCGCTAGGCACCAACGTAATATAGGCAATAACCGCTAAGAATGTTACCACCCCTAAACGCCGAATTTAAAGGAAAGCCGCCCCCTACATCCATTAAATCCCTCATCATAATCTAGACTATGTATTGATTAAGTCTGTCCTGAGCCTTCGTCACTTCCACCCCCCTCTGATCAGAATAATCCATAAGAATAGTGCGATGTCGATCTGCCATGACCTTCTCACGCACCAAATCTCTTAAGTTAATAACCCCAGACAATGTAAAATCAACATAACGCCACATAGTTGTCCTTTTATCAGTTTTACCGGGGTGCCATCTGTCAAGATCATCCATAGAAGGGTACCAACTGTTATTAATCATCGGAGTTAAAAGTTATTCTGTCGTCAACAGTAGGCATCTTACCTCCACAGTCACACTCGACGATCATCATACACTTAAGACGACACGTACCCGACGGTAATTCCAATGACTCCCCGTCCCATCTTTTATTATGGTTTCTGGCACCCTGGTTAGCCAATGCATCATCCAGGCAGTTAGCACTCCTCCTGACGTGATGGAAAATAACGAAGTTGAAAGAAGCAATGAGGTTTCCCAGACACGTCAAACGCCACGCCAGACGCCACGAAGTTGCCAACTTAGAAACCTAGGTCCCATTGTTAAGTTTAATGGCAATCTGTATAAGCATATTCGAATCCCCTTCGACGATAATGCAGCTTAAGCCACGACATGCCACCATGCTTAAGCCCTGCAGCAGTGCTTCATATTCAGCGACATTGATGGTTTCGCAGCCTAGATGACCATAGTTTCTTAACAATACCTCGCCCTGATCATTGCGTAGAGCTCCACCATACCTTGCATTCCGAGGGTTTCCTTTGGAGGCCCCATCGAAGTTCAGTTTCAGCCACCCTTGTAAAGGCGACGACCACACAGTCAGACTCTCCTACACATTAATACTAGTATTGTTGCGCCCAACAAAATGTGGAAGGACCATGATATCCCAGGTATGAAGAATCCGTAACTCATTTGCCAGTATGTTTAGATCCTGTTCAGTCCACCAAGTTAATTTCAACGTCTCAGTAATCCCATGCTGAATATGCCCCCAGACCATCTTCCACGTACTACTTTTGCCAATAAAAAGACGCTTGTTTCTTTCCTTCCACACCTCCCATAGGGTGTGAGATCTTTAATATTGGTAGCATCCAATGATGTAATTATGTGTATTCATATGTTTTATCTTCCAATATATTTATGCTTCATTCCTCAATGATTTCAGTTTCAACATTTACAATATATTAATATATAACCACTCGAAACAACTCAAGGATAGAGTGGGCATCAATCTATGTTATAGTGGATATATAAGGTCATTTGAGCTATGTAAAATATGGCTTATATAATACAAATGGAACTAAAATAAATTTTCTAGGAAAAAAAAATGTATGTCAGTGTGTAAAATATTATCTTCCAAATTCAAATATTTGAATTCATTTTATCTTTACATGTTGCAATTATAACCAACATCAATTGATATGATTTTTAATTTAAAAAATAAAATAAGATAGAAGTATGTGTTCCTCGTATTTGGTGGTATTACTAGACTGAATATCTTTTTTTTTGTTATAATTAAAACCCCACAAAAAATTAAGTGTTAGATCAAAGAAAGAGTGAGGGGAGAGTGAGCTATGAGTTTGAAAAGCTTGAGTGACATAGTGGCAATGGATCTTAAGATTGAGTTGTAGCCATTAATGGCTACTCATAAATTCACTTTATGACTTAGAGAAGAAATAATGTGAAGAAATGAAATAGAACAAAAGTGAACTTACTTTTTAATGAGAGGAGGGAGATGAATTTTTTTTTGTTATAAGTAAAACTCCACAAAAAATCAAGTGTTAGATCAAGAGTGAGTTATGAGTTTGAAAAGCTTGAGTGACATAGTGGCAATAAGAGCTTAATATTGAGTTGTAGCCATTAATGGTTGCTCATAAATTCACTTTATGACTTAGAGAAGAAATAATGTGAAGAAATGAAATAAAACAAAAGTGAACTTACTTTTTAATGAGAGGAGGGAGATGAATAGTTATGAAATCCCTTGGTTTTTTATTAAAATTAAGTAATGGATCAGTAATGGAGGGTGTTGTAGCTAATTCACAACTAATCACACATTAATCAAGTTAAAGTTTGATGTACCCTATTATCACTCCAAGAAATTACTCCCTGACTGTAGAAGGGTGTAAGCTTGGTAACTTAAATATTCAAGAATGTAGGGAGAAAAGGATCAAGTCGGATGACTTAATATGCTCACATTCAGTCAGAAACATATGAATTTACTCGAAGACGAAAGGCTTTCTACTATACTGCTCAGCAGGCTTAAATCAAAGGTGTGGAAGCAAGAAGAAGACTTAAGTATGCTAAAAACAATATAGATACAATAGCATATGTGAATGGCCAACTATGACATGTAATGAACTTATCATATTAGCATAAACATACATTGCATACAATATATGGTCAGACATAACCAGTAAGATACTTGCAGCTCTAGCTCATTAATGCAGAGACAGGACGATGGCCATCATGCATTAGATAAATAGGAAAAGCAATGTATATAGGTTTAGTATATCAATGAAGAGATGAGATGACAATCATCTGTCATTAGATATACATAAACATGAAAAGAAGATGAAAACTAAACAAACACAGTGAAAGAAGCTTCTATGTCAAGATAAATCCATCAATGTCTTTAATGAAATATGGTTGCAAGCTTCCAAAGTTGAATCACAGTCCTAAGACTGTTTTTCCCCCTCCCTCGGCTAATTGTAAACTTTTAGCTTTATAGCTTTTACATCAAAAAGTTAGATCCTATTAAAAAGGATCGAATAACTAAAGATAGTATGTAATCTTAAACTAACAACAAAATAATAAGAACCGATCCTATATAAAGGAAGTCAAACCATATTCTAATACTAAATATTTAACAGCTCCTCCTGTGTGTTGGATTATGACTATGCCTTCTATAATCTTCAATTGACATCTGGAAGCTAATCCTCTCATCCTTCAACCGTAGTGGAAACCAAATTTAACTTAAAAACTCCTCAAAATCTACAAAAGACATTTATCTTCTGTATTTAGAAGTTGACATTGGCTTGGAAGTCTCTTTAAGTGATATGGCTACAAGAAGACCTGATCTGGGTGAACAAACTAGCATTCTTCCCTTGTCTGTGCTTTCAGTGGCTTGTAGGCCTAAAACAGAGTAGGGTTAGCTAACGAAAGTAGAGCTTTCGACAGCTAACAACGCCCTTTTGAAATGGCTTTTGCAACACAGTTTTCAAACTTGCTTCAAAATTGCAAAATGAAGAAAGCCTTCAATCTTTTACTCTTCTATATCGAGACCATATATCTGTGCAGCAACAGTCAAAACAACCTTCTAGTTGCTAACATTTATCTGCTCCTTTATCTGATGCATTCCATCTGTGGAAATCTATTACATCCACCTGCAACCTGAATGAAACCAAATAGAAAAACAACCAATCTTCAAACAAAACCTTACGCCCTGTTTGCATGGTGTTTCTTTGCTTGTATCCACAGTGCTCGATACTTGGCGTTCTATTTGCAAAACTCCTGGCACCTGTATCATCGATCTGCATACTTGATGTGTCGATTTGTGGCTGACTCGTTGAATGCATTTTAGGGTCTGTCATAATCTATGCTTTGACATATGGAGAATTGGTAGTGAAAATGCCGACATAACAAGAAAATGCCATCTCATGAATTCTTCCTTCTGCATAGTTGCTTCTTAGTGGCCAGATGCCATCGATCTCGACGTTTGTAACTTGTCCACCTGTAAATCGTAGCAAACACTTGGCAGCCCGCGTTTAAATTTTTTATTATTTTCTTAATGAAATAATCCCTCATGCGTGGAGATTCAAAGGCTTAAGAACTTTACATGCGCCAAGGTTTATATTGCTAGTTCAATGAGGTGAATAGGAAAGGAGCTGGGTGCTCAACGCTGGGCTTTGTAACTTGATGTGTGGCTTGACTTGTGTGACTCGGAGTTTGGTCAATGCTATGTCTTGACTCGTGGATTGGGCCTGTGGGCTACCCAAAATTTTGGAAAAACAAAAACCCGATAGTCATATAGAATTAAGCATATGTTTAGAACACTTGTGCACACACACCACTAGTTTTTTGGATAATTTTTCAACAAAAAATATATATTTTGTTTGAAAATAATAAAACTATAAAAGCTAGGTTTAAAAGCTAAGTAAAATTTATTGTATTTTTTGGAATGCAGGTAAAGAGGGAAAAGCCAAAGGATGATGGGAAAAAGTGATCAACAAGAACTTGATGACAAACCTGGAGGTTGAGACACTGGCCAAAAGACTGAAGAAAGCAATAAAGAGAGATAAAAACTCTCTCAAAAGTCCATTACATTTTGGTCGCTAACATCTTGCTCCAACTCAGGGATGGAATCCTCCCTGTGAGGTTCCAAGAACCTAGTAGTTCCAGTTGCCTTATCTGTTGGGCTATGGAGTCATATGGCATGTGAAACCAAACTCTCAAGGCCTATGCAACTGATCTCTGTACACCTTCAAAAACTGCCATTCTCAAGATCTGCCTTTATTCACATAGGCTGACTGATATTTATGTTGCAAATTGGAAGAAAATAAATGCTCGGGCAGCGAGCTTATTTTCTACAGTACTCTACTCTAACCTGTTCTGCATTTGGGTTAGGTAAATGCTGATTTCCATAACAGCCATCCAAGCAATTTTAAAACTGAAGAAATCTCATCTTTATCACTGATTAACAGGTGATGTATGAAATGTAACAGCAGTGATAAGAACTCATTCAGGAAACCATACTTACCCATAAACAATGTGAAGCTGAGGAAATATGAAATATTCAGGTTCTCTGAAAAGTATAAGTCCATGAATGCTGCCACCAGATCCTTGAAAGGAAGATAAAAAACATGCTGGTATTCGGGAAATAGTTTCTCAGCCATGACTGTTCCTCTTCTAGAAGACTGATCACTTTCTGGTTCTCTTGAGATCAACTTGTGATCATCAAAAACTACAATTTCCTCATCAAAATAGTGTTCAAAAGATGATGATAGAGCAACTTTTAAATGACAAGGACTATGATTAGCTAAGAACATGTAGTTGCCTATGCAATCATTGGTTACCTTAGATTCATTCTGGTTTACAAACTGATCATAAACTTCTAACTCATACATGTCCTTGGAGTACTCTACAAATATTGAAGAATTCTGACTTGAATCTGAAGTGAACTCACATGCTCGCTGCTATTCCAAATCTGCTTCAAACTTGTTACTTTCCTGGTCAAAATCTGAAACATACTGATAGTATTCCTGCTCCTGTGCAGGCAGATTTTCAAAACCATCTTGATCACGGATCCTCCTGGAAGCACGGATGTTCTCCTCCACTTCCTTTGCATCTTCAAACAATTGTCTTAAGGATGATGACTTCCTTTCTAATAGGAGAAGGGAAACTTCTGAATGCAAACCCATAACATAATATATCATGGTAGCAGTCTTTGTAGGCCGGATCTCCGAAGGCATATCATGATAAGTGTTGTAGAATCTTCGATTGAAGATAGGAAAAGATTCATCCTCCTCTCTCTTCAAAGCATAGAAATCAACGAGATACAAATCAAGAGATTTGTTCTCACCCCAATGCTTCAAAAATGCATTTGACAACTCGATCCAAGAGCCAATAGAATTATCTCTCAAACTCTTAAACCATATTGCAGCATCTTTAAACAAAGTTTTAGAAAATATCCTCATAATCACATCATCATGAACTATCTCAAACTGATCAAGGAATTTTTCAAAAGCCCCTAAGTGCCTCTCAGCTATAACATGATCATATCCAGAAAACCGGGGAAGATACTTAAAGAAAGCAAGAGGATAAGGATTAAGGTGACATGGCAACCTCAAAGGTTTAAACATCCTATTTCTGATTTTGACTTGAAAAGTAGTGGGCTGAACCCGAGGGTTAATAGTTTGATAAGAAGGATCAACAATAAGGACAAAAGCTGCTGTGATCTGGACAGGTTTTGAAACAAGTTCAACCTCCTCAAGGTTACATGGATGCTCAAATTCAGAAGGAATTTGAATGCAGAACTCTTCTTTAGGAATAGGCTGAGGTAAAGATATAGAATTAACATCAACCACACAAGGAGGTTGCAAACCTCCCTCTTTCAAAGATGGGTATACGAAGGTAGGTTGATGATCATCGGAATAAACAAAACAGAAGATAATCCTCTTTACATGTGAAGGGAAAAGCATGAAAGAGCTGATAAATAACAACAACAGTTCAAGAAGAAGACTAATGAACATATACCTGGATTTAGAATTTAGTCTCTTCATTTTCTGTTAACCGGATCCTCCCCAGTGGAGTCTTTAATCATGGAGTCGCCAGGTAGATGATACAGTCAATTCTTTGTCCTCCTTTTGTCTGCCATCAAAAGTCGAATCTATGTCGTTCTCCCGGGGAAATTAGCTTCAATCTCCTCTCCCCGGTAGCGGTGCCAATTTTTTATCACTCCAAGAAATTACTCCCTGACTGTAGAAGGGTTTAAGCTTGGTAACTTAAATATTCAAGAATGTAGGGAGAAAAGGATCAAGTCGGATGACTTAATATGCTCACATTCAGTCAGAAACATATGAATTTACTCGAAGATGAAAGGATTTCTACTATACTGCTTAGTAGGCTTAAATCAAAGGTGTGGAAGCAAGAAGAAGACTTATTATGCTAGCAGAAATATAGATACAATAGCATATGTGAATGGCCAACTATGACAGGTAATGAACTTATCATACTAGCAGAAACATACATAATATTGCATACAATATATGGTCAGACATAACCAGTAAGATACTTGCAGCTCTAGCTCATCAATGCAAAGACAGGACGACGGCCATCAGGCATTAGATAAACAGGAAAAGCAATGTATACAGGTTTAGTATATCAATGAAGAGATGACATGACAGTCATCTGTCATTAGATATACATAAACATGAAAAGAATATGAAAACTAAACAAACACACTGAAAGAAGCTTCTATGTCAAGATAAATCCATCAATGTCTTCAATGAAATATGGTTACAAGATTCCAAAGTTGAATCACAATCCTCAGACTGCTTTTCCCCCTCCCTCAGCTGACTGTAAACTTTTAGCTTTATAGCCTTTACATCAAAAAGTTAGATCCTATTAAAAAGGATCGAATAACTAAAGATAGTATGTAATCTTAAACTAACAACAAAATAATAGGAACCGATCCTATATAAAAGAAGTCAAACCATATTCTAATACTAAATATTTGACAACTCCTCCTGTGTGCTGGATGATGACTATGCCTTCTAGAATCTTCAATTGACATCTGGAAGCTAATCCTCTCATCCTTCAAACAAAGTGGAAACCAAATTTAACTTAAAAACTCTCCTCAAAATCTACAAAAGACATTTATCTTCTGTATTTAGAATTTGACATTGGCTTGGAAGTCTCTTTAAGTGATCTGGCTACAAGAAGACCTGATCTGGGTGAATAAGCTAGCATTCTACCCTTGTCTGTGCTTTCGGTGGCTTGTAGGCCTGAAATAGAGTAGGGTTAGCTAACGAAAGTAGAGCTTTCGGCAGCTAACAACGCCCTTTTGAAATAGTTTTAGAAGCACAGTTTTCAAACTTGCTTCAAAATTGCAAAATGCAGAAAACCTTCAATATTTTACTCTTCTGTATCGAGACCATATATCTGTGCAGCAATAGTCAAAACAACCTTCCAATTGCTAACATTTATCTGCACCTTTATCTAATGCATTCCATCTGTGGAAATCTGTTACATCCACCTGCGACCTGAACGAAACCAAACAGAAAAACAACCAATCTTCAAACAAAACCTTACGGCCTATTCACATGGTGTTTCTTTGCTTGTATCGACAGTGCTCGATACTTGGCGTTCTATTTGCAAAAATCCTGGCACATGTATCATTGATCTGCATACTTGATGTGTCGATTTGTGGCTGACTCGTTGAATGCGTTTTAGGGTCTATCATAATCTATGCTTTGACATATGGAGAACTGGCAGTGAAAATGCCAACATAACAAGAAAATGTGATCTCGTGGATTCTTCCTTCTGCATAGTTGCTTCTTAGTGGCCAGATGCCATCTATCTCGGCATTTGTAACCTGTCCACCTGTACATCGCAGCAAACACATGGCAGCCTGCGTTTAACTTTTTTATTATTTTCTTAATGAAATTATCCCTCATGCGTGGAGATTCAAAGGCTTAAGACCTTTACATGCGCCAAGGTTTATATTGCTAGTTCAATGAGGTGAATAGGAAAGGAGTTGGGCACTCAACACTAGGCTTTGTAACTTGATGTGTGGCTTGACTTGTGTGACTCGAAGTTTGGTCAGTGCTATGTCTTGACTCGTGGATTGGGCTTGTGGGACACCCAAAATTTTGGAGAAACCAAAACCCGATAGTCGTATAGAATTAGGCATATGATTAGAACACTTGTGCACACACACCACTAGTTTTCTGGATAAATTTACAACAAAAAATATGTATTTTGTTTGAAAATAATAAAACCATAAAAGCTAGGTTTAAAAGCTAAGTAACATTTATTGTATTTTTTGGAATGCAGGTCAAGAGGGAAAAGCCAAAGGATGATGGGAAAAAGTGATCAACAAGAACTTGATGACAAACCTGGAGGTTGAGACACTGGACAAAAGATTGAAGAAAGCAATAAAGAGAGATAAAAATGTTCTCAAAAGTCCATTACATTTTGGTCTCTAACATACCTATTGTGTGTGAGAGCTAACATTTGATGCGAAGAGTTGAAAGCATAAAATGCTAGTGAAAACTACTCAAAAACCTTTATTTTATGAGAAAAACACTAATGATTGACTAATCCATGCTAATCAAGGGATAAACAAGATTAAGTTAGCAATGGACATTGGGAGGAAGAGTGATAGGATTAGGCATAACTTCGGCCAATCAGAGGAGGAGAGTTGAAAATTGGAGATAACTCCTTTGTATTGAAATTCATTTGTGTTGGGGTGGGGGGGAATGAGTAATGGACCACATGTTTGGTGCATTTTTCTTGATGGGGTGGTGAAAAATGAGTAATGGACCACACCTTTGGTGCATTGTGAGCAATGGTGTAAAATAAAAGGTATTTAACTCAAAAATCAGTGCTCATATGGGAGGAGAGTGTTATTTTTTCCCATAACTTCCCATACTTAGCGGTTTTTCTACTTTCATGGCCCTGTCAGTAAGATCGGAGAAGAAGGCAATAATTTAACCATAACTTTATCATTTGAAGTTGGAATTACCTCCAGGATAACTCGTTGGAAAGCTAATAAAAAGGGATATCCCACCATAATATATAGAAATAATGAAATCCATTTTAAATTTCATAAAAATCTAGTGCAATGAGGCCTTCCTAGAATGGGTCGACAGAGGGGGGCGCTAGAGAGGAGGAATTAGAAAACATGCAATATGGAACTTTTAAGGATTGAATCTCCACGAGTGAGTCCATAAATATTACCTAGGACATGTGTACCTATCAGATTTAATTTTTGGGATCATGACACAAATAAAAGTCCAATCAGGGATTTTTAGGACTCACAGGGCCACTGAGCAATAACCTTCCCTCAACTTCCTATAATTTGGCATTAGGGCTTAGGGTCAAGCATTAAACACATCCCTTATATCTTCAGAGCTAGATGATGAACTCTCAAACAAAAAACTCTACATTAGGTTTTTTACAAGAGGGGGGCTTCAAGACCTGCATGCACTTTGAGGCACAATTAGAGATAAAAAATCAGTCAATTTGATCAAAGAATTACATTAACATCAAATGAATAACATACATTACAGTATCCAAAGCAAGGAAAAATATTCCAGTTAAAAACTCATCGAAGGATATTCAATTTCAAGCATGGGGAGAAAGCACCTCAAAGCATATGTTCCAAGGGGTTTCTTCATTCTCATCATCAAGGTATCTCAAAAGAAAGAACATAATAACTTATACTCATGAAAATTCCAACATCCTATCATCAACCGACTTGATCAATTAATAAAAACCAAAAGGGGGTCATAAGGAGGACCTTGCATCCCTTAAAGAAGCAGGTAAGTCAATGCAATCTCCAATCAAAACAATAATTCATGAGATCCAAACAAAAATTCCAACCTAGGCTATAGTACAAGATTCCCTCTCCTCTAGTTGATTCAAAAATTTTAGTGTGAGGGGCATAGGTTTCCCCTGGGGAATGTTGTGGTCGTAATATTGGTGGCTCACGAGAAGAACAGGTTATTTGTGTCTCATAATAAGATTCAAAGTCTTATCTATACATAATAGAGTAAAACATAAATCCTTATTGAGAAAAGAAATTTGATTCCTCCACCTTGTGGGTCCCACTCATATATAGTTGTTTCTACAAGATAGAGCCTTCAGAAAGGATCATAGGTAACCTTATGTGCATTCTCTAAGAGCCAATAGATGAGGTTCATTTATCCATACTTAGGTCCACATGTGATATACTCGGGCATGACACCAATGAGATACAAGTATGCTCTTAATACCACAAACATTGAACCCTACTGCCCACATGCATTCATAGCCTCAACAAGGATGTCTTTTAACCCATTTTACACTAAGTGCTCATGTGCTAAGGCACACATCATACAATATGTAGATACATATACAAATTAATGGAATCCATTTTTTGATGGCTTGATAATGATAGTACTTTAATATCTTAGTGTTTGTAGAAGCCCAACAGATCTTTCGCTATCCTAGTTAAGGGTTAATAGAGGGCCTTGTTTCAGTGCAAGCTTTTCTCATCCATTTCTTTTGAAAATAAATATAACTCTGACAAGGAGAAGAAACTCCTCTCATGAATTCTCTTTCTTAAGGCATTTGAGGATAAATGTATATGGAGTTTAGCTCTTCTTTTATTGTTTTCACTATGAGTGAATGGGAGATCAACACAAGTAAGCTCATTACGAGCGTGACATGGTATATCAGAGCCATGCACTCATGTTTTGACCTATTGAGAGTAAAGAAGGATATAAATATTAATGTTTTAGTGGGTGGACCTTGTCAGAGAATAACTGAAACACATGTTAGTTCCTAGATTAGAATTATCATGTATTCCAATAAACAATGTGGGCCAAGTGGGCCACCTAGGGGAGCACCAACCTGGGGCGCACATCTCAGCAAACTAGGCTCGACCTAGTTCATATTTTGATGTTTTCAAGCTAAGAATATGTAAATAAATGGCCCTTCCTATAAAAGGTGTACCGACATCTAATATAAGTATTCTTACATTTCCCAAAAGCTATTTGCTCCTTGTGTTTCTGTTTTCTGAACATTTCATTTGTATTTTTGTTGCATTTTAGCATCTGGGTCGAACAAAGAAAAAATCCAGTGCGCCTTTATTCATAATTACACCTTGGCTGGTGTAATACCCCCAATTCGACCCTTAGGATATATGAGCCTTTAATGTAAATCAGTGTACATGTGATATATGTTTTCCTAGCGTGGAGCTCAAGGCCAAGGCCCCGCTAGTGAAAGCCGAATTTTATTTAAAGGGCAAGTATTTGATATTTTGATACCATGTGCTCTTAAGCCATGGAAATTGTAATAGGATGTAAATAAACATCAGGCAATATAAAATGTCCAAGGCTGGCTACGGAGGCAACGAATGAGAAGGGGCCACGTGTATCCACTAGGGAGTGGTGAGGGGGCTATGGGAGTGACCCATAGGTTGCCATTTGTCATTATGTGAACCCATTGACTTCCTTAGGTGACATTAATGCCAATTGTAAGGAAGTGGTTGAGATTTCAGCCCATGACTTTGATGGAGTATGGGCAACCCTGAAATTCGTATGGGAAGGTATGGGCTCTTTTGACTTGTCCCACAAGTCACTCTACATCTTGGGGGTTGCTCCATCCTTATCCCCATTCCATTGTGGAAGTATGGGACATCTTTTGCCCACCCAAAAACGAGCTCCCAGCAAGGAGAAAACCAGAAATCGCGACTTGAAGGAAACCCACGTTTTGGGAAGCCAAAAACGTCCCGATTTGGTATTGGACAGAGAAATCCAATGGGGGATCCATTGGTAGGAACCTTGGGGCGAATTTGGGAGCAATAGCTACCCCAAAAGCCATGGGAAAACCCAGTTTTTGCAGCTCAGAAAACGAGTGACGGATTTGGGTTATTTGCTGAACGATTTGGGTTATTTGCTGAACGAAGCTGTGAGAAATCCGATTGTGGATGTGTGAATAGAGGATGGGATTGCTGAGTCTAGCTTGAAGGGTATGTGGCTCTGGGATTAAGCTCAGTGGACTAGCATCCTCCTCCATCTCCTATTGCATGCTTGAGAAACCCAACCGTGTGTTGGCTTAGCATGGCTATCTGAGTGAAACCCTCTGACTGTGAGTGAGCCATCTAGTTCCTCCTTAGTGGATACACAGCCCAGCTCGGGGGTGATCTCTCAGCTGAAAGAATACAGGCTGGACAGAGATCTATGGTTGGGTGGAACGTTGCTCTCACGTAGCCAGTTGTTTGGGCCATTATAATTCGAGATAAGTATTCTTGATGCTAATTCTATGCCCTGCAAGCATTTTAAATAATGATTGTGTTTATATGTTGAATGCATGATAAAACTGTGTGCATATGTATTGTTAATTCCGCTGTATTTATATTGAATTGAATCTGCATAGAGAAGTTTTAAAATGTTAGTTATTTGTGTGCAAAAATATTGGGGCTAAGTTTATCAAAAGCCCGGTAGGTTGTTAATGTTTCCTTCCCTGTTGTTCTATGGAGAAGGGGACATTACAGCTGGTCCGTTTCACATGATTCCACCTCCGAGAGTTAGCCTATCCCTCTGGCTATCAACTCTTTCAAGTGGCATATGCATTTTTGTAAGCTTTCCAAGGCAGACAGGAGGGCACACTCATCTGGGTTTTGCGCCCTTGTTGGTTTTCCTACTGTCGAGATGAAGAAAGTGCACCCTCTTCAATGGCTGCACTAGACTTCTTCCGGTGATCCCTCGGGCCTCTACTGAGCTAGCCTAACCCTCCTGGATACTCTCGGTTCATCCTGGCACTGGATCTCCATTGTTTGACTTCCCCAAACCTAGGGTACGCCCAATATCAGAAATGTGCCCATGCTGGTTTTTTGGTCAACAGCTGGAAAGTAACATGATTGGCCATCTCCCTCACTAGATCTCCTAATCAGGAAGATAAATTGGTATTCGAGCTTCAAGATCCACGGAAAAGCTTCTGATCTTGAAAAATGAGCCAATTTTTTTTTGGGTTTGTATGCCTTTAGTCTAGATCTCACCCTTTTCACGGTTTCCATATTATAACCGGTGGATGCACAAATCTCATAGCCCAAGGGGTGCATAGATCTCCACCACACAGAGAGGAGTTTCACAGATCTAAAACACTACAGATCTCTCCCTCTAGCTCATATCTTCTCCTTTGCTACAGGGTTTTGCGCCCTTTGTTCCCACAACAGAGCCTAACCCAAATTTCCAATTTCACCTCAGTTTGTCTTGATCTTCAGTTTGCCTCAAGATGCCTCCTTGAAGAGATCCCTTAGCAGTAGAATCGGATTCCAACACTTCAAATCCCATCCTAGATATTGCCTCTCTCCTCAATGAGTTGCTGAGAATGCAACAACAAAATAACCCAGATCCACTCCGGTTGGACACTCAAATCCAACTCCCTAAGTTTGCTGGGAAAACCAATGGAGAAGCTATGGATTCATGGTTCCATAGCCTTTCCACATATTTTAATACATGCACAGGCCTCACCAAGGAAAGAAAGCTTCAGATTGCAGTCTTGCAATTGGAAGTACTTGCACAAACCTGGTGGGAAACAGAGCAAGAGAAGAACACATTCGTGGTGGAAATTGGGGATGATCCAGGATCCTCCAACACTCAACCCATCAGAAGTTGGGCTCAATTTTCTCAAGCATTGAAAAACCGCTTCTACCCACCCGGGTATGTACAATCTTCATGGATCAGATGGCATCAGCTCCGACAACTCCCTACACAGGGAGTGCATCCCTACATCGACTACTTCTCCAAGCTGCGCCTCTTGGCCCACATTCTAGATCCGGAAGAGGTACTCATACTTAAGGTTATTGTTGGCTTATTGATTCAGTTCCGTAGAGAAGTAGAGTTGTTTGAAAATCTAACTCTAGACAAAGTTTTTCAGAGAGCTTTGGCGATTGAAAGAAAGGTAGCTCCTAGGGGTCGTACTCCTCAGTCCCGCCCCAAACCTAATCCATCTGCCTCTCAAACTACCAACTCCAATCCTTCAGCTCGCTTCCCACCTACTCGGGCACAAAATCCCAATACCAACCCACCATGGTGTTCATTCCATAAGACTACTTCCCACACTTCTTTAGATTTTCAAGTCCTCAAATCTCTAAAGACCAAGAAAATCTTACTCACTGAACATACTACTCCTCACCCAGTAGAAGACACTAAGGAAGTTCCTCTGGCCAAACCCATCGAAGTAGATCCCTCTTTAATCTTAATGACCCACGAAGAGCCGAACTCCTCAACCCAACCCCTCTTCACTCACAACTGTCAAGTTAAAAACTCATTGGCTTTACTAATTATGGACAATGATAACCAGAAACATTTGGTGTCCCAAGAACTAGTCAACCGCCTTAACCTGGTTACTACTCCACACCCAAACCCTATCATCTAAGTTGGGTTAAAAAGGATGGTCCCCGTCTCTTAGTATCTCAGTGCTGCCTTGTCACCTTTTCCATAGGCTAATTCAAAGACACTATCCTATGTGATGTTTCCCCATTGGATTGTTCGGATTTACTGACCAAGCTCAAATAAATTCGATCTATATGGCCAGATCCCACCAGTACAAAGTTACAAAATATGGCCACACCTATATATTAACAGTAGCAACACCCAAACCCCATGCTACCACATAGAAAATTTTGCATGTCCATCTGAATCAGTGTCTCTCTCTCTGTTTGATGCGCCCATTACCACCAAACAATACCCCTCATCCTGTTCATGAGGCAATGACTCCCCTCCTCCAAGAGTTTGTCGATGTCTTCCAACCTCCTACGAGCCTTCCCCCCTCCCGACACATAGACCATTCGATTCACCTCATCCCAGGATATGCCTTACCTAATGCACCCACTTACTAGTTGGCCCCAAAAGAAACGGAGGAAATGGAAAAGCAATTGACCAAACTCATTAACTCAATTCACATCCAACCATCATCTTCTCCATGTTATTCTACCACATTTGTTATCCCAAAAAGAGATACCTCAGAAATGCACCTTGTCACTGATTATAGGGCCCTCAATAAAGCCACAGTAAAAAACCGTTACCCCCTACCCCGGATTGAGGAGTTACTTGACACCCTCCAAGGAGCTAAGTGGTTCACTAAACTAGATCTGAGAGTTGGCTACCATCAGGTTCGAATGAACCTAGATGATGTATGGAAGACAACTTTTAAGACCAAATTTGGTCTTTATGAATGGAAAGTCATTCCCTTTGGCTTAACTAATTCTCCAGCCACATTCATGAGGCTCATCAATGACATCTTCAGAACTCATTTGGGGCGCATTGTGGTCATCTACTTAGATGACATTCTCATCTTCAGTAGGACATGGGTCACCCACATGCAACATGTCCACCAAGTTCTCCAAATCCTCAGAGAACACAAGTTACAAGTCAAGGAGAATAAGTCCTATTTCGGTCAGCTGTCAGTTCCCTATCTTGGCTTTGTGGTCAAATCGGAGGGTATTCAACCAGATCCAACCCGCATCCAAGCCTTGAAGCAATGGCCCCTACCTTCTTTAGCCAGTGATCTCAAAAGCATTTTGGGTGGTATCAATTGTTATCGTAAGTTCATTCTTTATTTTTGTCAGATTGCTTGTCCTTTACATTAGCTCTCTAATAGTTCTTCTACATTTATTTGGACTAACGAGGCCACCAACCACTTTTCTCGGCTCAAGGAATCCCTATGCTCATCTCCAGTTTTACATCTTCCCGACCTGTCTCAACCATTTGAGATTGAGTCTCATGCCTCACAGTATGCTATTGGTGCCATACTTAAATAGGGAGGCCACCCCATTGCTTATCACTCGAAAACGCTTTTCAAGGCCAAGAAAAATTATAGTACTTATGACAAAGAGTTTTACCGCTTAGTCCAAGCTCTCAAGCAATGGTGGAATTATTTGCTAGGTAAAGAGACTATCTTACATACAGACCACCACCCTTTGATTTTCATCAATTCTAAGTCTAAGATTCAGGAACAAAGGCACCTTAAATGGGCCTCCTACATTCAGCAATTCCATTTGGTCATCAAATACAAGAAAGGCACTTCTAATAAGATGGCTAATTTACTCAGTAGGCCACCAATTCCAGTTCTATCCATTCTAGAAGTGCATTGTGCTAATTATGACACCTGGAAAGATCAGTATGCTATGAACCAAGAATTTCAAGAGATTTGGGTTTCCTTGCACAGTCCCACGGTGGTCAATCAAAATCCCTTCTTGGACTACACTATCCGGGATGGGTTGCTCTATAAACTAAATTTGTTGTGTGTTCCACACTGATATGATCGCCTCTTGCTCATCAAGGAAGCTCATGTTTCAGCCTATCATGGCCACTTTGGTACCACAAAGACTATCCAACATATACAACACCATTTATATTGGCCTTCCATGCAACCCCAAGTGGAGAAGTTCATCCGAGCTTGTACATTATGTTCACAATCCAATCCATCCAATCGAAAGCATGGCTTAAATATCAGCCCCTGCCTCTCCCTTCTCAGACCTGGGAGTCAATCTCTATGGACTTCCTAAGTGGACTACCAACCACCCAAAAGAAACATGATGCAATCTGGGTAGTGGTATGTCGCTTCAGCAAAATGGCTCTTTTTATTCCATGCACAAAGACTACTACAGCAACACAAACAACGTAATTCTATTTCCGACATGTCTGGTCACATTTTGGCCTCCCAAGCACCATCATATCAGACATAGACTTCCGCTTTCTCAGCACATTTTGGAAGAAAATTTGGGCGCTTCTGGGGTGCCAACTAAAGTTCTCTACTGCCTTCCATCCTCAAATGGATGGACAAATAGAGGTTGTAAGCTGGGTATTGGTCCATTCTCTCTGTACTCACTTTGGGTGCAACAAACATTGGGACAACTACCTGCACGTTTTACAGCGTAGCTACAACAAGACCACACATTCTTCTATGGGGTTGTCTCCTTTTGAAGTATGTTTGGGATTCCAACCAGCTTCTCCAGCCGAGCTCCCCCTCAATTTGGCTCCCCATGGTACAATGCATCAGCAGCAGGAACAAATCTCATCCCATCGGTTCCTACAACAACTGGAACAACGCCACACTATCGTCACAGCAACACTCAAAGCAAGTTAAGACCATGCCAAGAAAAGGCATGACAAACAAAGAACCTTCCTGCCCTTTCAGCCTGGCGATAAAGTCTGGTTACACTTGGATAAGAAACGCTTCAAAGGCGAGCATCATAAACTTCTCCCAATCATATATGGCCCTTATACCATCTTAGAAAAGATTGGAGAAAATGCCTACAGATTGGATCTTCCCCCACAATTGGGAATACACAATGTAATTAATGTCAATCATCTAAAGTTGTTTGAGCCTCCTCTCTTGGAAGAACTAGTCACCATTACTCATCCAGTCGACAACATTCCGTACTTCCAGCTCCCTTTGGCCAATGACACACTACTGGACAACAGGACTCGATCTACAAGGAACCAAGCCTACACCTCCTACCTGGTGGCACGCCAAGGACAAAACCCAACTCAAGCAAAGTGGATGACAGCTTAAACAATGCACTGCATGTTTCCTCATATTCTTATGGAAGTCGGGACGCTTCCAGATCTAAACAGGGAGGAATTGGGCAAGTGGGCCACCTAGGGGAGCGCCAACCCGGGGCACACATCTCAGCAAACTAGGCTCAACCCAGTTCATATTTTGATGTTTTTAAGCTAAGAATATGTAAATAAATGGTTCCCTTCCTATAAAAGGTGAACCAACATCTAATATAAGTATTCTTACCTTTCCCAAAATCTATCCGCTCCTTGTGTTTTTGTTGTTTGAACATTTCATTTGTATTTTTGCTGCATTTTAGCATCTGGGTCAAACTCAGAAAAATCCAGTGTGCCTTTCATCATGGTTGCACCTTGTCTGTTCCGTTTCACATCCACCTCCGAGAGTTAGCCTATCCCTCTGGCTATCAACTCTCTCAGGTGGCATCTGCATTTCTATAAGCTTTCCAAGGTAGACAGGAGGGCGCACTCATCTGGGTTTTGCGCCCTTGCTGTTTTTCCTGCTGTTGGGATGAAGAAAGTGTGCCCTCTTCAATGGTTGCACTAGACTTCTTTTGGTGATCCTCAGGGCCTCTACTGAGCTAGCCTAACCCTCTTGGATACTATAAGTTCATCCCAACACTGGATCTCCATTGTTTGACTTCCCCAAACCCAGGGTGCGCCCAATCTCATAAATGTGCCCCTGCTGGGTTTTTGGTCAACTGCCGGTAAGTAACTTGATTGGCCATCTCCCTCACTAGATCTCCTTATCAGGAATATCACAATGAGTCTTTCCCCACATGATAGGTTTTGTGCATTATGTACTCAAGTACTTTGTAAAAATCACTATGGTGAACTACTTCTTTAAAGATAGACTTGTATGATTTGTCCTTCCTACAGCACCATTACCGGACCAAAGTATTCACTTTCCAGTTCCAACTCACAAAGACAAGAGGGGGATTCATGCATTTAAAACCAAGAGTCTTAGGTGACCACAAAATCTCAAAAAGAGAAAGTGATGAAAAGAACAAAAACAACATCTAACTAGGAAAGAAATAAAAGAAGTGAAACCAACTTTATTCAAAAAGAAAGTGTGAAAAGAAAAAAATACGACAAATAAAAAGATGATAAAAATCAAAGAAGAAACAATATGAAAGAAAAATAAAAATAAAATAAAATAAACCTACTATGTACAGGCTAATTGAATATTTTGGATCACCCTACGATGACCATGCAGAACATGAGATGGGAACTTTCCCATTACGTGCATAGATGGGTTTGAAAATGTTCTCTATTTTCTATGATCATTCTTATTACGCTTCTTGACAAAAGGTTTCTTGAATTCCCTCGAAATTTGATGAAGTGAACCTCTCCAAGAATTATCCAATACAGTCTTGAGCAACCACTCCCTCATCTTCCCGAGGGAAGTTGAATCTTGGTTCATATGGGAGGGGTGTAATGCACATAAAGGTGGTCTTAAAGTTATCGGAGGGAGAAAGGTTCGCAACTAGTTCATGAAAATCAAGGAATAATCTAAGAGAATCAAATTTTCTTTTGAGAACAGATAGAGGCCTTCCTTTCCATCCTCTTTGGGGGTGTTGATGGGTGAAAATTTCCACTAGTCAATGAGGGAGAGTGCCCGATAGAAGGTTCCAATTAGACCCACTCTCGTTCGGAGTAGCACTTTCGTCCAGAATGTGGGCCTGACTTCCATTATGTTTGTGTATTAGATATGCGTTTAAAGTTTATCAACGTTCCTACGGTATGCCTAATCTAACAATGAATTACAAGAAAGAAAACTAACTAATCTAAACTAATCTAATATATCCACATGGAGCATATCTAACATATGCGAGGAGCACGTAAAGTAGAACAATATCAAGTAAACCACCTTCCATTAAACTGATCAGTGGAAACATATAAGCACATAATACAAAGTTACATGCAACTGCTCATCACAAAATACTCATCTTACGAGGAACATTATCATTTTCATGCATTCCATTAAAAATAACATGAAAAGAATAACTTTAATCAAACCACCCAAAGCATGTAGATCAAAAGTTCATGTAAATTGAAAGTTCCTCTCCAATAAGTAGTTCCTTCTCTTATTTCTCTATGAAACTTCTACAAAAATATCATAAGTACTCGAAGAGTCAAAGCCCTTCTTTCATCAAATGAGGTTCTATTTACAAGGGAGGTTGGGTGACCTTTTCTATTTCGTTTTCCCAACCTTTCACTTCCATTATGACCTTTGGAATACCCACATTACTCTTGGGCTTTTTTAATATTTACAATATAAAAAAATAAACTAATAGGGAAATACCAAGACTCTTGGTATTCCCTTACTATAATGAAGTATGAAGGCTATAAATACAAATTTCCATGATGCTCTTCAACTCAGAAGATGATTCCTTCAATCCAAACAACTTTCGCGAGATGGTCGATGCGAAACTCTTCCATTCTTTGTATTGATCCAACAATCCCTGCTCCTTGGGATTATTCATATGCATCACATAAAACTCACATTTGGAAAAATGTTATGTGATTGTTGAAATCATTTCAACCAATGCGATGATATGCTCTCTTAGACGAGTGCTTTTCATTTATTATCCGACAGTATTTCATTTATTATTTGTCTTCAAGGTGGCTGAAGGCCACATGTTGTGAAGCAATTTTAAGAGGATCATGCCATCAGAAGGGAGAGCTTCCGAGCCAGAATGAAGAGATAGAGTCAGATTCATTTGTTTCTTCATCCTTAGTGCTTAACTTGTAGGCTCCCACACGGATAGGACTTCGGCCATGAAGTGTTTTTCCTTTTCAATAAAGCGACACTAATTCCAAACTTGTATGTCTGGTACAAGTTCTGATGCCAACACCATCCTGTTTGTGATAAGGAAAGGAAATACATGAGGCACTGAGTCTCCATATATATGAAGATATACTCTGTGTTTGTTCATGTACCAGTCTCCTATCTCTGCCATAACATGTTGTGCATCAATAGATAAACATGGAACAGGAGTTCCGAGGAAGTAAGTGAGGATTTACCCATAATGAGATTTATACAGATGATCCGAGATGATTTTGCTGTAAATATGAATGTGTTTTCTTCACACACAAGATCAATCAAATATGAGGATATTAGAAGTCTCTCGATGAGGTATCCTTGTCCTTCCTGCAATCCGTGATGGCCATGTTGATGTTATATGAGAGAATGGATTTCCAATTGAATATGGTACCTCTGAATGCAATTTCTTCTATGAAGGGAACCTAAGTGTTGCGGAAAAATCTTCCATATTTACGGCCATAGACTCTGCATAGTAATAGTACCAGTGCCTTTGTCATTAAGTGCATCTATTTTAGATGCGGTTCTCATTTGTGATAGAGCAAGCTCAGGGGGTAAAGCCTTCTTCATATGAGATATCCAGCTGTCTGATAGCTCTCGCTCTTGTTTCGGTAGGCGATATCGGTGGTTTATGCCGGAAGGCTGATATGAGGTTGAAAAAGGATGGGTAACAGCTTGATTTAGTTCTCGATATATCATACTTCATCATACACACATAAACCTTGAAGCGGATGAAATTTCTTCGAGATATGCTTCCTCCTTCAGGGTTCACCTGCAAAAACAACGTTATCGAAGAGCTCTCTCTTGAGTGATTTTTCCTAATAAGAAAAAATAAATAGCCTAGGGTTGAGTGAGTGGATGGGTTAAGCATGCGAGGTTAATGAATTTTAATTACAGATAGGGGTGGTTTGCAGGTGGTTGAATTCCGAGGGGCTCTCTCTTGATGGATGATGTGAGATCATTGCTCCTGAACCTACATAGCATGATAAGAAGTGATATGTGAGTTAATTGTAGTTAAAATTTCAATGATATTCAATGATATAAGGTGAGTTAAGCCTTTTATTGAAATATCTAACTCGTAAGGAGCATGAGTTACGGCTCGAAGTTTTTTAGTGGAGGTAGAATGGTTATGCTTCGAGGTTTAGTTTAAGTGCTCCAATGGTTTCTCCTTCAATTTCTCCATGATGCTCAAACACAAATGAATGTGCACTAGCATGGATTGAGAGCATGAATTTATAGAAGTGGGAGGGTAAATCAACGGTTAATTAATTTTGAAACTCCCACGGTTTAATGTTTAATCATGTGATCAAGCTTATAATAGGTTTCACACCTTTAATTAAGTGTTAATAACTTCCAAGGTTGTGCATGTGGTTAACATAGCTCATTCACATGTGCAAACACTAAATGTTAGGCTAGTTAAGCTTAAAAATGCATGAAAACCTCGTAAACTTGATGAAAATGGATGAAATATTGATAAAAAGTGTTACTTGTGTTAGATCATGGCTAATCCATTTTAATCATACCCTAATCCACCTTAATATATGCTAATATATGTTAATAAGCACTAATAACCACTAATCAATTGTCAACGTAGGCTAATCCCAACTAACTCCACTAATAGATAGTTAAATTTAGCCTAACCCTAATTATTCTAGCCTAATCTAAAGTTATATACACTATATTATCTAATTATATGGTTAAACTAGCCCAGATTAGGTGAATTAGCTAACTATAGAGAAAACCCACTTCTTAAGTGATTATATTTCGAAAACCCACTTCTTAAGTGATTATATTTCGAATATTTAATAAATGCACTTGCCACCTCTGAAGTCGTGACATGGGAAGGTCAACCAATCATAGGGAGGGCACACAAACCAATTTTACTTGTCACCATTCATTGAGCTAGGCGCAAAAACCAATGCTAAATGTCACCTTTGGTGTAATGATGAGTGGGTAAGTGAAGAGGCGGGTTAAGATCAACCAAGCATGTGTCCCCCTCCAGCTAGCCCATCATGAGGTGTCCCCTCCTAGCCAATCAGGAGAAAAGGTGAAGAATTAAATGCTATTTTGACCAATCATGAGGGAGGTGCACTTTTGGATACTAAGTGTCAAGCAAGTTGGCAAGGAGAGAGGAGAGATGAAGGGGAAAATGAAGAGGATGCCGACATGTGTCCGACTTCCGCCATCATCAAATGTTGTGTCTAATTATCTCCAATCAAGGCTAAGGAAAAATATTTTAGTGTTAGGTGGACCAATCATGATCCAAGGCGGGGAATTGAGTTCTAAGTGGCATAAGGGTGAGGTGAAACCACCCCCTTTGGCTTTAACCTAGTGCAACACGGAAAAATCCAACGGAAGGAGAAAACATTCAATGTAAGGTGGCATGATCTTAATGGGGGTGTGCATTTTGGTATATTTCAAGGTATCCCATAGATTCCCATTGTTCATATAGGGTAAATTTACTCCCTTGGAGCCATATTTAGTCATCTTTTCAGTTTTGGACCCTGCCAGGAGATTGAGGAAGGGCAGATTGTCGGGTTCATAGCTTCCTTATCCAGACTCAGAACGAGCTCCATGATAGCCATTGGAAATATATTTGGAAGGGGTTTATAACCATACCACTTTAAATGCATGAAAAATTTAGGAGCGTGGTTATAAATTTGGAGGAAGTAGGCCCTCCATGAGGGATGCAATCTAGGGAACCCTAGGTAGAAGACCATAAATAATATAGGAGATAACTTTAGTATGAGTTGGATCTTGGTCATAAAGTAATAAATGACAAATAATGAAATGGGTATCCTCCTAAGTTAGGTTCTAGGGGTCGAATTCTCCCAAGGGATGAGGCCTTCTCGAATCATTGCCTCCGGATCATCAAATAAATGTTTAATACGTCACATATACCTTTGAAAACCAGACGCAAGATGTAGATGTAACAAAAGTATGGAACGGGAACTGAAGCAACCAACTATAGCTGATACTTCTTGTGTAAGCTTGTAAAAGAAAATTTTGTTAGATCCTGCAAGAGGACGCATCCAAAATAGGAAAGTTAGAAACGTTTAAATGTGAATCAACAAGCCATTTGGATACTTATTTTGACACCACGTTTTGGTTCTTAATTTATACTATTTATTCTACAATATAAAGACGTTTTGTAACTTGAGACCATATTGGGAATGAACTTCAATTATTTGAATCCGAGGGCACAAATGCTATTTAATATTGCATAATAAATTGAAATAGGAAGGCATCAATAAGAATTAACACCTAGAGCATCAATGAGAAGCTGAAATGTTTCAATTTTGGAAATCCTCCAATCAATCCAAGATCTAGATTCCAAGTCCCATAAATCTTTTAAAATTAAAATTCCTTTCCTTCTTGAAAGAAAGGGATTTCATCCACACTTTGATCATTCGGTTTTGAACTCCAGATTGGGAACTTAGACAAAACCAACCAGATATGCAACCAAAACAGTTCCCACATAAATGCCTAGCAACCCCCATTCTCCCCAAATACTTTTTGGAATGAAAGTGACTATGAAATTTATAATATATAATATTTAATAAGAGAAAATAAAATTGAAACCAGCAGTAAATATTCTTTTGTCTATTCTATGTAGAGTCTAAGCTTTTTAACACTAAGTTATTTTAGTGCTCCTTAAGTGAGGAAAATTGTTTTCAATAAGTTTACTTTAATTGAGGCTAGATTGATTAATACCTAAAAATCCAATTTTATCTCCAATTGCTACCTTTGTCATCATTTTGTATTATAAATATGCATTATTGAGCAATAAAAAGACAGAACTCAGTTTTCAAAATCTTTAAAGTGTGTGCTATATTTCTTTCCTGTAGTGATTTAAAGTCTTAAAATATTTTTGCTTTAGCAACTGAGGATATTGCACTGCACAAAGTCATTCCTTTTGGGTAGTTATTTACTTCTGTAATTTCACTTTAGTATCAAATTCAATGAAGGAATCCACTGGACTTCATTTTTCCTCATGTACAAGTGCATATACTCTTTTCCCTAGTTTTGTTAAGTACATCATTTTTGTTAGACAATGGGGAAGTATCATTTTTTCTCTCATATAGACAACTCCATTTGGTTTGGTAGATATGTTCTTGTACAGAACATGCATATGTTACCATGAAAATACTGTCTTATATCCAACCAACAAAGTAGATGTGTTTAAGGATGTTATCTACTTGAGGCATTGAATAGTTTGCCTTTGTAGTGAGAATAAGGTCTGTGGCACACTATTCAATATTCCCAGGTAATATTTAGCTATCTTTTGTTAGGATAAATTGAAACAAGATCTAGAAACTTGGTTGAATTAGATTACAACCTACTTCAAAATTTGGAAAAATTCAATGGAATTTAATCCAACCTATCCGAATTTAAACTTAACACATTATTGACAGATTGCAGTGCAAAATAAGAAATTTACATATGGTAGAAATTTTTTAATTTAGTGTAATTAATCTATCACAGTGAAATGGTTGTAGATGAATCATATTCAAGCATAAATGAAAACACTTCAGCATAAATAAATTTACGAATGGGTTATTAATTTCATTTGGCGCAATTGCTCTACCAGTGCATAGACCCAAATGTAACAAAATCACTATATGTAGGACAAAAAACAAAGAATTTTGAAATGACTTAGATATTGCCTTCACTTGAAAAATGTTCAGGAAAATAAGCTCTCAACTCCTTACTTGTCAAATGTTGCACTAACTATGCAATGTGCATTTATATTCCAGTAGTAATGAGTAGAAGTAAAAGCAATGTCGATTTTAATTGCAACAATGAACCATCAATTATACGATACTGTAATTGGAAAGAAATTGGATGTTGTCACGTTCCCTAACCTCCCAGGTGGCCTTCAGAGGCCATGGGAGACCCTTTGTTTCTTTTTTTTCTTCCAAATTCTTCCAACTCCACACATAGCTGCAATGGGCTCGGGTCCGCAATCCCCATTGAGATCCGCAATCTGCCTTTTCGCATTCCACAGTCCGCATGCGGGACTCGAAAATCAGATTTCCAAAACCAATTCTAAATCGAAATCGCGCTTCTGACTTCCGCAATCCGCAATGCGGAAGTCAGAAGTCGGAAGCCATTTCTGGCTTTGAAAATCTATCTGTCCAACTTCCGTATTTCCACAATCTGCATGTGGAACTCGGAAGTCGGATTCCTCCAATTCCGACGATAGTTTCCTCTCACAACCCACATTCTGCATTCTGCATTGCGGGTGCGGAAATGCGGAACTCCATATTTCAAGTCCGGAGAATTTTACCTCCCGCAATACGCATTCCGCATTCCGCATTGCGGATGCGGAACTGTGGATTTCCATTGGATTTCCATACGCCCCAATGGTTAGTTCCCAACCTCCACAATCCGTGATCCGCATTGTGGATGTGGAAGGATTAGGGCTACAGACCCCTGCTCCAGCAAGCTTCCAAGGTAAACTTCTGAGGGGCATAACTCCCTCATCCTTAGTCCAAATGGGACAAGGTTGGTACCATTGGAAAGCTCTTGGAAATATCTATCGAATTGTTCAATCCACACCCCATATGAGCACTCCAACCATGTCAATTCCCAACTGAAAATTCAGTCCCTAACCACATCTAAGTGACTTATGCTTCTGCAAAAGGGATTTTCCTCCTTCCCGCCATAGCTTCCCCCCTCACCCGACCCACAAAGAAGTTATGAAACACAACAGGGGTTATCCCCTTCCTTCCCCAAGACCACCTGAATTCAGGTTATCCCTTTGAAGGGTGAATGCAATGCATAATGGACATATATAATGGACTAAGTTAGATAATCATATTAACAACCTGCAGGGGTTAGCCATGCATATCATTCATGTAAACAATGGAGTCTTCCAACATGAATTCAATCTTATATTCAAGCTTATACATGGCTTCCTAATGAGCAAGTTCATGGAGTCATCCATTCATTATTCTAGAGCATGAAAAGCATAACTTAACAAATAGTTATAACACATGAATTAGCATCATTTAACACATAGAAAGACTTATCTTTGGAACTGAATCTACCCCAAGCTACTGGCTAAGTGAGAACAACTTTCCACCCAACCTTAGGTCTCTATCCAACCTGTATTATTTCAGCTGAGAGATCACCCCCGAGCTAGAATGTGTATCAACTAAGGAGGGATAATGGACTCTCTCACAATCAAGGTCTCATCCCATTGCTAATCCAACCTATAATTGGTTTTATCAAGCAATCCAAGAAACAAGGGGGATGTTTCTAAGCTAGTGAGCTCAACCATAGAGCTACAGGCATATAAGATCACTCAGTCAGCATGGAACCCACATTACCTACCTTACCCAACACAAGGAAGGCCCTCTTCTCTATTGCACAGTCCCTCAAGGACCCTTCCCTCCAGTTCTATTTAGGGTGGGCATAGAAAGGTCCAACTGTTGTTCTTCATGAGATTTCATCGTTCACTAGGTTTATCAAGTAGATCTAACCATAATTTGACCTTCTTCGCAGTTATATAAGCTAATTCTTCAGAGGGTTGCGACCTAAGCTCTGTCGGGTGACTCTATCCTCTGCAAAACAGATCTCAGAATTCTCATGGGTTCTCTTGTCTCTTCAGACTCTGTAATTCATCCCCACGAACTGATATATGGATGTCCCAACCCGTTTTCATTATTACACAGGGTGCACATTCGGCTCTATACATTTGACTAACCCTGAAATCACGATTTTTCTCTTATTTCTTCACGATTGGGCTCTGTAAGTGCGTGTTTGACTTGGGTTGTTGGTCAACAATTGGGTTAGCAAACAGGATGAGCGAATTCCTAGGCATGGAGTGGCTTAAGGAACAACCAAGACACAAGGCCATACCCTTCATACAGATTCGCAGGTTTCCCCATACTCCATCGAATTCATGAGTTGCATTAATGACAGCATGGTGAGTGAAATGGGTTCAAAATTTGACATGTGGCAGCATGGATACCAATCCCATAACCCCTAACCTCTCCCTAATGGATACACATGGCCCCTTCTCATTGGTTTCCTCCTTAGCCATCTTCTTGGGTATTTTTATTGCATTAATTAATAATTACATCATTTACATTTCTGCATGGCTTAACAACTCATGTATAATCAAATTGTCAAATAATTGCGTATGCAATTAAAACCTGAACATCCACTAGTGGGGCCTTGGCCTTGAGCTCCACACTAGGGAAAACACACACATGGCATGTAGGGAATATTTACATTGAGGCCAGTAAACCATAAGGGTCAAAATAGGGGTATTTCAACTCCCTCTCCCTTAAAATAACACCATCCTCAGTGTTCTCAAAACTCAACAAAAATGGGAATGCCTCTTTCATGGCATCCTCCAGCTCCCATGTGGCCTCTTAGGGACTAAGGTGCTTCCATTGCACCTTTACATGCCCTATGGCCCTGTTCTGGAGAAAAGTGACCTGGCTTGTTGAGGATACATATAGGCCCCACTTGGAACTCTCCCTATGGTTCCACCTGTATCACAGTCCAATCAATTATGTGATTAGGGTCATGTACATATTTCTTAAGAAAAGAAATATGGAAAAAATTATGAGCTTTCATGTTAGCAGGAAATGCAATCCCATATGCAATTGGTCCTATCCTATCAAGGACTTCAAATGGCCCACAATATCTTGGTGCCAACTTAGCACAACTTCCCAACTTCATGGAAATCTTCTTTGGTTTCACTCTCAAGTAGAAATGATCCCCAATCTGAAATTCCTTGTGCATTCTTTTCAGATATGCATAACTCTTTTTCCTATCCTCTGCTACCTTCAAATTCGATCTGATCTTAACAATCTCTTGCTCCATTTCCTTGATCATTTATGGTCCAAGTGCTACCCTATTCACTGGGCTATCCCAATTCACTGGAGTTCTTCATCCTTTTCCATACAACACTTCAAAAGGAATCATCTCCAATGATGATTGATGTCCATTGTTGTATGCAAATGCTACCAAATGAAGATATTCTTCCCACTTGGATGAATTGTCCATCACATACATCCTCAACATGTCTTCAAGAATTTGATTTACTCTCTCAGTATGACCATTAGTTTGAGGATGATAAGTTGTTCTAAAATTCAACTGAGTTCCTAATTCCTGGAATAATCCTTTCAAAAAATTGGAAGTGAAATTTGTGTCACGATATGAAATTATTGCCTTGGGAAACCCATGCAATCTGAATATCTCTCTCATGAAGATATTTGCAATGTCATTGGCCTTGTGAGTGGACTTAACTGGAATGAAATGAGCTACTTTTCATAGCTTGTCCACCACTACCATGATTGAATCATGCTTCTTCACTTTCATTGGAAAACCTATTATAAAATCCATAAAGATCACTTCCCACTTCCATTCTAGAATGAGAAATGGTTGCAACAATATATCCAGGAAAACGTGCAAGAGGTTGTGGTGTATCTACCCAGCGATTGTAATGAAGAGCATCAATAAATAAGAGACATGCAGGAAAAAAAACAATGCATAGGAAGAGAAACGTATACACTGTACTTGGCCAAAAGCCAAAGTTTGTACAAACAGCTAATAGCATAAGGATTTATTTTACATTGATATCAAGATGAACAAAAATCATTTGCATCATCATACTACCATAGTTGTTATTATTAACATTGTTGAGATTTATTTTACATTGTTATTAATTTTGTAAGGCGGTTTGTTTTTCAAACTTAACTACCATGTGAAAAGCTCAATATATATATATATATATATATATATATATATATATATATATATATATATATATTGACCACTCTAGTTGTGCTACTTCTAAAATAACAAAAATCAAAATAAATTAAAACTAAATTCTTTTGAATTTATAAGTGTTTACATCTAAGAATTTGGAATGGACTACCATATATGCTTTTCTTAGATTATTGTTCAAATTAATTTTATGGACGTGGTTCAAAATTAGAACTAAACAATTATAAAGAAAAATAATCAATCACTAGTAGGTATAGACAACATGTAAAACAAGTAATTGATAACTTGTTCATAGCACTTAACTTGTAGCTTGTGACCTATCCGAGTTGACCAACCTACTGTACTAATTGTTATTATTAACATTGATGAGATTTATTTTAGATTGATTGTCTATTTTTGCAACCATTCTGTGAAAAATTCAATATATATAAATATCAACCACTTAAAATATATATATATATATATAATTTAATTAAAAAATAAATAAATTTAAAATAAAACTTAAACCCTCACCAAAATAAATTAAATAACAACACTTGACTTCCTCAACATTACATGAAAACATGATTTCCTAATTTCTTTTTCTTTTCATATGGATGGATAGTGGATGCTTCAGCCTGGGAGTTTCCTTTTCTTTTCATATGTATTGTCGGTGTGCCCTTCAACTTGCGACATCCAGCTACCCGCAACTCCTCCAACGATGTCAATGTCTCAATCCCTAGAAACTCCTCTACTTCTTCACACTGGCTGATGTTCAACCGACGAAGTTTTACAAGATCAAAAAACCTTGTTATTTTCTTCAGTGCAAAACTCTCCTGCAAGTCGAGCTGCATTAAATTGATTGGCAACACTCCAACATATTATAGTTCATGACAAAAGTTGATGTTGAGAAGTTGAAGGTTTGGACAAACACCTTCTTGAAATGATATTTCCCTTATTGTCGTCCCCTGCAGGTCCAAGTGTTTGAGTCCAACCATGCGCGTAGAATCCGCCAATCCAACATTTTCCACACTGCATCCAAATGGCACTTCGCATAGTGGGAAACTCCTTGCTATCAGAGTTTCAAGATTGTTCAACTCCATAAAACCTGCTGTTAAATACTCTATTCTTGCATAATTTATGGTAAGAGTTGTTAATTGTTTCAACCCTGCAACTGACTCCGGCAAGCATCTCAACTCATTGCTGAAATTTAGAGTTAATTCCATTAAGCTTGTCAGATTACCGAGGGAAGCCAACAACATTTCCAAGCTAGGGCATTGTAGCTTCAGAATTTCCAAATTGCATAGGATTCCAATAGCACTAGGAAACTCTTTCAAGTTTGTATGATACAAATTTATTTCTTCCAGAAACCGCTGATGTGTGACTTGGGGAGTAAATACTTCCACTTTCCCACAACCTAAAAGGTCTAAGCTTTCTACCGTGATGATCTTTCCAAATGTTCTGCTTGAGATTGTTAAGGCATTGCATCCTGCCAAATAGAGACGGTTAAGTCGAACTAAATTCCCAAAGAGTTTGGTAGCATTTGCAACCTACAACACTCATTCAAATTAATATGTTTCCGCTTTGTCAAATTCCCCAAAGAAGGTGGCAGCGTTTGCAAATCCTTGCACCTAGACAAGTCAAAATGCCGAAGGTTTGTTAAGTTTCCCAAGGAATCTGACAGCGACATCATTCTTGTCCGAAGTCTCAACTGTTTCAAGGACGGGAGATGAAAGAACTCTTCTGGAAATGGTTCTAGAATGTCATTCATTTCAATCTTTTCAAGATGCTTCAACTGCCCTATAGACTCTAGAACCCGTAAGACGGTAGCACCAATATTCAACTCCCTCAATTCCAAAGGCGCTTGCAATGCATTCTTAAATGTAATTATTTCAAAACCATGACCAACCTATACGAATAGTAAATTAGGAAGGAAGAAACACAATTTTTTAAGCCAGTGGAGAATTTACTTGTACCTCGCTTTTATTCCGCCACAAAGTTTTCAAATTTCCCCGAGCCACTTCTAAAACCTTTAAATTCTGTTTTGGAATCCAGAATGGAAGGGAGGTGTGTGGATAGTTATCCCAATGAATCCATACAAGATCTGATTGTTTCAGTGGATTGGATATGCTAATTCCCAAGCAATCACCTTCAGCCCTCACTAGCTGTAACCCGCTCATATCAACAGAGCGGTTGCTAAATGTTATATTACTCAACCGATTTCCCATATCAACCAAGCGATCGTTTAATGTGAAATGATTGAAACAAGATTGACATCTTCTCTAAGTTTAAAAATAAATACATTATTCGAGCATAAATTTAAGAACACAACATAATGTGGAGATTCAAACATGTACTCTAGCTGATTGGTAGATCACATTATTAAAAAGGTTGTCAGTCGGGCACCAAAGACGACCCCTAGGCTCTTCCTTCGCCAAAGCTCTGTCCAAGTCTTGTTGGAAATATTGTATTTATGAGCTGATAGCGTATCTGATATGCGCCTGTCAGTCACCCTGTCAGTCCTTTTTGTGCCAGTGCGCAGTCTGCGATTTCAGTATGTCAGTTAGTTCGTAGCCAATCTAGTGCACGTCATGTTTGTATTTATGAAACCGTGTTAGTAGTTTGCATGTCAAGAAACCTTAGGTAAGAATTAATTACAGTGTTTAATGCAATCCTGTAGCTTCCAAGTGAAGCGATCTTGAGTCAGTTGATAGGAAACTCTATAAGTAGAAGCTCATTGTTAAAACTCAAAGAGAGATGTGTATGAGAGAAATTACGCAGAGCAAGAGTGAAAGAAAGTGGTGGAAGATTGTATCAAGAGCCCAAGCTCTATGAATGTAAAAGATTAAGTGAAAACTCATTTCCATGTATTGAGGAGCTGCGCAGTTTACTATGGTAAATATATAAGTCTATGTTTTATGTTTCGTTCTCAAGAATGTTGTATATTTCAAGTCGCACTGTGATGTACCTACAATAATTAATTAATGCAAATACACAAGATATCAGAAATAATAGAACAGAATCGCTTTTATATTGATCACGGGCCACTTCGAGGGGGCAACCTCCTTTGAGCAAGCTCAATACAATTAACTTCACGGTTCCTTCAATGAACTCAACACACACTTATATACTAAGTCTATGCCCAATACTATGAGTGAAAACCATGGGACATATAATACTATGGGACGACTTACAAAGCATATGCGTCCAATACCATGGGTCAATACTATGGGCTAATATAAACTACAGATCAACAAATACTACGGGACGACTTACAAAGCATATGCGTCCAACAACAATATACTAACATAGTAAAGAGAAGGGTTGACATAGGTTCCTAACATCCCCTCTCCCTTAGAAAAAGCTTTGTCCTCAAAGCTTTCGTTGGAGAAATTGCTAGAAAATCTGAAGGAGTGGTTCCCCGGTAGCATCCTCGGTTTGCATGTCGGGCCACTGACGCCTTTGGAGTGTCAAGGAGGATTGCTTGGAAGGTTGTAGATGAAGAAGAACCCTGTCAGCTACGTGGAAAATGCGCTCAGGACGGTGATGATCGGCTTGTTGTTTCAGGCGAATTCTGGCCATGTGAAGATTGTCCTGCAAAATGAGAAGAATCTGATCGCGGTGTCGAAGAACCGAGTCAATTTCCTGAACTGGGGAGCTGCTAAGGCTATATGGAAGAAGAAATGGCGGTGTTTTTCCATAGACTGCTTCATATGGTGTCCTTTGAGATGTGGTATTGTACCACCAGAGCGCTGCTAGGAAATCCATAGAAATAGTTGGCCAAAGCTGTGTAGGGATGGGCAAGGGTTTGAGCAATCCCGAAAGGAATGTTGTTTCCCCCTTGTTGACTTGGAAAGTATCATCGTCAGCCACCATATGTTGAATTGTCATTTTTAGTCCCGGACAAAAGAAGTTACCTTGTTCCCGGTCATACATTTTGTAGAACCCAGAGTGCCTTGTTGATGGAGAAGCATGGAGTTCATAGAAGAGATAGCCCTGTTGAACATTTTGCAACCAATTTGGAACAAGCAGAGCTGTAAGAGAAACTGGGTCATCAATTGTGCGAGAAGGAGCATCTTCCACCATATTGTCCTTACCCTTCTTGTAAGTGATCACATAGGGATAACCCATGAGTTGGGTAACCCATTGCAGGAGTGTTGGGGAGGAGACCCATTGTTCCAAAAAATTTTCCAGACTTGGTAGAGCAGTCTTGATGCAGAAATAATTCCCTAATAGGGATGGCTACCACTTCTGTACTGCATGCAAAATAGCCATCATTTCCTGCTGAGAGGTAGATGTGGCTACATTCTTACCAGAAAGGTCTCTTGAAGGCAGCAAGCGCATTTGTTCAACAAAGATACCTGCATATCTATCCAAGGAAGTAGTGGAGACTGGTGATGGGTGCATCTGAATGGAATTGAGCTGCGCGATGACACCATGTGAATTCTTCTTAAGGATTTTTTCCAGGCGATGTGAATTGATGATGCAGAGAGACCCTGGTTGTAAGCCCATAAATTTGTTTTGTGCCCCATTGACTTTAAACTGCATCCAAAGTTCAGCAAAATCCCATAAGATGGGGCCAAGTGTGCGTAACCATTGAACGCCCAAAACCACATCACATCCGCCTAAGGACAAGGCAAACATATCAGAGCGTAGGTTATAATCTTCCATAGAGATATGCACATTGTGACACTTCCCCTTGCAAGGTAAGGTGCCCCCATTGACAACCATGACTTCAAAAGTTAGAGCAAGGATGGACAAAACAATCAGCCTGTTTGGCAATCCGAGGGTCAATGAAGTTATGAGTGCTACCAGAATCAATGATTATGGTAAGAGGGAGCTTCTTGAAGTATCCCCTGACCCGCATTGTTTGTGGGGTGGTGACGCCGGTTATAGCATGGAGAGAGATCTCGGGTGGGTCGTCCTGAGATGGGGTGTCATAGGGTAGGTGTTGAATGTCGACCTACTCATCTACTGTATCTGTAGCTTCTTCACCAAGTTCTAAGGCAGGCGGAGAATCCACATCCAAGAGATAGAGCTTTTGTTGAACACATCTATGTCCCCGAGTGAATTTCTCATCACAATTATAGTAAAGCCCTTTTTCTTGGCGTGCCTGCATTTCTATTTCAGACAAATGCTTGATAGGAGTTGGTTGAGGAGCAGGCGTGATGGGAGGTCGTTGGGAACCCATATTTCTGAAGGGAACAAAGGTGGGTTTGGAGCGTTGTTGAGCTGCGATCTTGTCCTCGGCCAGCTTAGCCAACCCTAGGGCTTTCATCATTGTGTTGGGACAAAACATTTTGACCTCTGAGCGGATTTCATCCTTGAGACCACTGATAAAACAAATCCTGTAGAATTCATCAGACAATCCTTCTGTGTGATTGGCTAGTTTCTCAAATTCCATCTAATACTCTCTCACTGTGCCAGTTTGGTGAAGTTTAGTGAGTGCTCCTGTGAAGTCGTCAAAAGCACTAGGACCAAATCGTGGCAAAATGAGTTGGAAAAAATCTGTCCAATTTGGCTCGGGATGAGCTTTAATGTACCAACGGTACCATTGAAGGGCTTCCTGTTCCAAATGAAAGGATGCAAGTGGAAATTTCTGAACATCAAAAGTATTATGCAGACTGAAATATTGTTCTGCTCGGTATATCCATCCAGTCGGATCAGTACCATTGAAACGAGGAAAATCAAGCTTCGGCCCACGAAAATTGCTAGAAGAAGAGAACCCGGTGGCTGCAAAAGATTCTGGCTGTCTGGTATTGTTCATGGCTAAATGCTGAAGATGGAGGCTGAGAAATTTTTCATCCAGATCTTGGAGTTTGGTTTGGATGGCTGCAAGTGCTTCCTCCATGGTGTGTGCTCCTGCACGGGTGACAACCATAACCAGGTTTTTTTTTTTTTTTTGGGGGGGGGAATAGGTAGAAAAACACAAACAAAAGTTGAGTTACTAAAGGGAAATTTGGATTGGGGAAACAATCTGATGGGTAATTGGGGTTTGACTAGATTTTGGACACTGTCAAAAGGACAAAAAAGCAAAAAGGGGGATTTCAGAAGTGGGGTAATAGAATGAGAAAATTTGGCAGAGAGGGACAAAGAAGTAGAATTCCGAAAGGAACTCTGTGGTAAAATTTGAAGGTGATTGGGTGAAATCTGAGGAAGTTATGGAAAACCCTAAAAATAGACAAATGTGGGATTTCGGGCTTTGGGAAGGGGAATTGGGGATAGGGTCCTCAGGGATGAAAGATGCAGAATGGGATGACAGGGGTTCCCCGAAAATTTCAAGGGAAATAGAGTAAAAACAAGGGAGATATGGACAAAAAACCTTTTTTTTTTTTTTTTTTTTTTTTTCCAAATGTGGGATTTCGGGCTTTGGGAAGGGGAATTGGGGATAGGGTCCTCAGGGATGAAAGATTCAGAATGGGATGACAGGGGTTCCCCGAAAATTTCAAGGGAAATAGAGTAAAAACAAGGGAGATATGGACAATTTTTTTTTTTTTTTTTTTTTTTTTTTTTTTTTTAGACTATAGCGGCTATGGCTCGGAAGGGATCTGGAATAGCGCCGAATGGACTGAAAGCGGCTAGATCTGAAATGACTTGCAAAATGGATCTGAACGGCACAGTAGTGATCGACAATAGTTCAGCTGAAAGTAGATATGGACCCCAGGTATGTGCGGATTCCTAACAGTTTAGAGTTTTCACTCGGCCACCAATGCTGTCTGACGTCTTGCGTATTGGGGCAGTACCCCTCACTCCACGGCTCAGGTAAAACTGATAACCGCTTTGCCACAAACGACAGCTCTTGGTTTACCTCACGGGTGGGAACTAGTCAATCAGGTAGGGGTCGTTGCCCTTTTCACTTGGCAGGTCCTCTCATTGGCCAGCTACTTCGGGGTTCCTGTGGTACTCCTCACAATGAGTTTTAGGGCTTATTCCCAAGTACCTCCCACAGTTAAGCGGATAGGGATTATTCCCAGATCCGAACCTACAACAGAAAAAATTTGGGCAGAAATTCCACCCAATGTTCAAAAACCAGATCTATATTGCTTAGAATCGCTATTATAGCATGTTTCCGGAACTGGCACAACCACTATGCTTCTACCCATGTAAGCGGAATAGAAATCTGGGCACTCGGTCAAAAGATTTTCTCGTCGCAATTTCCGCGGCTGTCACCGAAATTCTGAAAGATTGCTGATTTTAAATCCGCGATATCTCCACTTTTAGAACTCCAAATGAGATGATTTGTTTTTTGAAACTGCGTATTTTTGAAAGAGGAATTCAGATATGCAATCGGTTTCTTCTGATTTTGTGCAAAAAGTTTCAGAAATTGATCTGAAAGTCGCCTCCCAAAAAAAGAAAAAAAAATTTCCCACTTGTGCCAAGGAAAGTGCTCTGATACCAGATGTGATGTACCTGCAATAATTAATTAATGCAAATACATGAGATATCAGAAATAATAGAACATAATCGCTTTTATATTGATCACGGACCACTTCGAGGGGGCAACCTCCTTTGAGCAAGCTCAATACAATTAACTTCACGGTGCCTTCAATGACCTCAACACACACTTATATACTAAGTCTATGCCCAATACTATGAGTCAAAACCATGGGACATATAATACTACGGGACGACTTAAAAAGCATATGCGTCCAATACCATGGGTCAATACTATGGGATAATATAAAATACGGATCAACAAATACTACGGGATGACTTACAAAGCATATGCGTCCAACAACAATATACTAACATAGTAAAGAGAAGGGTTGACATAGGTTCCTAACACGCACATCATCTTCAGAATTGCTGGCGTGAATATTGTTTACATTTACACGCAGTAAAAGGAATCAAGATTTCAAATTAGTTCACCGCAATGAAAGTTCTAAATTAACATTGAGTAGCTTCGCCTAAGATTTTTTAGTTGTTGTGTCTTAGAGATATATATTTCATGATAAAGTTTATATAAGTGATCCGCGAAGTAATATATTGCGAAGTTAACTGCGCATCATTGCGAATTTCAACTGTGCAGTAGAAAGTCGAAATCGCGTAGTTTATCGCCACAAAGTAAAATGTTGAAACTGCGCAGTTAATCTCTGCGCAGTTAATCTGCGAAGTTAATTCTTAGTGAAGCAAGTGTTCCACGAAGTACAATTTGGGGTTCTCTATTGTATGGTCGGCGAAGTCCGAAGAGAAGAAAAAGAAGATATTCATCCACTGCGCAGTTAAATCTTATTTACTGCACGGTGTGCTTTTCCCTTGATGTGGTATCAGAGCCTGGTTTATGGAAAGAAGGAATTATATTTATAAGGGAAGAGCGATTAATAATGGCTTCCACTTCTGGTAATTTGCAAACTCCAATATTTTCTGGTAAAAATTATGAATATTGGTCTCTAACTATGAAAGCTTTGTTTAGAGGTCAAGATGTATGGGAAATAGTCCAGAATGGCTATGTAGAACCAACAGATGCAGTAGCAGACAACAATCTCACACAAGCTGAGAAGGATGTTCTGAGGGAACATAGGAAGAAAGATGGAAAGGCGTTATTCCACATACATCAAGTGACACATGAATAAATACTCCCAAGAGTAGCAACAGTGCATTCAGCAAAGGAAGCATGGGACACACTGGAAACTTCCTATCAAGGTTTGAAGAAGGTAAAGACTGCCAAACTTCAAATTATTAGAAGAGATTTTGAATCTTTGTCAATGAAAAATACAGAGTCAGTAGAATCATTCTATACTCGTGTTATGGGTCTGGTGAATCAAATAAAGTCTCATGGAGAAACTCTAAGTGACCAAAGAGTTGTTGAAAAATTTCTTAGAGTTCTTCCAAAGAAATTTGAATCTTTAGTTGTAACCCTGGAGGAAAACAAAGATCTATCCGCATTTACTATTGATGAGTTGCAAGCCTCATTACTCAATCATGAACCTAGAATCAGCGGTTCAAATACATCGCTAGAAGGTGCATTCATAGCACAGTCATGCATAAGCCGTGGAAGAGGCCAAGGAAGTTCAAACTCTAGAGGCAGAGGACGAAGTTCTTTCAGAGGAGGTCGCAGCAGCAGTCCCGCACATGTCGCTGGTAGAAGTCAGAATCAGACCACCAGTCAACCAAGTGGACAAAGGTATGATAAATCAAAAATTCAATGTCATTACTGTAAGAGGTTTGGACACTTCGCATATGAATGCAGGAAGAAGCAGTATGACCAAGGAAAGCAAGGTGAAGCTCATTCAAGCAATAAAAACACTGCGAACATGTCACTTTTCTTAGCATGCGCATCATCGCTTGAATGCAATGTTGTTCAAGAAAGTCCAAATGACATATGGTATTTAGACTCAGGCTGTAGCAATCATATGACTGGTAATTTAAGTTTATTTTCTAGTCTAGATAAATTAGTTCAAACTGATGTCACACTTGGAAATAATATTCAAGTCACTGTTTTGGGTAAGGGTACTGTTGATATTCTAACCAAACAGGGGGAGCATAAATTCATGCCTGATGTGTATTATGTTTAAGGTTTGAAGCATAACCTGATGAGCATTGAACAGTTGATGGAAAAAGGTTACAGAGTTCATGTGATAGGAAAGCGCTATGTGATCAAAGACATATACCCAAGCAATCGGTTAATAGCCGAGGTGTAGATGACAAGAAATCGCTTGTTTCCTTTGAGGATGAGTCCAATCATCAAAGGAAAAACAACTTAAGTTGTTCACACAAGTCAGAATGAAAAATCTGAAACTGCATTCAAGACAGAAAGCAAAGAAGCAGAAGTTCGCAGCGACAAGGAAGAAAAAGACAGTGCAATGCAAGCTGCATTTCAAACAGAAATGAAGGATGAATCCTGGTTATGGAATTTTAGATTTGGACATCTGAATTTTGGTGGGCTATAACTACTGCATATGAAGGACATGGTAAAAGGATTTCCATTGATTGAAAAAACAGAGAGAATTTGTGAAGGATGTATTTTTGGAAAGCAGCACAAAGAGACTTTTCCAGTCGAAAAGTCATACAGAGCTCGTGCACCACTTGAAATTGTGCACTTCGATATTTGTGGACCAATGCAAACACCGTCCATGGGAGGATGCAGTTATCTTCTCACTTTTATTGATGATTTCACAAGAAAAACATGGTTCTATTTTCTAAAGCATAAATCTAATGCGTTTGATTGTTTTAGCAGTTCAAGGCACTTGTGGAGAAGCAGAGTGGTTACAGCATCAAGATCTTAAGAACAAATAGAGGTGGTGAGTATGTATCAAATGATTTCTTAAACTTCTGTAAAAATCATGGCATACAGATGCAATTCACTGCGCGGTATACACCGCAGTAGAATGCTATCGCGGAGAGGAAGAACAGAACCATTATGGAGATGGCGCGTAGTATGTTGGAAGCTATGCGTCTATCAAATGAATACTGGTCGGAAGTAGTGGCAACTGTGGTATACATCATGAATCGATGTCTGACGAAGAGTGTGAAGAACAAAGTTCCGCAGGAAGCATGGACAGGTATGAAATATAGTGTTTCGCATTTGAAAGTTTTTGGTTGTATAATCCTATCACAAGAAAAGTTATTATCAGTCGCGATGTTCAGTTTGTGGAAAATGAAGCATGGGATGGAACTGTAGAGAAGAATGTGAAAATCATGTCACATATTGAACATGATGACATCGCAAAAGATGTGGTTGAGACACGGCATGTAAATCAGAATCGTGTAGCTCCATCTACTCCTAGGACTGCACAGCATGTCTCAGCACAAGCAACTTCGACACAAGTCGCAGCACAAGCTACTCCGACAAGCACATGAAGTGTGCAGCAAACTCCATCAAGCAGTATGCACAGATCGCGCAGTTCGACACCAGCAACTCCGACAAAGACAAGAACTCTGTGCGAGATATATGAGCTAGTACACCTAATTCATTCTCATTTTTTGCATTATTTTCTCAAGTTAACGATCCTCTAACATTTGAAGAAGCTGTTGAAGATAAAGCATGGGCACAAGCCATGGATGAATAAGTAGAATGCATTGAGAAGAATCAAACATGGGAACTAGTTGATGTTCCTAAGGAAAAGGATGTGATAAGCGTGAAATGGATTTATAAGACCAAGCAAGATGCTGATGGAAATGTGCAGAAGCACAAGGCAAGATTGGTAGCAAGAGGATTCACACAGCAGCTTGGAATGGACTTCAATGAAACCTTTGCACTTGTAGCTCGCATGGACACTATCAGAACAGTTTTGACCATCGCAGCACAAAAGAAATGGCCTGTTTATCAAATGGATGTTAAGTCCACATTTCTAAATGTTAATTTGGAGGAAGAAGTATATGTAGAGCATCCACAAGGCTACGAAGTTCCAGGACAAGGACATAGAGTATACAGACTAAAAAAGACACTTTATGGTTTGAATCAAGCTCCGTGAGCTTGGTATAGTCGCATTGACTCATACCTCATTCATAATGGATTTCATAGAAGTGAATGTGAGCCAACGCTATACACAAAAATCAACAAGCAAGGTAATAAGCTGATTGTCTGCCTGTATGTAGATGATTTCATATTTACTGGTGATTTTGGCATCGAAGAATTTAGAACAGTCATGGAAAGTGAAATTGAAATGACTAATTTGGGGCTTATGAAGTATTTTCTGGGCATTGAAGTCCAACAGACTAAAAATGGGATATTTATATCTCAGTCAAAATATGCAAGTGATGTCTTGAACAGATTTAAGATGTTAAATTGCAAGACAGCTCCAACACCAGTGATAACAAGTTTGAAATTGAGCAAGGATGATGATGGATCCAATGTAGATCCTACATTGTTTAAAAGGCTTGTTGGAAGCCTCATGTATCTTACAGCGACAAGGCCAAACATAATGTATGGATTCAGCTTAATCTCAAGATTCATGGAGATGCCAAAAGAATCTCATTGGCAAGTAGGAAAAAGAATTCTAAGGTATGTAAGTGGAACAAAAGACTTTGGTGTTTTGTATTCAACCTCAGAAAATTTAAAACTCATTAGATACATTGATAGCAATTGGAGGCAACATGGATGATAGAAAAAGCACATATGGGAATACATTCCATGTAGGAATAGGTGTTGTATCATGGGATTCGATGAAACAACCCATAATAACTCTTTCTTCAGCAGAAGCAGAGTATGTCGCAGCTACAAGCACTGCATGTCAATCCGTTTGGATGCGGAGGATGTTAAGTGATCTATTGCAACATCAGCAAGAACCCATAGTCATTTACTGCAACAACAATTCAGCTATCGTACTATCAAAGAATCATGTATATCAGAAGAGAACCAAGCACATCGACACAAGGTATCACTTCATCAGAGAATTGATAAACAATAAGGAAATTTGTTTAGAATTTTGCAGGTATGAAGATCAAGTTGCAGACATATTCACAAAACCATTGGCAAGGGACACATTCCAGTATTGGCGAAGTTGTTTGGGAGTGACAAGTTTTGTGTAGTGAACTTTGTCATGAACATAGCATGTTTCAACTCTGAAATATTTTGTAATAATTTAATTTTGTTTTATTATCCCCATCCGCTCATAATTAAGGGGGAGTGTTGGAAATATTATATTTATGAGCTGATAGCATATCTTATATGCACTGGCTCTGTCAATCACCCTGTCAGTCCTTTTTGTGTCAGTGCGTAGTATGTGATGTCAGTATGTCAGTCAGTTCGTAGCCAATCCAATGCACATCATGTTCGTATTTATGAAACCACGTTAGTAGTTCGCATGTCAAGAAACCTTAGGTAAGAATTAATTACATTGTTTAATGCAATCCTGTAGCCTCCAAGTGAAGCGATCTTGGGTCGGTTGATAGGAAAATCTATAAGTAGAAGCTCATTGTTAAAACTTAGAGAGAGATGTGTATGAGAGAAATTATGCAAAGCAAGAGTGAAGGAAAGTGGTGGAAGATTGTATCAAGAGCCCAAGCTCTGTGAATGTAAAAGATCAAGTGAAAACTCATTTCCATGTATTGAGGAGCTGTGCAGTTTACTATGGTAAATATATAAGTCTATGTTTTATGTTTCATTCTCAAGAATTTTGTATATTTCAAGTCGCACATCATCTTCATAATTACTTGCGTGAATATTGCTTACATTTATAGGCAGTAAAAGGAATCAAGATTTCAAATTAGTTCACTGTAGTGAAAGTTCTAAATTAACATTGAGTAACTTCGCCTAAGATGTTTTAGTTGTTATGTCTTAGAGATATATATTTCATGATAAGGTTTATATAAGTGATCTGTGAATTAATATATTGCAAAGTTAACTGCGCAGTAGAAAGTCAAAATCGCACAATTAATCGCCGCAAAGTAAAAAGTTGAAACCGCACAGTTAATCTCCACGCATTAAAAGGTAGTCTCCGCATAGTTAATCTGCGAAGTTAATTCTTAATGAAGCAAGTGTTCTGGGAAGTAAAATTTGGGGTTCCCTATTGTACGGTCAGTGAAGTCTGAAGACAAGAAAAACAATATATTCATCCACTGCACAGTTAAATCTTATTTACTGCGCGGTGTGCTTTTCCCTTGAAGTCTCTCAGATGATCGTGCATTCATATACAATTTTTGCGGTCGATCTCCACCAGACACTTGTTTTGCAAGTTCAAAAGACCCATGGATCCTTCCTAGCCAGATCCATCCCATATTCGGATAGCCTTATCCTTGTATTCTCCAATGAAAAAACAGGAAATGTCTAGGAAAATTTCTTTCTCCTCTTGATGAAGGCTATCATAGCTTATTTTGAGTCTTCGTTGTACATCGGTGGGATGCACTCACGGTATTCTCTCCAGTTGGTATTTCCAATATTCCAAGTCATTTTTCTCAAAAAGTAACGCGCTGAGCACTTTGAGAGACAGTGGAGAACCACGGCACACATTCAAAAACTCTCTAACCATTTCTTCGAATTCGGCAAGAGGATGAGGCTGTTGGAACGCATGCATGCAAAATAGCTCTTTAGAATGTTGTCTATTAAGGCCTGTCAAATGGTAAATGGATGATTCTTCGATTCCTGAATTTCTAAGAACATCCTTACCGCGAGATGTTACTAATATTAAGCTATCAGAATGAAGGACGTCCTTCACCGGTGAAACTAATGCGTGCAGCTACTCAAATCGGGTTATCAAATGAAGTTAAGTCCTTTATAAGTTTACTCTGCAACAATTTAAAGAGCCCCTACCTGCATGCTCTCTCACATCAAACATAAAAGAAGATATTTTGTAATTTGGCTTATTGCGGTTAAATAATTCTTTTACCAAGGTAGTCTTGGAAACTCCACCAATCCCTACAATTCCCACAACCTTGGTCACCCCGATATCTTGTTGTTGCTCCACGAATACTGCTTTTGAAAATTCTTCTAGTTTTAGATCCAACCCAGTTGGATAAATGGCCACATGCAAAGGTGCTTCCTTTTAACCTTTTTCAGGACATGTTCCAAGACCTTATCCAGGAGCTCCCCTTCGTCCCTGATTTTGAGAAACGTGTTAGAGAAAATAATATGAGAAAACATGTCTTAAAGCATAATATACAATATACCCATCTATATCTCTATATCTATCGAACATAAATCAATTTGAACAAGGGGACTGAGAAGTATCACCTGTTAAACGCGTTCAATTTGAAACCACTAATTTCTGCAACATGAGAAAGCGCATTTCTCCACTTTTCAATGGTGTTGGACTCGTATCGCAACTTATCTTGGCCAATTTGGGGTTCGTATGTCCTCTTCCTTTCGAGACTTTGCAGGGCTCGCACATAAATTCATTTTCGCTGGATATGTCGGAGTTCACTAGGTCTGACATTATAATACACTGGAATAATAGGAGCCCCCAACTCCAACATCAATACAAGCTCACTCAGACACCAGTTTGATTCCGCGTATCCCGGGGAGAAAATTGCCACATGGATGGAGGTCGTTCGAATTGCGCTATGTATTTGAGAAGATAAATCATATCCATGTTGCAACTCTGACCGGTCCATAAAGCCTCTCAATACTTCTGAAAGAAGGAAATGGTAAAGATGGCTGGCTAAAGATTTTTTAGTGTCGGGCCCGCGATGGCTTATGAATACATCTTATTTGTAATCGATTTTGGGAATTGCAGCAGCAGTGGAGGTGGAGGCTGAGGATGAAGCGACCATTATTTTTGATGGGATACACAGATGAGATGATGAAGATGGGGAAGGGGCAGATTTATTGAGAAGTGAGAGGCACCTATTTGTGTCTCCTTAATCTAACTAGTCACGCCCTTCTTACTACCTTAGTGTAACCTGACCAGTGAATAGGCCAACCCAATTTCCATCAACCCACCATAAAATTGTTCTTTAAGTGATTTCAATGCACCTTTGACTTTCTCAATCGCTGCGACCCGCCCCCAAGACGTCTAGCCATGGTCAGTGCCTTATCATCTTTCAGAATTTGCATTAAATGGGCTCCACGGAACTCCATACATGTCAACATGGACCATAATTTAATGAAAGTCATCACATGAAGTAAGACGGACACACATTTGTCATCTTATGCCAATTTTTCACAGCAATCAACATCCACCATGATGTGGAGCATTTAATGCTATTGCGATGGGGATGTGGATAGTTGGATTGTTTAATTGCGGTGGGGATGTGCATCGTTGGATTGATTCAACAATGCTATTGCGGCGGGGATGGGGATTGTTGTTTAATAACAACCATTCTTATGGATGTAGCCTCCATTCGGGGGGTGAACCACGTTAAATCCTGTGTTATGTGATTGTTGTGTGTTTTATGACTATTCATTTGCTTAATATGAAGGTTGATACTGTAATGTCTGTTATGTGATTGCTTTTGTATGTATTCGCCGCAGTGAATGGGAATAATATGTTAAGTGATACACGTAGGGACGAATGTTAAGTATTCAACAAGTATAAGTCTGCGAATACATGAATATGATGAATAATCACACAGTAGAACACTGAGTTTAAGCGCAGCGTTGGAGCGTGCAGTATTACATGTTTGCATACTTGCTCGCCATATAATGTTAAGAGCCTGAATGAGTTGAATGGGTACAGTTGCTTAGTGAATCAGTTAGAGATAATCATATTGGGGGGATGCGTGGTCTAGTTGATGCACCGAGCCATGATAGTCGCTACGAGATAAGCTGCCTATAGCCTATCGTCGTAACTCGAGGAGTACCCTAGACTGCGCGACCCCAGACTGCAAGGGGTGCAAGGGCCTCATACCCTGTTGTGGCACTACGTGACGAGACCGTCGCGGCGCAAGAGCCGACTCGCAGCGCAAGCTGGTAGTGCATTGCGCCATACGTACGTCCACCATCAACTCATCACTTACGCTATGGAAACTTGATTCCATAGCACCCCCATAGCTTTGCCTCAGGTGATACCTCAGCCTACGCGCAGGTTGTTGCCGAAAGGGCCGGTGAAAAGGGGTTTTGTTGGTTAAGCCTAAAACCGCAAAGAACCTGGGTCTACATTGGAAAACCTCTAGATCAGTTAAAGAATCCAACACAATGATCCATGATCCCCATCCCTACCATAGCAACATCATAGGATCAATCCAACGATCGACATATCCACCTCAACGACATTAAACAATCCAACGATCCGCATCCCCATTGCAACAACATTAAATGTTGCATTGTGAAATCGGATATTGATCGCCATTTCTCACCATGTATTTTAGTTGGTGCCATTAGAGTGATTTTGAGGTCAAAAAATGACCTCCTAATAGATGTACTACCAAAATATGAGATATAATTAAATATTATGAATTGGGGGTTTTATGGGGTAGGTATATATGACAAGTCACCTCCCACACTATTTTCTATGCACAATATAAATAACCATGGTTGAGTTGCTTTTCAAAATTCACTAGAAATCAAATTAATAAAATAAGTCTACATTGATGTGACTAAGATTCATTGTAAATTTCCAAAAATTTATTGTCCTTTAGGATTTATTTGTCTTGAACTTGCAAATGAAATTAAATAATAATAAATATTTTTAAGAGCTATTTTTTTAATTTTATGCTGACTTTTTATATTTAGTACTTTTCTCATGAATTTAATATAATGTAATTTAATTGAGAATTTATTTACATATAAAATGTTAATAATATTATTATAATCCACATTGCATTATTATTATTATTTATTAAATCTATTATTATTCATTATTAGTTTGACATTATGTTATTAAATAGAATGGAGTGAATATATAATTTAAAATTAAAAACATAAAAATGATAATATATTATTTTATAAAAAAATGTGAAAAGACTTTCCGTATGAATTAAGAGTACTTCACTTGAAAATGACAATAATATTATTTTATGAGAAAGTGTGAAAAGACATTCATTATGAGTACTTTACTTGAAAATGACAATAATATTATTTTATGAAAATACTATCATTATGAGTACTTTACTTTATGACTTAAAAGTACTTACACCACTACCTTGGTTAACTATGTGTTTTCATCCACCATAGAAAATTTGACAAATAAACATTCTTAACTCATGCAATGCCACCTCACCAAGGGGGATGATGTCATCTACTAGAATGTGATTGGTTGTTTTTTATAGTACATTTTCTTTGTTTTGAGGCCATTTTTTGACCTCAAAATTTCTCTAATGATTGAATGATGCTTTCTTCCCACCCATCACTGGTTTTTTAAAAACTCACATTCTATACTTCTTACACAAAATGTCACATTTTTCCACAAAGTTTCACTTAGGAGCAAATTTCACATTTACTATGTGGAGCACTAGAGTGATTTGACATGATATTGTTTAGCTTTCACTATTAATTATGTCACATTTTTCATTTTTACACAACTATGCAAAGTTTCGCTTAGGGGTAAATTTTGTATTTGTTATGTGGAGGAAGATGGCATTACGTTAGCATCCTCCTTGATGACAACTTCCAGAATTCCTCATAAGATGTGAATAGGAACACACTTTGCCTCATGGACATGACGAATATAATAACTACTTCTCAGTGAATCATAAAATTGCATCTGAACCAAGATGTACAATGAACTCATACAAAACACCACAACAATGTACACAAACCTCAGATTTCCAATAGAAAAAAAATGTGGCAAGTTGAGAGTCATCACAACTGTAAATCAACTTATAGCAAAAAGAACTCTACAATAGAATATATCATTGTAACACCCCCTAGCCCTGGTTAGAGCTGTTATTGTAATTTTAACATTGTGGCTATGAGTATGTACATAGCATGATGATATTTTAATAAAAAAACCAACTGTCTACATGAGGACCAACACACTGAAGAGGAGATCCAGATATTAACCGAGGGTAAGGTTTACTTATGTACCTTGTTCCCTAAACACTTGTTCTGTAAACCTTATGTTAAACCCAAAACCCATACCCCTAAGCCATATTCTTAGTGCGGGATTAATTATTAATTAATATGGAGATTTAGTGGCTAATCATGATTATGGATGGGAGGACATGTTCCTTTGGGATAGCCACGTGGGATCCCAAAGAGGGACACGGGATTTCCTTGGTGATCTAGGAGGACATGGGGCATGCTGATGCTACGTACGGCCTGGGTGTTTGGACGTCAGTCCAGCAGGATGCATGCAAAGCGCGGGGCGAATGCAGGAAGATGCACGAAGAGCACGAGGCGAGTGCAGGAGGATGCACGCAGAGCACACAAGGGAGTGTCTACTGAGTGAATGAAAAGTGCAAAAATCCAGAGGGAATTCAGACACAAACATGAAGAGTATCACTATGTGTTTTGAGTTCTCAAAAGAGTGAAGAAAACTTGGGAAGAATTCCCTGTGATGAACCCAAACCCGAATTGTTGAGATTAACCATTTTGGCCATGATTTTGCTTGGTTGCATACACCAGTAAATTGACAATTAAGCATGAGACCTAGAGGGAATCCTGACGTTTGCAGTGAAGTGTGTTGCTGTGCGATTTGGGAAGGAACTCAGGTGGTTCAACTGCAGAATTGACAAGGAATTGGTTACCAAACTGTTGTTTGTTGAACGCTGTGTATATCTTTTACCTCTGTTAATTCCACCTTAGACTCTGAGAATGAGTTGGGGAAAATTGGTGAGATATCTCTAGCTAATGTCTATATCTTGGCTCGGGGGTGAACTTGGGAGCTGAAATAGTACATGATGGACAAGTTCTAAGGTTGGGTGTAGCGTGGCTCACGTGCATCCAATTGCCACATTCATGTGAATTTCATGTAAGTGTATCTATGTATGAATTATAATGTTCATGTGTTTTATTATGCTTGATATGTTCAATTTGTTGAATGAAGGTGTAATTATATGTAAGCCATAATTATGTTATGCTTAATCCTATGTAGAAGGATGTATTCTTGAATGATGTTTCCTTCAATTGCATGAGAAACCTGTATTATGGATATAGCATGTTAAATATGTATGGCTAAACTTCATTTATGTATTACATGTATGCTTATGCTGTCATACCCTTATTGATGAAATGGATGGGTCATGTCTTGTTCATAGAATGATAGGAATAAATCTGGTTATGAAGTTTGAATGCTTGTTTGAAAGTCTTTTGTATGAATTATGCTTATGGGCAAATAATGAGAACAATGAAGCTATTAATTGGATGCGTAAAGGAAATTGTTTAATTGCATGGGTTTAAAATGTAATTATGTGTATGTGTAAATACAATCTCATTTTTATAGTCTTATACATTGTAGATATGTATATGTGTAACGCAGGGTACGTTACAGTTTGGTATCAGAGCATCAGTTGCATCTCTTGGGCCTCTGGAATTGAAATTATTTTCCTAAAGAGATATTCGAATATATGTTGTAGTTAATTTGAGACTAATAATCCTTGAAAATTTCAGATTGCTAGCATTATATAGCATTATTCGGTCATTGGAATTGCAGACTGTCAGTAAAGACATGCAATCAGAATTGAAGAGATGGCAAAGGATCCTGAATTCTCTAATTTTGGGGAAGGAATCGGCAGTGAAGAACAATGTAACAAATCCAATGGTCACCAAAGTGGGTCAGGGACCGTGGATGTTGTGCAAATCCTGAAGGAATTGCAGGTTGGAAACTAAAGAGTTTTGCAAAGTTTGAAACAACAGAACCAAATTAATCAACATTAATGCAGAATTTGGTTTAGCTGCGAAATCAAGTACATCAAGTGACTTCCAATGTGGGAAGAGGGAAATTTTCCTTAAACCCTATATTGCCTTGTATTTACATTTTCTGAATCTATGTGTAGAAATTAGGGCATAGGAATGTTGAAAGTGCAAGAGATCATGTAGATATGAATATGCACTAAAAGGCACATTAATAGACACTACATAGTGCATGAGAATGTGTAGTGCATGTGTGTGAGATTGCATGTTGGTAAAATAGTGAGTTCTACATATGCAGTAAGCTACTAATGATAATTATTGTGATTGATAATCACCATTGCTAATGGTATTGGATATAGGAAAAAAGACAATTGAAGCATGGCTGAAGATGTTGATGACTATGTTGCCCGTGAAAAGCAATCTTACGAAGAAATGTTGGAGCAACAAAGTTGTGATCAAGAGGTTGGTGGAAGGACTGGGTAGTCCTTAGTAAGAAACCAACTGATCAGGTAACATTAGTAGGATGATAGCAAGGCTTGCAAGTAAGGTTCATTATGTTAATATTGTTAAGTGTTGAGAAAGGATGGGTAAGAATCTTTTATTCATGTTTTAGTCATCATAAAATGGTACGCATGTAATAGTAAATGCATTTGTGTGAATGACATTCCACGGGGCATGTTATCATGTGACTGTTTAAGAATTTTGAATGCATTCATATGAAAGTAGATTATGCCATGTGTATAATGATTATGGGTTGATAACCAAGCATGGTCCTGTTGTGGTAATGCTTTAGTGCTACAGAAACCACCCATTAATTCCCTATTGGTGTTAAATTAGGATGAAACCTCTTGCCAACGACCATGGAGTGAGAAAACTCAGGATGTGTTGTTGAATGGGGGAAGATGGCATCCAATAGAAAACGAAATAATTGGGGAAGATGACTGGGCATGGTGTTGGAGCGTTGGCCAGAATGTCCAACTTACCATTGTAGGAAACCTGTGTAAGCACATGGATGTTCTTGATCAATGTGGTAGTGAGTTGGGTGCATTTAGTAAATGTACATTAGAAAGATCTTGTAAATCTTGTGATTAAGCATTGAGTAAATGCATATAAAAATTTTGTGTAAGTTTTGTGAATGTGCATACATGTGTGTGGTCACACATGTTGTGATGCATTGTGCGAATGCATAATTGGGATGTGTATGTGTCATTGCAACTTAAATAATTGATGAGATGTTGAATTAATGGTAATTTTGAGATGATTTCATGAGCTGATGTGAATGCAGGAAGGATTAGGTGGAGGTAGTCATGATGAGAGGGCTACCGGCATACTCTATGGAAGGACAAAGTTGTATAAAGGTTATGACTAGGAAGTAAGGGGTATCAAAGGTTTATTAAAATTACATAAACAATGCGATGGCGTCTTTTAAATTTTATTATGATAAAGATGCATATAAAATACACCCATACATTTTGTTGTGAGAAGATGTTAGCAGCAAAAAGTGCTTGAATGATTAGGTGACTATAATTTTGAAAATCACTTTAATGACTATTGCAATAAAAATGTTATGTGCATGAAAGACTCAAATTGTTTGACTGGTTTGAGTTCAGATTTCAAGTAGATTGCTTTGGACATGGAAAGGTGGGTAATTCCATGATGAAGGATGAAAATCTACCATGTGCAAGAGTCAAACCTCATGAGAATGATCTCATGGTTGTAAACTTAGCTATGCACATAACAGATTGTCCATTTTAGACTTGAAAATTACTGATGATTGCTAATCATTGTTGGCTTGTATAGAACTGTGTCAGGAGGACACGTGTAAGTGGGTATCTATGTTATGGTAACAAGCATAAAACCCAATGGGCATAGTGGTGCCACTTGCAAAATCCCAACAGTAAGAGGATGCCTCATCTGCACTACATGGTGGAAATCCATGTGAGTGAGATGGTAAAATTTATGTCAAACAGGGCATACGTGTAACGTGAAAGATATTGGGGTGGAAAATCGAGGGACTAACAAATCAGAGAAGGGAGCCCCACTTCTCGCAAAGGAAGAGAAAGTACATCTGCAAAAAGGGATAAGTGTTCCGTAACCCAAGCTAAGATATATACATGTCTAGTTTCTGGTGTTAATGTGCAGAGCATGTTTTGATTTTATTTCCATTATGGTAGACTGCTTGAAGTATGATTAAGGCCTACATGGCTCACATCAGAAAGGGATGCATACATTTATGGTGTTGGGTTATGATAAGGTTTTCAATATTGACTACACCCTAAGGGAATGGACGCATTCCCAGTGTTTCAATATTTGATAGTGAATGTTATGAAACATGTCTACAGTTTAAGAGCAACAATACTGATGAGCTTGTTTATCCAACTTGTAGTGTCATCTTAAACAGATGCAATTTGGTACTACACACTAAAGAAGAAAAGTGAAGAAGGGTGTTGTGAGGGGTTGTGGGTAAGGGCTTCCATGTGCATGAAGTGTTGTGGCACGTGTGAAAGGATGATGCATGCCCATGGCTCCATAGGAGAGCCTTGACCTAGAATTGGTCATGGTGCAGTTTACTTCCATTGGTTGATGACCAAGATGAATGTGATGGCTTGGAAACAGAGAGGGCCAACCATCATGTGTGTTGGCCAAACATCCAAGTTCGTAGTCGATCCCAAGGCTTGTAATGTAAATCAGGACCTTGTGGACCAGAGAAGAAATGTCCAATACAGATAAGTATTCAATGTCATTCATTTCTTATTTTTGAATAATGAAGATTTCATGAATAAGTCTTCTAACAACTAAGCTGATACACTATTGTTTTGTTGTTGGAAACCTTGGTCATTGCAGGAAGCAAGGAACCATGAAGGAATCCGAAGGATGCATGGGGACATGTGACTGTCCTAGAAGAGCTCAGCATGAGCAGAAATGAATGATGGTGCTAGTGGACTTGTGTGAGTCATAGCAGCCAGGAGTTTTGTATACAAACCATGTGGAGGGGTTCCATGGTTGAGAGGTCTGGAACACACCATAGACACTAAAGTGTCATAGCCAAGAAAGGGAAAATCAAGCATTCACATTGAAGCGAAAGAGGCTAGGAGCATGAAACCATAGTGGTGGCGTGGTTCCGAATTGGAACAAGACTAAGGGGAGAAAACTCTTACTACTCTCTCTTTCCTTTTTATTGATGTGTTTATAAAACAAAGGATTTATGAATGCATGTTATAGTTGAAAATGATTATGTTAATTGCTTGAAATAAAATTGTGAATGTTGAAATAGAAAGATCCCTATGAAAGGATGAACATGAATAAGTTCATGCATATGTTGGGAAAGCATGAAAATGGTGAAAGTATCATGGATAAAGCATGGGATTTCATGTCAATTGGGCAGTTAATTGAATGATTTAAATGTTATGTTATGCTGGGCCTAACAGAATTACAATGATGTATTTCACAAGTGAGAAATTGAAGTTAATTTGTTGCAGCTGTTACAAAGCAAGTACTACTTGTGAGAAAAGTGAGAGTCAATTGTGCACATTGACCATGGCAGTAGACCAAAGGCTGTTGGATTTGGATGAAAACCTTCTGCAAACAATTGCCAAGACCCAAGAAAATCTTGGGGAGATGCTCAAGCTACAGAGGTAGCAGAATGAGATGAACCAAAAGACTTTGTTGGACATTATTTGTCTACAAAGGGAGGTAAAATGCATTATGGGAACAATCAACAGTGGAAAGGAAAGTGGATCAATGAAGAAGCATTCGTCCAATCATCCCATTAAGAAACGTTCCAGGTGGGAAGACTCAAAGGAAATGAAGCTGGAAAAGGAAAAGCAACCACGGAAATGTTGGGGATGTGGTGGTGATTACTTCTTAAAAAAATGTCCTGAAAGAAGAAATAAAGGAACCGATGTGTATAATATGCAAGAAACCTCTACTATTGGTGATGTTGCTAGAAGTGTTGCTCACATCTATGCAACATTGGATAATCTCCAAGCTGATCATCAATATTCTATGATCGAAATTGAAGGTGGAACCAGAAGGGGAAATGAAGGTTCAACCAATCTGCATATTGGATTGTAGAAGCAGGATACTCAGGAGCATAGTCATCGGACAGGTAAAGGTCCAGTGGACCCATTACAGTCTTGAGGAATCCACTTGGGAACTGGAAGATATAATGCAGGAAGAGTATCCACATTTATTTTGAAAATGTGTATATAATAAAACATTACAACAGCTAAATTTTGTACATGTTTTGATACAATGTTAATCATCGAGGATGATGAAGACTCTAAGGGGAGGGGAATTGTAACACCCCCTAGCCCAGGTTAGAGTTTTTATTGTAATTTGAACATTGTGGTTATGAGTATGTACATAGCATGGTAATATTTTAATAAAAACACCAGCTGGCTGCATGAGGAGAAATACACTGAAGAGGAGATCCATATATTAACCGAGGGTTGTGAGGGGGTAAGGTTGACTTATGTACCTTGTTCCCTAAACCCTTGTTCTATAAACCTTATGATAAACCCAAAACCCATAAAACTAAGCCATATTCTTAGTGGGGGATCAAATCACATCTAGTCTCACCAGTATGGAAACAACTCCAGTATGGTCACCTTTTTTTCATAGTATTATGTTATTTTTCACCCTTGGAGTCTCCTGATGTCATTAATCAGTTCCACCTCCCCCCCCACCCGAGTCTCCCCCATTGCATCCACCGCTCCCAATCCCCTAAACTATCATCCCCTTCCCCCAAGAATGGTTTCATATGTTTCCAGGTCAGCCCTGCTGTCATACTCTAAACATAGGGAGTTTGATCCCATCACTCCATGGCCCTCATATCCCTCCACAGTGTGTCACTTACACATTCAGTACAATCACATCTTGGTTGTACACCTCGCTCTCCTATCAAGGAAACTTCATTTCCTTGGTAGTTGAAGGTCTCCCTCTGTTGACGCCAACACATCTTTTCCAGAGGATAGACCTAGAGGTCCTTGTACCTTGGACTCATATCCATCAGTGGTGAGTGCCTATGGACCATATAAGTAGGAGTCCTTAGTGCCTCTTAGCATGGTTGTTTCTCACGTTCTCGACTTCAACTCCATTATTGCACCGTTGAGATTCGTACAAGGTATTGGTCCCTTCCATTATTGGTTGAAGACCCTGGATGTCCCTTGAATCTAGCACATTGGTGAGTCTATTTGGAACCCCCTAGCTATATGTTCTTGCAGATATCTAGGCTACGTTGGCAAAAACATTTGGAAGCCCCTTCAGCTATATGCTTCCTAGAGCATCCAGTTCAGATGCAGTTGAGTGTACCTTTGAGATTCTGACTCTTAGTCCTTGAGTCCATACAGTTGTTGGACAAATTCAGATACAACAGAGCATTAGTTGTTATGGTACCGCATTTAGGATGAATGCCATTTTTCCCATGTATCAGTTCTTCATATCAGTCCTGGTTGGACCATGAGTATATCCCAAATTTGTGTCCCCTCTGGACCATTATGATGTACACAACATTTCTCTATGTATTGTTCAGGTCCCCTTTGGGCCTCACCATTATTTGTATACGAGCATGGGTATGCCCACCTCGTCCATATATTTGAGATTATATGTTCCTCCTCCATTATTGAGGTGATGTATTTCTACTTTTATCCCTTGCAGTTCATATGAAGCACTTGTTCCGGTCTCCAACCAGTCTTTTCTCTCTGCCACCATAATGCTCAAACCCCTGGAAAAAGTCAGAACCTATGATTTCTATCGGCCATACAATGAGCTCATTCCCTCACACATCAGGGGGCAATCTGTTAACACCCAAAAATTGTTCACCAAGCTCATCCCCCTAGTCACATAACCCATTTATCCCTTTTTCCTACATTTTTGGCCTCTAAAAACCCAAAAATCCTTAAGTTGGCAACTAAATGGGAAAAAATCAATTATTTCCCTCAAAAATAATTAAATTCCTTCAAAAAAGTCAAAATCCCCCAAAAAGAAAATAAAATAAAAACGAAAAAGGGGAAATTAGTCAAAATAAAGGAAAAAGGAGGGAAAACTCAAAATACCAAGAACCAATACTATTGGTTGCCCAATACCATGGGTCAATACTCCACCACCAAAAATGGCTATAAAAAGGTGATGGAGGCCCCTCATTTTACATGATTCATTCTTCCAACCATCACTCTGCCAAAATCACTACCGAACCATAGCCTCCACATTTGAGCTTTTTTTCCCATAGTTGAGCTGCCCACCACCTTGAGCATTTGGAGGAGAATCAGAGACACTGGATACCCAGAGCACCATCATCTCTACAGAAGCAAGGGTCCCCAGCATCTACTCACCACTTTGAGGTAAAAAACCATTGTAAATCTATTTTACATAATACAAATGAAAAAAGCATTATCTTATTCATAACCCTTGTTTACTGAATGTTTCATCAAAATGGATGCTTAATGCTTAGTTTAGCTTCATTTTTACTATAGTAAATTTCTTAAATTATTACTTTCTGCTATTTCCATTTGCATGCACACACGTCCATATTCATGAACTGTTACTAAGTAGCTCACAACTCTTAGTAAGAACATTTCTGCACTAGCTGGTGTGAAAACACTCATTAGGGGAGTTTAGAGGTAAAAAATGGGCCTCAAACAAATATTGTACCATAAAAATTCACTTTATAAGAACCAATAGGATTCAAGATGATGATGTCAACCATAAGGGTAAAATTTGTAAAACAAATTGGAGGGAAAAAGAAAAAAACTATTTTTTCTTATTGTATTTTTGGCATATCTCCCTAACGGTTTACCCAAATTTAAAGTTTGGGCACTCGTCGGATGCGGATTTTAATTTCGCATCCAACCTATACCCACACTGCATACTTCTGAGGCACCCATGACATGAAAAAAATGAAAATTTCAATAAAAAAATGTATTTATAAAATCCGCATCCGACGAGTGCCCAAACTTTAAATTTGGGTAAACTGATAAGGAGATATGCCAAAAATACGATAAGAAAAAGTAGTTTTTCTTTTTCCTATCTAAAATTTAGAACTCTTATTTTATTATTTCCCTTAGGAGGCCCATTTTAGACCTCAAAACTCCCCTAATGAACTACAGTAAGAGTCAGATGATTCAAACTCCTTGATTAGGCTCATCACGATCAATGTCCATGAAGGATCCATCTACTCAGGTAATGTGTTACCTTAATTATTATTTCATGGCAACTACTCAACAACATCAATTTGTTGGTGGAAAAAATAGTCACATTTATCATAGTAGCAGCGGAAAACTTCTTATGGTTTTGCAAATGGAGGCATGAATAGTGGAATGTAGCTAACAAGAAAGAATGAGCCATATGATGAATGCCTCTACAAAATTATATAACTCGAGAGGATACTTGCATGGTAATCTACAAACTTCCTCCAAAAAGCAGGTTCCTCAGTAGAGCCAACAACATTTTATGTAGTCTAAGTTGGATGTTTTTGCTTGGATATTGATTATGCCAATTGAAATCTTTTACATTTCCCAAGTTGGATTGTGAGAGAGCATATTAGAATCTTGAAAAATAGTATTTCAAGTCTTGTTTAATTTTTAGATGGATATAATTAAATCATTGTGTATCGTTGCATGATATCAGTAATACCCAATCAAATTGATCCAATTGTTGGAGATGGATATGCAATGAATGCAACAGATTTTGTGGGCCTTGGAAATTTCTATAATCTTGCATCATCTGGTGGAATTCCAACTACAACTTGTGTAAATGGAAACTCTTTAGGAATTCAGTTGACAAAAATCACATCTATTACTGGTTTACCATCTCAATAACATAATTTGTTAGTACAGTGGCAAGGTTAACAAAATCAGATGCATCAAATTGGTTATCCCCATGTTTCACTTTTTTTTCCAAGGGGTCAATCACTTGAATCACAACTGTAGCAACTTCCACATTTAAAGAACCAATCTCAGCACCCATAACAAGAGTGTCGTAATCAGCAACAACCACACCAATATCAGCAACTACAATCAAACCAACAAATGCAATAGTGCCAACAAGAGAATAAATTATTGTTAAAATGTAAAAACATGGTTCAGAATCAGTCTGAACCATTAGTCTTTGCACATAATAAAGGGGGCATTGAATCGTATTAGGACCCACTAGAGCAATATTTTTTAGAATAACATAAATTTTTATTACCCACTAAGTAAAAAACCTCAATTTTTGAATCATAAATCATTGAATTCTCAACAGCTAAAACCACAACATTGTCAAAAATCATAGGAGCCACCTGGATTATCACCTTGAGAGAAACAACAAACCCAATATAATAATGTTACTAATGATCAAGTTACACAAGAAGTTAGCTTTCCAGGGAAGGAGTTGTATTCTGAGGAGAAATTTCTACTTCCAAAGAAAGTTCCAATTTTGGTACAGTACCAATAGCCACACCGACAGGGTCCACAAAAAGTACTAGCTCAAGATATGACTCAGTGTTGACTCAAACCCAGTCGACAGGGGTTCCCATCACTGTCGACATCAAACCCCGCGATCTCCCTGAGCATTGGCCTAGACAGGTTTTACCCCGTCCAGCAACACCTGCGAAGCAGATGAAGTCTCACCCGAGGCGATCAAGGGAAGGTAGAAGGAACCATGTTTCCGTCGAATGAGGGAGGATGGTTGTGGTAATACATAGTAACTTATCGTAGCATTCAGAAAAGATCAATGTATCTAAAGTTACCATCATCCATATTTGCAATATTAGTTAATAGAAACATTCATTGCAACAGATACAACATAAAGCATTATTGTAGCAGAAATCATAGTATCAATTACAAATCACAACAGGCATTGCAAAGGAAATTTCACCAAATAGTTCTGTCATGTCATATTGCTTAGCAAAACCATGATACAACATCTCCTCAAAAACCAGATCTTGGCAATATCTAACAGATGTGCAAAAACAATATTATGATCCAAAACATACAGTTTTCTCCCTTCATTCGATTATCAACACCTACAACTCTTATCTATTTATAGGCTTCCGCCATTACAATTATTGTCCACTTACTAACAACTTTATAACCGACATTTGGACAAGTGACCCAAAATATGACTAACGTGGTCCAAATGACCCAAGAACCCGCATACCGCGGTACAACTGACTCAAAATTGCATAAAATACATAGTTTGTGGTCCAAATGACCCAAAACCCGCCAACTGCGGTATGCTTAACAAAAAAATGCATAAACTAATCCTTCTTCCGCAACCTCATCTGACGTGTCTCAGCATCGGAGATACTGCGACATCTTCTTATCGAACCGCCTACCAACAGGCCCCCAACACAATCTTGTGGCTCACCCTCGAGCCACGTCAACTGGACATGGTGCACTCCGTGGTCTTCACTTTGAAGTCTTCTTACTGCTAGATGATTGTGGTCATCATTTCATTGACGTCCATAGTCACCGCCTGACTGTCGACGACATCTTCCGCAGATGGATGCTCGGTGATCTTTGCTGTCACCTGCTGATGACCCTTCTGTACTGCCTGAAGCACTTCTCCTGCTTTGATCATGAATTGTCCCCCAATATCCTGAAACTGCTCCAACTGCTCAGCCTGTATCTTTTGTCACTCATCCACCTTGGCGACATGCTGTTGCAGATCTTTTAATTCCGTAACCTTGGAGACCTACTCCATGGATGGCATTACACGCATCGCCGCTTTGAGTGTTGCCAACTGCCCCTCCACTTCCTGTCGGTCCTTCATTAGTTGCTCGTGCTGCTCATCCTGGATGATCCGGCCCCAAAAATCCACAGTGTCAGCTGTGAGCTTCATCGTGACTTTCTCCAGCTCCTCCAATTGAGTGGCGACCTCCTCAATTGCCCGTTTTCTGGCATCGACTTCATATTGCGGTGTACCGGGATGCACCTGAGCCTTCAATGCTTGATTCTCCAGCCACAATTGGAAAATGGCGGCCCCCAGTCGCTGCACTCGTTGGAACACATCTGACTCAGCGATGGGCTTCGGTACATGCTGACATGCATCACTAATAGCGGCCTCAAGCTGCATGTTGTGGTCCCACAGACGGGCCTTCTCCACAATAAGGAAATACTGTTCCTTCTTGAGTTCTTCGATTGCACGATCTGTCTTGGCCCGTTCCGTCTTGATATCCACTTCGAGTTCATCCATAGCTTTCTGTGTTATAGCAGCCTTGCTTGTGAGCTCGTCGATTGCTGCGGTCACGGCTGTCTCACTCTCCTGCAAGTGCCGATAGCTCATACTGATTTCGTGCATCCTATCCGCCATCTTTAGCTGATTATTGCAGAAAGTTAGAGTTATTGCACTCTAGGAAAGAATTCTTCTTTTCACTACTACTTAAGTACTTTTGGTTTGAAAGAAAGAAAAATCTCTCCCTACCTTAAGTTGTTTTCATTGAAAAGGAAAGGAAAATGTGCATTATCATGTAGTTGAGGATTGCATTATGTTTACATTTATGTACTCACCTCATGCATCCACCTAATCGTACAAGATAAAATTAACGATAGCTTAGGTTAAAATCATTTAGTAATTGTGTGTAAGTTAGAGACGTGTTCCGACGTCTTTAAGCGTGGCAGCTGTCATTATTTGACAGCACTATAGTCCGAGGGTATTGTAGTCTTCCACGTACATCGGTATATCGAGCTCCTTCACATACCCACCAAGTACCATAATCCATACTTGGCATATATCGAAGGGTGTATCATGTACTCGACACGTATATCGGAAGGTCTCATGCCAACGGCTGTGCATTAGATAGCACCACTATGGATTTGAGCTCCCACGTACCTTGCGTATATCAGGAGACACCACTAGGATTCTTGAAACCAACCGAGTTAACCATTTGGTCGTCTTGGCAAAGCAATACACTGAGAATAGCACTCGAGGAGATTAGCACGCGCATACTATCCAGGTAATCGGGTATGCAAGCAAGGGTATGGTCCCAATCCTCCTTGTTGCGTCATATTGCTGGACCCTGCAGTATATAGCGGTTTGCGATGCCTTGATAATCCCGTGAGGTTCCAGACTTTGAATCCACTCCTATTTACACAGTTTTCTTGTTGCTTTTAGACTTGAGTAGTGTTTGATTTGTGTGGTACTTTAGAGACTCTTAGGAAGTTTAGATATGGAATATTCTTCTGGGACTACCAACCAAGGCACCCCATTCCAGGTTATGCCATTTGTTATTCCCCCTTGTGGAACTGTTGGTCCTCCATTTATGGCTACGTTGAGTCTTCCTGGATTGACGATAGGATTACCAGTATGGTTATTCTCCAATCCGGTTACACCAAGTGCACCAATTGTGTCAAACCTAGGTCCTTCACCACATGAGCATCAATATCATGGTGAACCTTCTCCTTCTCCGTCAAAAGTTGACTCGACTTTCGTCTCTTTCTCCTCTCCTACTGAAAACTCTAGTGTTAGTAATCAGGTGGATAAGAAGAAGAAAAAAAGGAAGATTAAGAAGAGGAAGGATAAGAAAGAGACCACACGCCAACCATATGCCTTTGATGGCACTCATTCTATGAGAACACCTCATAAGCCAAAGTTCCCTTCCAAACTTTGCAAGGATGATCACCTTCTCAATAATTGTCCCGCTCTTTCCTGTGTGTCAGAAGTGTGGTCTAAAAACACCAAACCGCTTGTATCGTCATCCTCTGACCACCATGTTGTTGACACTCCCTCGACCAGTGACCCATTGGTAAAGGGTCGGAAGGGTAGAGATGCAAACCCTTATTGGATATGCAAGGGAATGCATCGTACTTACCTTTGTCCAAGCATGGACGAAGCTTCATGGTGGTTGGAAGATATTACTAGTTCTCGACAGGTGCTTCCAACAAGCAATAGTAAGTTGTCCCTCGACCCCCTGCTGGTTGACCAAGTGGTCGATTTAGTTTCATCTGTAATTTATCCCACTCTTCCTTTGGAGATTGAAGTGATCGAGTCGATCTCGTCTCCACTCGATCCCGCTCTTTCATTGGAGAAATTCCGGACTGAAGCAGTCACCACGACACAATCTTTGTCGCATTCTTATCTTCCAAGTGAGTGATTTGGAAACCGCTGATGTTTTCCGAGTCAGTTCAGAATGTCCTAGGCAAGGGGAAACCCTGTACATTCCCACAGGACCCCCCCAAGTACTAAGGTCATTTCCTTTGATTGGAATAGTCTAACAGAATCTCGTCTTCCTTCGAGTATTCCTTTTCAAATATCTGTAGGAGTTTTTGATAAAGAAATATTTCATACGATAGTTGATGAGGGAGCTTATGTTAGTATTTTATCCTCAACTACTTGGCAAGCTATAGGTTCTCTTCAGCTTGTGCCAGTAACTGACTAGATTTTGGCTTTCAATAGAAGGCCTACCATACCTTTAGGGATTATCCCGCAGTTACCTATCACGTTGAGAGGTAAAATTGTTTATGTTGATGTCATGGTTGTCCAAGGTCCTTTAGATTTCAATCTACTCCTTGGACGTGATTATGTCTATGCTATGAAAGCTGTAGTGTCCACACTCTTTCGAGTGATGTATTTTCCCTATGATGGGAGGATTGTGACCATTGATCAGCTTTCCTTCGTGACACCCACTCATCATATGACTCCTAGTCATCAGACTTCCCTGAATGTTCCACATGTTTTAGTGGTTTCTTCCCCCTGAGGATGGGGGGTACGAGCATAGTTTATTTTCCTGTTTCAAGCTTGTTAAAAAATGAAACTGACCCTAGCATAGTTTACCTTTGGTTTCAAGCTTGCATAAAAATGAAACCAATCCACGACATGAGCACAGTTTATGTTCTGTTTCGAGCTCATTAAAAAATGAAACCAACCTTCAAGCAAAGTTTCTCTTTGATTTCAAGCTTGCATAAAAATGAAACCATTTCACATGAGCATAGTTCCTGTTCTATGTCAAGCTCGTTAAAAAATGAAATAGGTTTCTATGAGCATGGTTTATGTCATGTTTCAAGCTCGTTAAAAAATGAAACCAACCACCCTAGCATAGTTTCCCTTTGGTTTCAAGCTTGCACAAAAATGAAACCATCCACTCGAGCATAGTTTTATTCCATTTTAAGCTCGTTAAAAAATAAGATGGGCCCCCTCGAGCATAGTTTTATTCCATTTTAAGCTCGTTAAAAAATAAGATGCGCCCCCTCGAGCATAGTTTTATTCCATTTTAAGCTTGTTAAAAAATAAGATGGGCCCCCTCAAGCATAGTTTTATTCCATTTCAAGCTCGTTAAAAAATAAGATGGGCCCCCTCAAGCATAATTATCGTCTATTTCAAGCTTGTGTAAAAATGAAATAGATCTCCCTCCCATCAGTTCGAGTCTCTTGCTAGAGTTAGAACTTGAACCTTCATTTCATCTGTTTCTCATTTTTTCCCCCTTGGCAAACATTTTCATATTATTAGCCAGGTTGGTAGTTGGGTTAGCAAGTAACATTTTTAGACGAAATGAAGCTTGGGGGGCATGCAACATGTCGTACCGTCAGCAATCATGTTGAGGGAACACTATCATGTTAAGCTCCTAGCAATCATGCTGGGGGCATTTTCCAACCTCTGGGCATCATGTTGGGAAAGAACTCGTCAATGGGCCTTAACCTATGAGCATAGTTACCTTTTTGTGTCAAGCTCTGTAAAAAATGAAACAAGTCTTTTGAGCAGAGTTTTATTCCTGTGTCAAGCTCATTAAAAAATGAAATATATCCTTTCCCTTTGAGTCGAGTCTCCTCGTAGACTTAGTACCTGAACATTCTTTTCACCCGCCTATGCCTTAGGCAAATGAAATGAAGCTCGGGGGCATGTCTTCAACCTCTAAAAGTTACGTTGAAGTCAACCTGATCGCCTCTCCACACCACGTTGGAGCTAAGTCACTTACTTCCAGCAATCATGATGGGGGCACATACCAACCTTTGGATGCCATGTTGGAAATAAGTTCACCATTGGGAACATTTTCGAGCATACTTTCCTTTCTTAGGTTTCAAGCTCTTTAAACCATGAAAATTATCCCGAGCATAGTTCATTTTTTGTTACAAGCTCATTAAAAAATGAAGCAGACATCATGCGCATTCTTCCAACCTATCTTCGAGCTCGTTAAAAACAATAAGATGGCATTTAAGCTTACTTTTCACTTTTTTCGTGCTCTGGTTGAAACATGAAAAGTGGTTTGAGCTTACTTTTCACTTTTTTCGTGCTCTGGTTAAAACATGAAAAGTGGTTTGAGCTTAGTTTTTACTTTTTCGTGCTTTGGTTCAAACATGAAAAAGATTCCGAGTGCTTTTGATACCATTCTCGTGCTCGTTAAAAAATTGAGTAAAAAAGGTGTGTCTAACGAGTATAGGTTCATCACTTTATCCGGCCTCGCTAGACTATTTACGGAAAAGGAACTGTGCCGAGTTTACTTTTTCCTTTGTCGTACTCAGTCATCAACCATGACAAAGTCATTCATGGAGTCCTTTTAAGCTCTTTTCAGAATCCCTAAATAGGAAAAGATTGCCAAGCAAACTTGATGCTTTCACGCTTGTAAAATCATTTGAATGATCATCTTTCTGGTGATAGTTTACCCCTTTTTCAGACCAGGAAGCACTATTTACGAAAAAGGAATACTCCAACCAACCATGGCTGGAAGAGTCCTCTCCCGCGTTGTTTTACCCTTTTTCGGGAAATGAGGCTAACTTTAGGAAAAAGGACCGTTGGAGTTTCCTTTAGTTCTTTTCAGACTCTCTAAACATGAAATGACGCTGAGTTTTCCTTCTTTGGACTCGTTAAATTTTAAACATTGAAGGGCCCATTATGGGACGAACCCCTCCTTTCCTAGGTTCGTAAAACATTTGGGATTGGACTCATCTATGAGATGAGCTATACCGAGCATCTAGTTACCCTCATCAAGCTCGTTAAAAAACAAGTGAGGCACTCATCATTCATGATGGGTAAAAAGGAAAGTGTTTGTGTCACATACCTTAGTGGCAGTATATAGTCGTTCTTGAACATGGCACTCATCTGCATTTGCATACAGTACTTGGGTCATCTGTTTGTCTATGAGTCCCCCGCTTACTTTCTGAGTCCCGTTACTCGTCTGAGTCATTCGAAGAAAGCTTCCACTATCAGTTGCATTAGGAGTTTGCGTCATTCTCATGTCAATACTGCCAAGTCATGCCATGCACATGTTCAAGAACATGTTCACCATCTATCATTTTCAGTCAGTACACACATCATCATGTCGTTGTTACTTTGAGTCAGTCTCACATGTTATTGTACCATCCGATCCACTCTACACATTTTTTGTCGTGTTTCATGTCGATTGATAGGGGATTCATCATGGCCCTCCTTCGACGGATTCATCCTTGTCGACTTCAACTCATCATCTAGGGATTGAATCTAGAAACCAATCAAGTACCTTGGTCCTGCATGCCTCGATGGCAGGTTACCTCGCTTTCATCATATGTTTACATCATTGACTCTTGATTGAAAGATTTCATCTTGCATTCGACGTCAACTCATTTATTCACGCTCGATGATATGTACTGTGATACCTTGGGAATCATTAACATTAATGGTGATCTCCCTCACACTTGTTAACGGTTTACATCAATGACCAGTAATCAAGTGGTTTCTACCATGTTCGACATCAAGACATTTGTAATCACATGGATAGATTCGTATCATTGCGGGTTCAGCTGGAAGACCCTGGGGAGTCATGTTTTACCCAGGTTGCGATGGAGTTTGTATTGAGTCATATTACACGGATCCACTTTTGTATTGGTCGTGGCTGTGTTATCATCTCATCATGGATCTATGCTTGTGTCTAGTAGCCATGATTGTGTTCAGTCGGTCATTACTCCCATGGATCTGCAATGTATTGGTCGGTAGCCATGTTGTACTACATATGAGATTGTGAGTTCAGAGTTAGTTGTATTGCAGCAGCATCCTTCATCCGACAAGTCTTTTTCCATTATCTTTTCTGTCAAATCATTTCACCTATCTCATTCCGTCAGCTTCATGATTTGGGGGGCATTCTGTTACACCAAAATTTCGTCACCCTTGTGCAAGTGTCACAAGTGTCGTAAGTGTTGCAAGTGTCATCGTCATGACCTAGTGTCGTCATCATGACTGTTGCAAGTACCGTCATTATGACCAAGTGTTGTCATCATGACCATTGTGATAATGTCATCATCTTGACCATTGTGTATACATCCCTGAAGTCATCTCAACCAATTATTCATTTGAGAGGATTTGTACTCAGTTTGTACAACCTTTTGAGAGGTCATCACAGGCTGCACACTAGCAACATGCGACGTCACAGGTTTCTCCATAGCAAGGTGCGACGAGGTCTGTTAATGGGAAAAAATAGCCATTTCGAGATATTTCTCAAAGCTTTCCCATTTAGGCGCTTATCCCTGATATCTTGGAGAGATGGTACTCGGCCCCTAACTCATTGGGAAGATCCCCTATCTCTCTCCTACCATCTCTCAACCTATCCTATCCATAACCTCATCCACTTAGTCCTATATAAACGAGGCTCACTCCCATACCAAAGGGAGGAAGACTATGGTGTCTACATGCTGGTGAAATCTCTCTTGGGACACCTTCACTCACCTCTTGGAGAATTCATGCTTCCTTGGAAGGGCTTGGCAATTGGCTTGTGTGGAGAAGGGCTACTACGTTAAGTCATTGGTTGTAGTTCTATAACTCTACCATGTACTCCTCTATTTGTAGTAATACAAATTCTTTCCACCAATATCGTTCTTATGTGTAATTATGTTGTGTTGTTTACCTGCTTATCTGTTTACATAGATCTCTTATTGTATAGATGCTCTTTACTCGTTTCTCTTTGTTGTGCTTTGACAGGTCTTGTAGCTTGGATCTGACGACCGTGGGATGTGGAGCAACATTCGGGAGAAAGGATAGTGAATCAAAGAGGTAATACATCTAGTACTTTATCCTTAAGAAGATCTAGGAAACGTGTTTGTAGTCTATTCTATTTGTTCTAGACTCGCATTGAGCTAGGGAGATCCGGCTCGCCTCCGATCGAGTGGATTGTCCAGTAACACCATAGGGGTAGTAATACCTGCATAACCTCGGATGAACTTGCGATAGTATCCAATGTGTCCCAACGTCGCCCTCAGCTGCTTAACTGTAGTCGGTGGCGTCAAGCTTAGGATAAGCGCGATCCTTGCTGGGTCGACCAGCAACCCTTGCTTACACACAATATGACCCAACAATATGCCAAATGGTGCAGAGAAGATACATTTCTTCAAGTTCAACGATATCTAGTGCTTCCAGCATCGCTCCAACATCAACTGTAGATTCACCAAATGATCCCGGACCAACCCATAGACCGTCCAATCATCCATATAGTCTTGCAAGAACTTCTGAATGAAATCCTTTAATGCGGCAACGACAACTCACGAGAATATCACAGGTGCATTCTTTAATCCAAACGGCACTACCGTATATTGAAGATAGCCCCATTCAGTCACAAAAGTCGTCTTGTGGCGGTCTTCCTTCGCAATGCATATCTGATGGTAGCCTGAGAACCCATTGGTGAACGAGTACATCTCTTGGCCACCCACACCTTCGAGCACCTCATCAGTAAACGAGGTCGGGAATGGATCATGCATCATTGAGCTTCCAGAGGTCGACACAAATGTGCACTTAGCCAATCTTATTATCCTGTACCACCATAGGACTGATCCATTCCGACTCTTCAACGGGTTCGATGATACCGGCATCCAACATGCGATCCAGTTCTGCCTTGACCCTCTCCTTATGTCACTGATTCAATCGGTAGGGTTGCTGCTGAATCGGCTTTGCATCGGGTTTTAAGGGAATTTTTATCTCCCCTAAGTTGGCAAAAATCCCCTTCATATTAGAAAACTTCGTGGGAAATACATCCTGAAACTCATGAAGCAAGTTAGTGACCTTGCTCATCATCTCATCATCCCAATAGTCCTCGACATTTGCAAACTTCGGAGTGTCCTCTGCCCCAATGTTGATCTTGAGAATCTTCGGCGGCTGACTGAACGGATCACTTGACGCATTAGGTGGTACCACAGCACGACTACCTTTGGACTCCAGGATATTCACATTCCATGAATCATCACTATCCTCCAGCCCACCAGTGATATTGAAACATTCCATGAGAGACTGCATCTTGCAATGCGTGTGTGGATCTACCAGGTATGCCATCGGAACAACCTGTAAAACTACATCACGGATAAGCTGTAATGCATTATTGACCTCCGGATTAGCATCCATAAAACTGAAGGTATGGGTAAATCTCACTGTTATCTCTAACCAAGTGGTAAGTTCCCCTCTCAACTCAACTGCGGTACACCATGATCGCGGCATCTCATCCAAAGTGTGGATAAAAGCATGGACCCACTCATCTCGTGGTCGCAATGCCCATAATCGCTGACACTCCATCAGGTGACCACCTGGATCATTCCATCCATCGTACTTCCCTACATCGTACTTCCCTACACTACGACCATTCAGTAATAGATTTCTTGTGGGTCACCCACTACCGTGTTGGAGTAGCCTTCAGTGCTTCTTCTAATGCCAATAGTCTCTGTGGCCCGGAAACTCATTCCTTAAACTCCACCAGAAAGTCGGATAACCCCGGAAGCCCTTTGTAGATTGGTAGCGTAACAGTTTCAGTTGCAACTCGAAATAAGGACTGCGTCAACAACCCACACTTGTGGAGCAACACCTCATGTAAGCGGTTTTTCCAGTTTTCAAGCACATCATCAGAGTCGGAAGATGTAGAGATGGCACTATGCCATCCAAGCTCACCGTTGGCATTTGGATGAATGTAATCTTCAGAAATATTGAATGCATGATCTCATTCGCTAGGATCGTTGTCCCTCATTGGTTCGATGTAGCGACGTCCTTCAGCCGGATCCAACGGAGCATTAACTCTGAGATCACAATTTTCAAAAGTCATCATTCGTCGCTTGAAGTTAATTACTACTCCGTTATCATTAGCCCATCCAATCCCCAGCAACACGGGATAAGAGCTTCCTCCTTCAACTACTTCTATCACATTGAAATCGGCATATGTCTTCATGCCTTCAATATCCACCACCAGCCGTGGAACACGTCCAATCGGCATCACCTTAGCGTGATTAGCTAATCGGAGCTGTACAGTGGACCAGCTCAATGGGGGACTCCCCATCCTCTACCAAGCCTGCTTGGTTAATATGTTAACATTCGAACCAAGATCCAGAATAACTGAATCAACATCATAGTCACCAATCTGAACATTCATCCGCATCTCCTTACCCATCTTCCGTCATTGTAGGGAATTGACCACGAACTCTTGTGGACCCTGAGCCGATCGTCGCAATAGAGCTTCAATATCGACCAGAGCATCGGGATCCCTTGCCATGGATAAGCAATGTTCCAAAAATGCTTGAAGCATGGTGGATTGGCGCGATGGACCAGCCTCTGGAGTGGCATCAAAAGTAGAGGGCATATCATAAATAATAGCCTTACCTCAATCTTTTTCTAGCGCGCAACGTGCTTGAAGGAATGCTTCCCGCTCATCATCAATGCCAAATGATACCTTCTTCTGTCCTTCCAACCGAATCAATGAATGTGAGCTATCCTCCTCGATAGTCTTACCTCCACGAGTGACAACAGCTACTGAAGCATCTTGCGGTCTTGGCTCTGCAGAAATTGTCACAATGTTTGCTCCCTGAGGCTGGTTTAGCAGTGGATTCACATTCTGATTGCCATTCAGGTTCTGGTTCTGGACCGGTTGCTGTACCTGGTTCTGAGCAGGCTACTGTACATGGGGTTCATTCTACAACTATGGAGTGTTCCCTGCTTGCCATCATGCAATCAACTGCGGACAATTCTCAACCGTGTGATAATTAACAAAGCAGAACGTACACTGGTTCTGCAGTAGTGGACAGTCCTACTGGTATTGTCCCCATACCGCACAGTTATAGCATTGGACAAGTCCACGACCACCTCGTCTACCTCCATGACCAAATCCTCCACCGCGTCCGCCCCGAGATCCTCCGCGGTACCCTCCTTGTTGTTGGTACTGCGGTTGTTGGATCTGTTGCATACCTTGCCCTTGTGCCGCATACTGCGATTGCTGAACATACTGTGGTTGTTGTGGAGCCATCTGCATTGGAACATATTGTGGCATGAACTACTGTGGTTGTGGTTGCTGCGGTATAAACTACATATGAAATTGAGGTAATTGCTGGGTTACCTGTGGCTGTGGTTGCGGCTGTTGTACGGCACGCTGGTCGTCCTTTACATAGAATCTATCACACATTCTCTCTTGTAGAAACCCATATGCGCAGAAATCTTTTTCATCGTGACCCACAGATTTGCAAAATGTGCAGTAAATATTTCTCAGAGTCGTGACCATTTTCTGCATGTACGGGCAATTGTCATGGCTATGCCCATATATGTGGCAGACGTGACACCATGGCATGCTCCCACCATTCAATGGATTTGGTGCGCCTGAAACTAGATAGTTACAAAAGTCAGGGCAATTATCCTTGGTATGTCCTTCTCCTCGACACCATGTACACCATACTTCTTCGCATTGCTCTTTGCCCTTTTTCAGATCCTGCAGTTGAATAGTTAAGTTGGACAGTTGTGTTTGGATCTGTGACATCCCAGCTACCATTTCCCCAATTGGTGATGCTTCCAACCGCATCACGATCTCTAGCACTTCACTTGGCATTGTGATATTCTGCTGCATTAGCGGTAGCCGAATATGCAGAAGCAGCACCGCGATAAACCATTTTTTATGTTGCACAGTGTGCATATCAAAACTAACTCTTGCCATCAGCGTCTTGAACCGTTGATCGAAGTCCCACACAGACTCGTTAGGAAACTGCTTATTCTCTTTAAGCTCTGTAATATATTGCTCTTCGGATTTAGGCTTCCGGAACTCGTCGATCAAGCCTACTCGAATCTCATTCAATGTTTTTACAGGGGTACCGACAGGAACCTATGTAAATTTCATAAACCAGTCTAAAGTGCGACCTCGAAGAGTGGTCGCCAATTGTCCCATTTTAGCATCATCATCAGTGATCTGTTTAACGGTCCATATCGCCTCACACAGAAACCAATAATGTTCAGGGTTGTCTGTTCCATTGCCATGTAACAATGAGAACTTAGTATCCTCGCTCTCCATCCTGGGTTTACTTCCTCCAGCTGCTGAACTACTAGTAATTAATTTTTGTAGAATTGATGAACTTGGTCTTGTTAAAGTCATATTCCTTATCGATTGAGAGATAGTGAGCGGAGGTGTGGGTATGTTGGTGCTGGGGTTTGGTCCTACCTCTATCCTGGGCGTATCCTAGTCGTTCTTTTCAGGACTGTGAGGTTGCTTTGTCCCGTGTGGTCTTCCTTTGTGAATTAGCGGTTCGATCGCAGCAGGAGCTTCTCCTGTCCTCTTCCTCTTTTCCTGTCGAAACCTCGCTCCTCCCCTCGTAACACCACTTTCATCCTTGGCTTCACTCACAGTCTCATCATGACCCACACCCGTCTACCCCTAATCATTCCATGTACCGCCCCGTAGTTTCCGCGATACCCATGACCTCCTCCCACCAGGTTGTTTACTGATCCAGATGCATCTTCAATATACCCTTCTCACAAATAAGCATCTTAATGGATAGTTGGAGTGACAGCATAAACCTCCCCTGGGGTCCGCGAAAAAAGTATCTTTCGGCTTCACTATAGTACTTCTGTATATCGACCGCAAATTCAGTGATATACCCCTCCAATATGCTATCGAGATAGATTTCAACGGAGCGCGATGCTTTGTTGTCGACTTCTTGTAGCTCCTGAATCAACTCGGGGGTCCAAGTTGTCGGTTTGCCACCTTGGAAGTTCCTCTCCTGGAAGGTCAACTTCGCCAACCACTCGTACAAAATGACTGGGAATTCATAAAAAAACCATTCATGCGGACCATCGTGAATATATCTATCCACCCACCGGTCTATCGTCAGTCGAGTGTTTCGACTTTCCTCTTCAACAAATTCTTGCAGCTTTTGATCAAACCATTCTTGGATCTCTGGTTTTGTCATGTGCCACAACATATCCTCCTCTTACTACATACAGTCCCGGAAACAGAACCATTTTTTAACTCAAACCCAGTCAACAGGGGTTCCCATCACTGTCGACACCAAACCGCACGATCCCCCTGAGCACCGGCCCAAACAGGTTTTACCCTGTCCAGCGACACCTGCGAAGCAGATGAAGTCTCACCCGAGGCGATCAAGGGAGGGTAGACGCAACCATGTTTCCGCCGAATGAGGGAGGATGGTTGTGGTAATACACAGTAACTTATCGCAGCATTCAGAACAGATCAATGTATCTAAAGTTACCATCATTCATATTCGCAGCATCAATCAATAGAAACATTCATTGCAACAAATACAACATAAAGCATTATTGCAGTAGAAATCATAGTATCAATTACACATCACAACAGGCATTGCAAAGGAAATTTCACCAAATAGTTCTATCATGTTATATTGCTTAGCAAAACCCTGATACAACATCTCCTCAAAAACCATATCTTGGCAATATCTCACAGATGTGCAAAAACAATATTACGATCCAAAACATACAGTTTTCTTCCTTCATTCGATTATCAACACCTACAACTCTTATCTATGTATAGGATTCTGCCATTACAATGCTTGTCCACTTACTAACAATTTCCTAACCGACATTTGGACAAGTGACCCAAAATATGACTAACGCGGTCCAAATGACCCAAGAACCCGCATACCATGGTACAACTGACTCAAAATTGCATAAAATACATAGTCTGTGGTCCAAATGACCCAAAACCCGCCAACTGCGGTACGCTTAACCAAAAAATGCATAAACTAATCCTTCTTCCGCGACCTCATCTGATGTGTCGCAGCATTGGAGATACTGCGACATCTTCTTATTGAACCGCCTGCCAACACTCAGCAACATTACTCTGCATGAGATGTTTCTGGACATTGATTGATTTCCACTACAACATCTAAAAAAGGTAGAGTATCAACTGGAGATATTGAAGGGAATGTCCATCTAACTTTTGAAGATGGAGCATGTAGAGTGCAATATATAAAACAACAATGCTGGCTACTCTTTTTGCACCATGGTAGTAAATGTTTAGCTTCAGGAGGCCAATGCCAAACTCACTTTGATCAAACTACCCAACATCCATGGAAGCATATAACTCAATACCATGAAAAATATTTCCCTTATCCATGTTGCAATGGATCCCAGACACTTCTAATCCATCACCAACGTTGTCGCAAAATGGAATTCCTTATTTGTGTGCATGTTCTTCGACTACTCAGACAACAATGAGCTACAGAACATAATCAATCATTAAACCCTGGAACAATAAATTTTTCCATTGATGTTATGAAATTACCGAATTCAAAATTATAGTTCAGGTCAAGGGGCTAACTTAAATTTTTCATCAAGGTCCAGAACTTCCATGCATGACATGACACAGATTGAATACTCTCCACTAAAAAGAGAAAAGACAGAACATGCATCTCCAAACTATACACAACAATGGGTTGAAGCTACACTGCCATCTATGTCAAATTCAAGTGGGATGCAAGGGGTTACCCATTCACAATCTCAAGTTTACCTACAAAATGGACAAGGGTCCAGTGTGATGAAGTCTAAGGTGTAAAAATACATCAAATAAGATCTTATCCTAGTGAAGATATAACCGGGTTGTGAGTTGTCAAAAATCAGGCGAATTACACAAAGATAGTTTCCTAAATCCACTTATTGAGCACACAAAGATAGTTTCCTAAATCCACTTATTGAGCACACAAAGATAGTTTCCTAAATCCACTTATTGAGCATGGGAAAAAATAAGGGCAACCAAATAAGGCTGAGATTGCAACATCTCTGGTAGGAAAAGCTCCACTACAAGTCAAGCAAGAACCACTTTAAGTCAAGGAAGAAACTATAACAAATGTCTCACCCCTTGACAATTCTTCTCCAACAAAATTGTTGAAGCCAAAGATAAAAGGAGTGTCCTTAACTGAGCTTTTCACACCTGATCAAATTAGGGAGCATATTAGTGGGTTGCGTCAATGGGTTGGTCAAGTGTGTATAATATTTCCATGTTAACATTTTAGCATTTAATCCCTCCTAATTGATTTAAATTTTATATTATATTTTATTTTGCCACTAGTTTGAAGACATACATAGATACAGACATATCGATTAACAATTACAATAAAAAGCTTGTTTTGCCATTTATTAACTGAGATGATATTTTGCAGCATTTGTACTTGTTAAGTGGAATATGAAAAATATATCAGTCATGTATTAAAGTCACGTGTTTATTAAATTATGCAAAAAGATATTTTTACACACTAGTTTCAGAACAAAAGCTTCTGTAGAGTTTGATTTTATCCATGTTTTTCCTCTTTTGTGTGAGAACATTGCTTTCTTTTTTTATTGTTTTTATCTGAGGTAGGCTTCCTTCCTTATGATAAAATGCAATTGGATTTTTTCTATGACAGAGTAAAGCAAAAGGTAAAATAAATCATGCCAGGGAGAATAACATGAATTAGAATTCATGCCAATTATGTGCAGTAAAGAAGTTGACTTTTGATGCACCATGTGGGGGTTGCATCAAGCACAATGCATAATTTTACACTATAGGAGATGGTGCGATTGGACATTGTTTTTGCATACCATGTTATAATGATATTCGAGGCAGTAAAGAAGTTGACTTTTGATGCACCACCTATCTATTGCACACCATGTGGGGGTTGCATCAAGCACAATGCATAATTTTACACTATAGGAGATGGTGAGACTGGACATTGTTTTTGCATACCATGTTATAATGATATTCGAGGCAATACAACCAGAGTGGATGGATTTGCATTTCAGAAGTCAAGACTTAAGAAGAGGAGAAATAATGAAGAAAATGAAGAAGCAATAAGCATTAATTCAAGGTTTGTATGGTTGGGTTCATTAGTTTGTTTATTAGTTTATTATTGTTATATTGTAGTGTGCAGTGGGTGCAATGTGATAAATTTGAAGCTTGGAAACATCAAATATGTGCTCTCTTCAATGGTAGAAGGAATGAAGGTGGACAGGTAGTGTATACATGCAAAAAAAATTACACATCAGAGATAGAGAGAGGTGAGAAAATACCATTACCACAGAGTGTTGTTCTCAGTGCAAAGGGTATTTTATTTCTATACCATGCCTGAGTATGAATCATGGAGAGAATCTCTGGCTGGATAAACATCAGGCTGGATCATAAAGTACTGTAAAGTAATGCTAGATTATTTTCTCTTTGAATATTTTGCAGTTATAAGTATGATTTTTAGTAGGATCATCAATTTTTTGTTTTTCCATTCATCCTTGGAGTTATGCACAGTCTCGGTACAAGTACTTCTAAAGAGGGGAAATATTATTTTAAAAATTTAGATAAGCATGAAAAATACTTCATTGGATTAATGAGGAAGATGGAGATGAAATTGAGTTGGCCTTCAACAAGAAGAAACTAGAGGCCAGAATGAACTGGCTAAGACATTTTGAGTTAATGAAATCAATGTGCAATGACAAGTAAAATATTGTTGAATTGAAGACTACTAGTTTAATCATAAGTTAACATTTATGAACATAATGGAAGTCGGAAACATTTTTAGGCCAGACTGAGAAGCTTATCAAGTACAATGACTTTGTAAACAAAGATTTGATCCTATTTTCCATGGAAAATTTGCAAACATCCATTCCATTCATGGTTGTGTTGCAACTACAACCACCCTCCCCAGTATTCTATCTTGGAAATACTAGGGCCCACATTTTTTACTTAACCTTTGCTTGTTTCATACCTTTGGTCTTATTTTAAACTAATTCATTTACTGCTTGAAGTTGGAGGTTCTCAATGAGGAGAAAATACCTAGACAATTTTTTGACCTCTCCTTAGTCAGTTTTTCTTTCTAGAAATTTTTGTTTCAGCAAGTTTTCCCAAACTTGTCAGAACTTCGCCAAAGTTTTCCCAAACTTGTCGAAACATCGATCAAAATGCCCAGACTCACCGAAACATCGCTAAAGTTTCACTTTACTTGCCGAAACATCACCAAAACTAAAATTTTTCGCTGACACTTCGCAGAAGTTCACCTTTGTTTGTTGAAACATCAGCTAATTTTTTACTTATTCACCAAAGCATCGACGAAGTTCACTAACTCTGCCAAAACATTCAGCTAGATTTAGAAAGTATGATTAAATACTCAGTAAAATTTCCTACTTTACGCTGAAACTTTCGCGCTAGATATCTCTTTGCCATCAAAACTTTTCTTCAAAAGATGTGTCACTTAAAATCCAATATGGTCACCGAAATAGTCAGAGATTAGTTTTCGGTGAACTTGTTGAAATTCCACAAAAACGTTTAGCGAAGATATTCATTTGATGTCGAAACACATCAACGTAACTATTGATGCAGCTCTCTGAAAAATATCATCACTCCCAATTTAAATTTTATGCCAAAATGTGTCGGCAAACTTTGAAGTTTCGCGCTGACACAACTGCAATAGCTTAAAAATGATAAGGCTAGATCAGATTATCGCATAAGAAATAGATTACGTTGTCCAAATCGTCAGATTAACTTAGTGGATCCCACAAACTTGATGTTAGGAACCTATGTCAACCCTTCTCTTTACTATGTTAGTATATTGTTGTTGGACGCATATGCTTTGTAAGTCGTCCCGTAGTATTTGTTGATCCGTAGTTTATATTAGCCCATAGTATTGACCCATAGTATTGGACGCATATGCTTTGTAAGTCGTCCCGTAGTATTATATGTACCATGGTTTTGAGTCATAGTATTGGGCATAGACTTAGTATATAAGTGTGTGTTGAGGTCATTGAAGGCACGGTGAAGTTAATTGTATTGAGCTTGCTCAAAGGAGGTTGCCCCCTCGAAGTGGCCCGTGATCAATATAAAAGCGATTCTGTTCTATTATTTCTGATATCTCGTGTATTTGTATTAATTAATTATTGCAGGTACATCACATCTGGTATCAGAGCACTTTCCTTGGCACAAGTGGGAATTTTTTTTTCTTTTTTTGGGCGGCGACTTTCAGATCAATTTATGAAACCTTATGCACAAAATCAGAAGACACCGATTGCATATCTTAATTCCTCTTTCAAAAATACGTAGTTTCAAAAAAAAAATCATCTCATTTGGAGTTCTAAAAGTGGAGATATCGCGGATTTAAAATCAGCAATATTTCATAATTTCGGTGACGGCCGCGGAAATTGCGGCGAGAAAATCTTTTGACTGAGTGCCCAGATTTCTATTCCGCTTTCAATAGTAGAAGCAGAGTGGTTCTTCCAGTTCCGGAAACATGCTATAATAGCGATTCTGAGCAATATAGATCCGGTTTTTGAACATTGGGTGGAATTTCTACCCAAATTTTTTCTGTTGCAGGTTCGGATCTGGGAATAATCCCTATCCGCTTAACTGTGAGAAGTACTTGGGCATAAACCCTAAAACTCATTATGAGGAGTACCACAGAAACCCCAAAGTAGCTGGCCCATTGAGAGGACCTGCCAGCGAAAAGGGCAACAACCCCTACCTGATTGACTAGTTCCCACCCGTGAGGTAAACCAAGAGCTGTTGTTTGTGGCAAAGAGGTTATCAGTTTTACCTGAGCCGTGGAGTGAGGGGTACTGCCCCAATACGCAAGCCGTAAGACAGCATTGGTGGCCGAGTGAAACCCCTGAACTGTTAGGAAGCCGCACATACCTGGGGTCCATATCTACTTTCAGTTGAACTATTGTCGATCACTACTATGCCGTTCAGATCCATTTTGCAAATCGTTTCATATCCAGCCGCTTTCAGTCCATTCGGTGTTGTTCCAGATCCCTTCCGACCTGTAGCCGCTCCAGTCTGAAAAAAAAAAAAAAAAAAAAAAAAAAAAAAAAAAAAAAAAAAAAAAAAAAAAAAAAAAAAAAAAAAAAAAAAGAAAAAAGAAGAAAGAAAGAAAGAAAAAGAAAAAAAAAAAGGGTATAAAATTCCGTTTTTTGTCCATATCTCCCTTGTTTTTACTCTATTTCCCTTGAAATTTTTTGGGGAACCCCTGTCATCCCATTCCGCATATTTCATTCCTGAGGACCCTATCCCCAATTCCCCTTCCCAAAGCCCGAAATCCCACATTTGTCTATTTTTAGGGTTTTCCATAACTTCCTCAGATTTCACCCAATCACCTTCAAATTTTACCACAGAGTTCCTTTCTGAATTCTGCTTCTTTTTCCCCTCTGCCAAATTTTTCCATTCTTTCACCCCGCTTATGAAATCCTCATTTTTGCTTCCCTGTCTAGTTGATAGTGTCCAAAACCTATTCAAACCCCAATTACCCTTCAGATTTTTTCCCTAGTCCAGATTTTCCCTTACTGAAGTAGTTTCTGTTTTTGTTTTCCTACCTAGTCAACCTAAACCAAAAAAAAAAAAAAAATCCTGGTTATGGTTGTCACCCGTGCAGGAGCAAAAACCATGGAGGAAGCACTTGCAGCCATCCAAGCCAAACTCCAGGATCTGGATGAAAAATTTCTCGGCCTCCATCTTGAACATTCAGTTATGAACAACAAATGGTAGTCCGAGTCTTCATCAGACAATGGGTTCTCTTCTTCTAGCAATTTTCGTGGGCTGAAGCTTGATTTTCCTCGCTTCAATGGTACTGATCCGACTGGATGGATATACCGAGCAGAACAATATTTCAGTCTACATAATACTTTTAATGTTCAGAAAGTTCCACTTGCATCCTTTCATTTGGAACAGGAAGCCCTTCAATGGTACCGTTGGTACATTAAAGCTCATCCCGAGTCAAATTGGACAGATTTTTGCCAACTCATTTTGCCACGATTTGGTCCTAGTGCTTTTGACGACTTCACAGGAGCACTCACTAAACTTCACCAAACGGGCACAGTGAGAGAGTATCAGACGGAATTTGAGAAACTAGCCAATCACACAGAAGGATTGTCTGATGAATTCTACAGGAGTTGTTTTATCAGTGGTCTCCAGGATGAAATTCGCTCAGAGGTCAAAATGTTTTGTCCCAACACAATGATGGAAGCCCTAGGGTTGGCTAAGCTGGCCGAGGACAAGATCGCAGCTCAACAACGCTCCAAAACCACCTTTGTTCCCTTCAGAAGTATGGGTTTCCAACGACCTCCCATCACGCCTGCTCCTCAACCAACTCCTATCAAGCATTTGTCTAAAATAGAAATGCAGGCACGCCAAGAAAAAGGGATTTGCTATAATTGTGATGAGAAATTCACTCAGGGACATAGATGTGTTCAACAAAAGCTCTATCTGTTGGATGTGGATTCTCCGCCTACCTTAGAACTTGGTGAAGAAGCTATAGATACAGTAGATGATCAGGTCGACATTCAACACCCGCCTGTTGACACCCCATCTCAGGACGCCCCACCCGAGATCTCTCTCCATGCTGTAACCGGCGTCACCACCCCACAAACAATGCGGGTCAGGGGATACTTCAAGAAGCTCCCTCTTACCATACTCATTGATTCTTGTAGCACTCATAACTTCATTGACCCTCGGATTGCCAAACAGGCTGATTGTTTTGTCCATCCTTGCTCCAACTTTGAAGTCATGGTTGCCAATGGGGGCACCTTACCTTGCAAGGGGAAGTGTCACAATGTGCGTATCTCTATGGAAGATTATAACCTACGCTCTGACATGTTTGCCTTGTCCTTAGGCAGATGTGATGTGGTTTTGGGCGTTCAATGGTTACGCACACTTGGCCCCATCTTATGGGATTTTGCTAAACTTTGGATGCAGTTTAAAGTCAATGGGGCACAACACAAATTTAGGGGCTTACAACCAGGGTCTCTCTGCATTATTAGTTCACATCGCCTGGAAAAAATCCTTAAGAAGAATTCACATGGTGTCATCACTCAGCTCAATTCCATTCAGATGCAACCATCAACAGTCTCCACTACTTCCTTGGATAGATATACAGGTATCTTTGCTGAACCAATGCGCTTGCTACCTTCAAGAGACCTTTTCGGTAAGAATTTAGCCACATCTACCTCTCAACAGGAAATGGTGGCTATTTTGCATGCAGTACAGAAGTGGCAGCCATACCTATTAGGGAATTATTTCTGCATCAAGACTGATCTCCAGAGTCTGGAAAATTTTCTGACACAATGGGTCTCCTCCCCAACACACCTGCAATGGGTTATCCAACTCATGGGTTATCCCTATGTGATCACTTACAAGAAGGGTAAGGACAATATGGGGAATATGCTCCTTCTCGCACAATTGATGACCCAGTTTCTCTTACATCTCTTTCTCTGCTTGTTCCAAATTGGTTGCAATATGTTCAACATGGCTCTCTCTTCTATGAACTCCATGTTTCTTCATCAACAGGGCACTCTGGGTTCTGCGAAATGTATGACCGGGAACAACGTAACTTCTTTTGGCAGGGACTAAAAATGACAATTCAACAGATGGTGGCTGATGATGATACTTTCCAAGTCAACAAGGGAGAAACGACACTCCTTTCAGGATTGCTCAAACCCTTTCCCATCCCTACACAGCTTTGGCCAACTATATCTATGGATTTCCTAGCAACGCTCTGGTGGTACAATACCACATCTCAAAGGACACCATATGAAGCAGTATATGGAAACACACAGCCAGTTCTTCTTCCATACACCCTTAGCAGCTCCCCAGTTCAGGAAATTGACTCGGTTCTTCGCAACCGCGATCAGATTCTTGTCATTCTACAGGACAATCTTCACATGGCTAGAATTCGCCTGAAACAACAAGCTGATTAGCACCGTTCTGAGCGCATATTCCACGCAGCTGACAGGGTTCTTCTTCATCTACGGCCTTCCAAGCAATCCTCCTTGACACTCCAAAGGCGTCAGTGGCCCGAAATGAAACCCGAGGATGCTACCGGGGAACCACTCCTTTAGATTCTGCAGCAATTTCTCCAACCAAAGCTCTGAGGACAAAGCTTTTTCTAAGGGAGAGGGGATGTTAGGAACCTATGTCAACCCTTCTCGTTACTATGTTAGTATATTGTTGTTGGACGCATATGCTTTGTAAGTCGTCCCGTAGTATTTGTTGATCCGTAGTTCATATTAGTCCATAGTATTGACCCATAGTATTGGACGCATATGCTTTGTAAGTCGTCTCGTAGTATTATATGTCCCATGGTTTTGACTCATAGTATTGGGCATAGACTTAGTATATAAGTGTGTGTTGAGGTCATTGAAGGCACGGTGAAGTTAATTGTATTGAGCTTGCTCAAAGGAGGTTGCCCCCTCGAAGTGGCCCGTGATCAATATAAAAGCAATTCTGTTCTATTATTTCTGATATCTCGTGTATTTGTATTAATTAATTATTGCAGGTACATCACACTTGACTTGTTTGAAACCATTAAAATCTTGTCGATCCACTTTAGACACATTTGAAAAGAAAACTTAGGGTTTAAAAGGGTTTCTTTAAAGAAACAAACTCCATTATTTTTTTTCACCCAACCCTGTTCACTGCGCCACTTGGAGGAGAATCTTCACTCAATACACCTGCGTCCACTGAAGATTGACCCATCACGGTTGAATCTAGGTAGGTATATTTTCACCATGTTTGTGGTTTAAATTGATTATTTTACACTTGGAATTTGAATATTGGGATGGTAAAACCCGTTATTGGTCTTATAGGTTCTAGGCTTAACCATTTTTTTTTCAAAATCTATTTCATCGGCCATCTCGATTTTCCTTATGGGTCCCAAGGGTTTTCAGTTACCTTAGTTTATTTAATCTTTTTGTTCCCTAAAGCTCAGTCCGCATCCTTATAACCGAATTGTTGTCCCCTCAAAGTTTCTCCAGTCCTGTTAAACCCTAAGCCCTAAATATCAAATACACATATTTCCCCTCATGTTATTCGTGCATCTAGAACGATAGTGTTTTTCTCTGGCTGAGCTAATTGATTCACAGATGCAGTCTCGTGTGGATGGAATAGGGTGTTCTTTGCATTTATGCCCATAGACGTGTTTGTTGATTAAAAAAAATTGGAAGCTATTACTGTACCTTGTTCATAGTATTAATGGATTTTATGCAACATGATAATGCCTCTTCTATTTTATAGGATACAGAGATGTCGAAAAGAGGTCCTAAGCACCCCTCCAAATCTATATTGGAGGTAGCATCTGATGGTGAAGCAGTTCAAGAGACGTCTTTGGAGATCTAGTTTGATGACACTCAACCTATCGCCAACATAACCCATGAATTCAAATGGGGTGAAATTTATCATCTAATCAAAGATTAAAGTGTACCGGAAGCTACGATTGAGGAAGAGCTAATCTACTCGAACATCAAGAAATCAAGAATCCACAAAGTTGTAGCTCGACTTGAGTTGTTCCCATGTGCTGATATGATAGGTTGGATCCTTCCTTATATCGACACCAAATCTCATGTCATCACAAGTGCCACTGGAAGAGGTTTTGCCTCATTTCAGTCGATGCATATCAGAAAATCTTATAGGCTTTCAACCCCAAAAATAATTTTGACAAAATATTGGCTCAAAACTCTGAAATTGGACTATGCAAAGTGTGCAAAGAAAATGTTGTTACCAGGGAAGAAGTTACGACAAAGAAGTAGCAGAGAATATGAAACCAAGTTTTTGAAGACTCCCTTTAAAATTGTTGCTACTTTCCTATGCAGGATATATAGGAGACCCAAATTAGATAATTACAAGATCAGTTGGTTGCCTTTTATTTATTATATCACAATGCATGGAACCATTTTCAACTAGGCATATATCATTTATGAGAATATGGTTCAAGCTAATGATGATGCACATAAAGGATTGAGAGTAAAGAAGGATGAATTCCACATGTTTTCTTACTTGATAGATTGTAGCATGACTCTACATCCCTTTCCTAGCCTCGGATGTGGGTGTAACCCCAGTGAGGTTCCTATTTATGTATCATACCAGATTTTATGGCCCCAAAAACATGCGAGCTACTACAAACAAATTTGCAGGGGATTCTTGGCTCCCTTATACAAACTGATTTATGAAAAGGAACCAGATTGCATGTCTGAGGAAGCTATTACAGTGGTCACTCAATTAGGAGATTACTATTTAACCCTTGAAGGCACCTACCTACATATTTATGGAGGATCGAACATACCACTTTTGCAACCAAAATATGTTACTGATTACATTATTTTGAAGGAAATTGTAAGACAGACATTTCTTAATGGCATTGGTCATTTTCTGCACAAGAATAAGAAAGCTTCTTGTCCTCCACTCCCATTATCAGTTAGCGCATACAGGTTCAATAAGGTCAAGGATTCATAGGAGTCGGTGAAGGATTTAGATTCATTCCACTTTGGTGAAAAAATATTTATAAAGAATGACAGTCACCAAAAGGTGGCCCTACATTGTGCTTCAGTTAAAATTCATTAGGAGTATGTTGATCAGTTCTTGAGAGAAGAAGAAGTATATAGGTGGGTCTGAAACCTTACAGAATTAGACAAAAGACTTAGCAAAATGAAAGGTGGTAAGGACACAAGCTCTAGCAAACCATCAGATACCTCTATGCAAGGACACATAGAAGAAGATGTTAGGAAAAAAGCAATAGAAGAAGCCCTCTTGGTAGAAACTAACAAGATACTCTAGGAAGAAGAACTGGTAAAGAAGGTAAAAGAAGAGAGAAAAGCAAAGGAAGAGGCAAAAGAATTAAAAAAAAGGGTTGAACAAGAAAAATTGGATAGGTTGGCAGCATAACAAGAAGAAAAGAGAGTTGAGTTACTACGACAACAACAGGAATTAGCTCGGCAAGAAGAATTACAAAAGAAGAAAGAAGAAGAAGAATCATTCAAGAAAGTTGTGGAAAATCAAAGTCTACAAGAAGGTGATGAAATATATGCCATGGATATTGACACTACGACAGACACTAACATAGATGTTCCTCTCACCGGAGGACATCTTCATCTAGTTGAGATGGGACTCACTCCGTTCACACCATCCAAGCAACATGTTGTTTCTAAATTAGAAACTATAATCTATGATCCCAAAAGGAAGATTATTATGAATAGGAAAGAGAAGAGGCTTAAAATCGCCTCACAACCTAGCGTTGTCACAATACAGTAAGTTCTGGTAGTTGAAGGCACCAACAAGGATCCAAAGTTCACAGCATCTGCTGGTGTTGCTGCAGCCTTGGCTAACGAAGACAATATACACAAGTTAACAGAAAATGTAGAAATCAATAGGGCCAAAGTGGTTAAACTTAATGACAATCTAGTTCAATCTAGGAATCGAGGGATTGAAATAAGACGTCAATGGGATTCCCTCAAATTGCAGAAGGAAGAGCCATGCACACTATACAAATCCCAGAAGCAGAGAGAGATTCACTAAATGTCCAAATGGGAATATTGGAAGGTGAGAAACCAGATCTAAAGTCCCAATTACAAGGGATGCAAGTGAAGGAAATCTAATGGAACCAACAAATAAAATCTCTCACTATTGAGAAAGGAGCTCTGCAGAAACAGGTAGTGGAGATTAACGGAGAAAATGAGTCATTGATTATTGCATTGAATACTACACAGGAGTAGAAACATGAATTAACTCCATTTTATGACTTTTCCTCCACTCTTCAGAAGCAATTGTTCCACTCATATGATTTGATAATGGAGAAAACATTTGAAGTACAGGGAATGGAAACTAGGCTCAAGCAGATATCTAAAATAGCTACTGCCACTAGACATAAGCCAGGATAAATTCATAATAGGATGAAGAAGCTTGCTAATTAGAGAAAGATAGCTAAATAAATTCCTTCCCATTTGCGCAAAAGATCTACAACAGAATTGAATTTGGATTTTGCAACCTTAGATTGTTGCTAGAAGGCTAAGAGAAAATTACAGAGTGAAGTGGCAGCTTATATTTCCAAGCATGAAGGAATTCACCAGAACATTGCTAGGGCCTTTGAAAAATGTCATTTTCCTTCTATTGGCACATTCAAAAGCCATGTACCAAAATATCAGTGGGTGAATGAGCTGGGGACCATCAAAGATGAAGGTATTGATACTATTTGAAGTCTGGATAGCATCACTCCAGAGTATTTACAAGACTATATTGGGTAAGCTACTTTGAAAATGCAATACTTGGGCAATAAGCATAGTTCAACAACTAAAGGGCTCAGTGCTATGGTTAAAGATTTGTCATTTCATGAAGTGGCCTTAATGTTATTGGAGCCTTAGCAATTAAATATTATGTCTTATGAAGGCAACCTTTGGGATGAGTTTCTACAAGCTCAAGAGGGTGCCCCACCCTCATGATGTAATATTTTTGTTGTATTTTTATATTTTTCCCACTTATTTTATAATAAGAATACGACAAAATTCTTAGAAGGAAAAAGGTCATAGTTGTAGGAAGGTGAATTGACAAGTCACTTGGGAGGTCAAGTTGTAAAGACAAATAGAGGGAATTAGATGGGGAAAGGGATTTTTCTTTGGAAAGATTGTACTGGAACTCATATGTGAGAATTATTTCTACTAATGACCAAATAATTTTTTTGAGTGGAAGCATGCATGGAATATTGTGCTTAAATGTGTGGACAAATGTGTAGAACTTATTTATTCGTTTCGTCTATGGAAATGCAGTAAGATCTTTCTTATTTTGTTGGATTATTCTTATAGTTTCTAAATTATCTTGGTGTATGTACATGCAAATATAGTTTTATTTGTTTTCTACAAGCGAAGGATGTAATGAATGTTAATCCTTAATCTATCTAATGTGTTCGCTTTATTTTGCGACTGTTAAATGTGTCTTTTTTAGTAGTTATTTTTTGTAAATGTATGATGCAGTTACCTTTCATTGCTCTTTCTTAACTTCGCTCCTTGCAAGGATAGTTTAACTTAAATAAAATATTGCATTTAATTAGGACATTTACTTAACTGATCGACAGTGAAAGAAGTGATAAGACGAGAGGTAAGAACCTACGCACCACTATGTGAGGCTTCTTCCTATCGGTAAAACAAGCATAGGTAGTAAACATAAGCATTATCATGTAGGGTTAGTTACTTGCATTCAACTTAAAATTTTTATCAAAATCATATACAATGGATCAATCTGTATCCATTAATGTATTCCAATACTATCTTGAATGGTAGCCAAGTCATAAACCGGACGAGTTCCCCATTCCAAACAGTGAAGAGTCTAATTGAGACTTTTCATTGGGGAGAAACTTGACTAGAATGCCCATAGCACCCAAACCGTGGCTCCGTTCACTAATCCGTCGATTCTAGTGGGTCCAAGACGCCGAGTTTCAGCTAGGGAACCCCCCAAAGTGTGCCTCGAAGACCTAGAAACAGTGCCAATGATCCCTCTCCGGAGCAAGGGTTTTGCTCAGTGAGGGCCATTCCAAATCCGCTCAAACGGGGAATTTCTCATCCAGAGGCCTCCGGGCATGCGTGGCCACCATGGACAGGTCCATAGTGGCCATGTGGACCTTTGGGAGCTGACGGAATCCAATTTCGCTCGCCGGTTCGGGTTCCGTGGCCCCGGAGCAAATCCCCAAAGTGTCCCCGAATGGCCCTGAGGTGCCCGACTAGAATGCCTGTAGCACCCAAACCATGGCTCCGTTCGTGGATCCGTCGATTCCAGTGAGTTCAGGACGCCAGTTTCCAGCTAGGGGATCCCCCATAGAATGCCCGAAAGAACCAGAAATGGTGCCAATGAACCATCTCCGGAGCTAGGGTTTTGCTCAGTAAAGGAGATAGGGTTCACTGAGCAAAACCCTAGCTCCAGAGATGGCACATCGACACCATTTCTGGGGGTTGGAGGCATGTTGTGGGGGGTCCCATAGTTGAAAATTGGCGTCCCGGATCCACCAGAATCGACGGATTCACAATCGGAGCCACGGTTTGGGTGTTGCAGGTATCTTGGTCTAGCACCCCGAGGCCATTCGGGGACATTTTGAGGATTTTCTTTGGGGCCACGGAACCCAAACCAGCGAGCGGACTTGGATTTCGTCTACTCCCGTAGGTCCACTTGGCCAACGTGGACCTGTCCACAGTGGCCACTCATGTCCTAGGGCCTCCAGATCAGAAATGTCCCCCTTCAACGAATTTGGAATGCCCCTCACTGAGCAAAACCCTAACTCTGGAGATGGCTCATTGTCACCATTTCCTGGTCTTCGAGGCACGCTATGGGGGGTCCCCTAGTTAAAACCCGATGTCCCGGACCCACTGGAATCAACGAATTCATGAATGGAGCCACAGTTTGGGTGCTACGGGCATTCTAGTCGGTCACCCCCGGGGCCATTTAGGGACACTTTGGGGATTTGCTCCGGGGCCACGGAACCCAAACCGGCGAGCGGAATTGGATTCTTTCAGCTCCCACAAGTCCACGTGGCTATTGCAGACCTATCCACGGTGGCCATGCATGCCCAAGGGCCTTCGGACAAGAAATGGCCCTTTTGAGCGAATTTGGAATGGTCCTCACTGAGCAAAACACTAGCTTCGAAGATGGCACATTGGAACTGTTTCCGGGTCTTTGAGGCATGCTCTGGGGGATCCCCTAGCTGAAAATTGGCTTCCCGAACCCACTAGAATCGACGGATTCGCGAACGGAGCCATGGTTTGGATGCTACGAGCATTCTAGTCGGGCACCTCGGGGCCATTTAGGGACACTTTGGGGATTTGCTCCGGGGCCACATAACCCAAACCGGCGAGCGAACTTGGATTCCGTCAGCTCCCACAGGTCCACATGGCCATTGTGGACATGTCCACGGTGGCCACGCACGCTCAGGGTCCTCTGGACGAGAAATGCCCCCCTTGAGCGAATTTGGAATGGCCTTCACATTGGGGTCAAATTTGCAAAATCGTTGACCAGGCACTTATGGATGGAGTTCCCAGCTGGAACCTTCTTAGACACACTTGCAGGACTCTGTTGGATTTAGGACATAGGGACAGTGCTAGGGGTGCCCCTCTCCTCTGGTCCCATGGCCTAGGTTTCATCTTGTAGGTCCATTTGCAAACTAGGGTTTTGCTCAGGAAGGGAGTGTGCAATTTTTGCACATTGGGGTCAAATTTGCAAAATCGTCCATCGAACACTTATGGCTCGCGTTCCTAGTTGGAAACTCCCTAGACACACTTGCAGGACTCCCCGAAACCTAGTTTTGTTGCACGATTGGAGTTCTATGCCCCCGGTAGGTATCCAATAGATGTCCCTGGAGGCCTTTTGGATGCGAGATGGAACGAGCCATAGAATGACGACCGTGCCTTGGATCGATAAACCGTTAACTCCGTTGGATTTAGGATGTCGAGATAGTGCTAGGGGTGCCCCTCTCCTCTGGTCCCATGGCCCAGGTGTGATCTTGTAGGTCCATTTTGAAAACTATGGTTTTGCTCAGTAAGGAAGTGTGCAATTTTTGCACATTGGGGTCAAATTTGCAAAATCATCCACCAAGCACTTATGGCTCGTGTTCCCAGCTGGAACCTCCCTAGAAACACTTGCAGGACTCCCCAAAACCCCGTTTTGTTACACGGTTGGAGTTCTATGCTCCATGTAGGTATCCAACAGGTGTCCCTGAAGGCCTTTTGGGTGCGAGACGGAACGAGCCATAGAATGACGACCATGGCTCGGATCGACAAACCGTTAACTCTATTGGATTCAGGACGTCGGGACAGTACTAGGGCTGTCCCTCTCCTCCGTCCCATGTCCCAGTTGTCATCTTATAGGTCCATTTTTCAAACTAGGGTTTTGCTCAGTAAGGGAGTGTGCAATTTTTGCACATTGGGGTCAAATTTACAAAATCGTCGACCGAGCACTTATGGATGGTGTTCCCAGCTAGAACCGCCCTAGACACACTTGTCGGACTCCCCGAAACCCGGTTTTGTTGCACGGTTGGAGTTATATGCCCCCGATAGGTATCCAGCAAGTGTCCCTAAATGCCTTTTGGATGCGAGACAGAATGAGCCATAGAATGGCAACTGTTGCTCGGATCGACAAACCGTCAACTCCGTTGGATTCAGGACGTCGGGACAATGATAGGGGTGCCCCTCTCCTCTGTTCCAATGGCCCAGGTGTCATCTTGTACATCCATTTTGGAAACTAGGGTTTTGCTTAGTAAGGGAGTGTGTAATTTTTGCACATTGGGGTCAAATTTGCAAAATCGTCGACCGGGCACTTATGGTGATGATGATGAAGATGATGACGATGAAGGAGACGTTGATGATGATGGTGATGGTGATGGTGATGAAGATGATGATGATGAAGAAGATGATGATGATGGAGATGTTGATGATGAACCTAGGGATGACAATGATGGTGAAGATGTTGTTGATGATGATGATGGCAATGATGATGAAGACGTTGATGATGATGATGATGGTGATGGTGATGAAGATGAAGATGATGGTGATGAAGAAGATGAAGACGATGGAGATGTTAATGAGGAACCTAAAGATGACAATGATGATGAAAATGTTGATGATGATGGTGGTGGTGATGGTGATGACGGTGATGTTGATGGTGATGGTGATGGTGATGAAGATGATGATGATGAAGAAGACGAAGATGATGGAGATGTTGACGAGGAACCTAGAGATGACAATGATGATGAAGATGGTGATGATGATGATGATGGTGATGATGATAAAGACATTGATGGTGATGGTGATGGTGATGGTGATGGTGATGGTGATGGTGATGGTGATGAAGATGATGATGATAATGATGGAGATGTTGATGAGGAACCTAGAGATGACAATGATGATGAAGATGTTGATGATGATGATGGTGATGATGATGAATACATTGATGATGATGGTGATGGTGATGGTGATGGTGATGAAGATGATGGTGATGAAGAAGATGATGGTGATGGGGATGTTGATGAGGAATCGAGGGATGAAAATGATGGTGAAGATGTTGATGATGATGATGATGGTGATGATGATGGTGATGGTGATGGTGATGAAGATGATGATGGTGATGGTGATGGTGATGAAGATGATGATGATGAAGAAGACGAAGGTGACGAAGATGTTGACGAGGAACCTAGAGATGAAAATGATGATGAAGATGGTGATGATGATGATGATGGTCATGATGATGAAGACGTTGATGGTGATGGTGATGGTGATGGCGATGGCGATGGAGATGGCGATGGCGATGGCGATGGCGATGGCGATGGAAATGGTGATGGTGATGGTGATGGTGATGATGATGAAGAAGATGATGATGATGGAGATGTTGATGAGGAACCTAGAGATGACAATGATGATGAATATGATGATGATGATGATGGTGGTGATGATGATGAAAATGTTGATGATGATGGTGATGGTGATGGTGATGAAGATGACGATGATGAAGAAGATGAAGATGATGGAGATGTTGAATAGGAACCTAGAGATGAAACTAATGGTGAAGATGTTGATAATGATGATGATGGTAATGATGATGAAGACTTTGATGGTGATGGTGATGGTGATGGTGATGAAGATGATGATGATGAAGAAGATGAAGATGATGGAGATGTTGACGAGGAACCTAGAGATGACTTTCATCACTACATCATAATATCCCTCTCCATAACTTCGAACTTTCCACACTCACCCAAAGAATCTTAATTTCAAGCAGACACTTTAAGCAAATTGAGTTATTTCACATCTTGGGAAAAGGAAAAATAAGCTCACGGACAAGAAAGACAATAAAGGGTCTAGTTTGCAAGAGAGACTTATATGTTAAATGGGGTGAATTTTCAACCAATCCCCCTTGGCATGCAAGCATGTCATGACAACCAAGCCATCCAAAACAACATCTCATCATGCAACAACAAACAAGTGGTAAGTTAAGGAACTTGCATCACCTTCCTTGATCCTTGTCCAATTCTCATGCATAAGCATTTATGTTTTATATGATGGAGAATTGAGTGATGGACATGGGTTTATTGGAAATATATATTGGATATGGCTCAATGCATTTTCTCTAATCCCAAACCTTGGTTTGATCTCCAAGCATGAGACAAAGTGCTATGGTCACTTTAGTTGAGGTTGGCTCCACTAGAACTAGGAAGGAAAACCTTATCACAATTGGTTGTTAATTTTTTAGTTCTAGATATTTGGCCATGACCATTCCTAGTGTATTACAATGTTGTCCAACTCAACATGGTCATTTCTATAAGAAATTATACTCTTTATTATGGAAAAAATGATCCATGGTTATGATGGATCTATGCTAGTTTCATAAAGAGATTTTAGGCACCATTTTACTCTCACCATTGAATGTATCAACATGTTTAAGAATCCATTTAAAAATGCTAACAACAAATTTGGACTAGTTTTCAAGTATAGCCAAGACCATCTTGACTAAGATTGGGTCAAGATTTTGTGACTGATGGGGACCTTGTAGTTAAAGAATAGGTTTTTGCTGAAGTCATGCAAGAGCCAAGCCTTGCATTCAAAGTTGTGAAATTTGATGGCATCCTTGGCCTTGGTTTCCAGAAAATATCGGTAGGAAAAGTTGTGCCGCTCTGGTATAATATGGATAACCAAGGCCTAATCAAAGAACTTGTTTTCTCTTTCTAGATGAATTGAAAAGTGGGTGATGAAAAGGGCACAAAGATTGTGTTTGGTTTTGTCGATCCCAATCACTTCAAGGGTAAACATACTTATGTTCCTATTACATGTAAAGGCTATTGGAAATTTCACATGGGGGACTTTCTCATAGGTGGTCAGTCAACAGGTTTTTGTAGTGGAGGTTGTGCTTCCATTGTGGAAAAACCTCTCCACTGGCTCATCCCTCAGGGATTATCACAAAAATCAATGAGGCTATTGGTGCCTCAGGGATTTCTAGCCAAGAATGTAAGAGTGTAGTCTTCTAATATGGAGATTTTGATTGCAGAGACAAATCCTATAAATATTTTTTCCTAAATAGGATTATGCTCATTTGATGATACTAGGTATGCTAATATGAGAATTGCAAGATCAACTAGTAGTAGTGGCATGTGTACCACTTGTGAGATGCAAATAGTATGGGAAAAGAATCAACTAACTAGGAATGCATCCAAGGACCAAATCATTCATGTCTTTATTGTTTATGCTACAGTAAATGACTAATCATTATATTGTTATCACTTGTCAATTAATTATACAGTGCATTCAAGTTCTACATAAATCTAATGTAGGTTTAAAGGTTAACAGTTTGATCCCAAGTTTTAATATTTTAGTTGTCCCACAGGAAAAAGCATAGATAATGGTAGTGGTAGAGCATGAAATTAAATAACATTATTGACTATTATGATGTTTTTTCATGCAGGTAAATAGCAACCACACTAATATGGATGAGTATGGATGAGTATAATACCTTCAGATCCAAACAGGACAAGCCCCACTTCATCATTCTTACTAAAATATACCTGTACAAATCAAATATTTCCATGTAAAGTGAATTTGGCAAGCATGACAAGTGTTAGTGACATGTAACTAAGTATGTATGTATGTATGTATGTGTGTATCTCTATGTATGTATGTATGTATGTGTGTATCTCTATATATGTATGTATGTATGTATGTATGTATCTCTATGTATGTATGTATGTATGTATGTATGTATGTGTGTGTGTATCTGTTGCTAATTGTCTCCATCAATCTCTCGTGATTTGAATGAGGCAGGTAGTAGCGTACCTTAGTTGATCTCTTGCTTGACATTGTCTGTAGATGGATGTTTGTGCCAACGATCAAGTTTGTGAAGTGATACACCATTGAACCTGGTATATAATCCATGAATACATGCCCACTAGTCTTTCTTGACTTCCCATCTAGTGTAAGATATTCCCCCTTAACCACCATCGATCCAATAGGAAATTCAATGCCTTCATCGTCGATTAATGATCCGTAGAGGCTTTTCTTACCTTGGATGCACCGTGCCAACCAATAATTTGTGCCTCATTCATTGTCTTTTGGGGCAACAACTGCATATATGTGTCCTGGTTGTACAAGACTTGAGATATGGTCATAGTCTGTGGAAATCGCTGACTGGCCCTCCTCTAACTAGGTTGTTTCAACAACTGCACGTTGGTATACTGCAAGTGACACACGATGCCATTCATCAACCCAGTCCATGCATTCGCATTCATCCCATTCATCATTGCTGCAAGGGCTGCAAAAGCCAGCAAGCTTTCACATCCATATTTCACATAAGGGGTTGTTTGAGCTTCGAATTGAATGAAATCCATGTGTTCCTTGTACTGTGGCACAACTATAGGAACGCGATCGATCTATGTCAACCACTCGCCAAAAATTTCTTACCACATGTCCTGCCACTGATGATGTTTGTTGATCTCTTGCTCAGTCTGACATTGTTGCAGAGCACCATTGAACTATGGATTTTGCATCTTGGATATGAGGTTTCGTGTCAAACCTCATCTCTTCCCTTCGTAGTGCGGTCTTGATGCATACACCGACCCCATCATGCTCGCCTTTCCTATGCCTAGTCTCAAAATAGTTCCATATATGCGGCACATTATAAGTCTTATGCAAAATACTCATCCATTGGAATACTCGGGCATTTTTGAACTGGCCCGCACAACCATTCGACCACATCCAATCTTGATCCATCTGTATATCTCTCTCCTTCAACTGATCATAGAAAATTCAAAAATAATGTTGCACATAATGCATATCATGGGTTCTATCATCACTTATGTAAAAGTTTGTCTCCTTCAATATTATCCTCTTGTCATTGCTGCTCTTTGGCCGATGCCTATACATAATATGTACCATGATGTCGACTTGGTATGAATGGTAGTATTGACTCTGGATTTAATTTTGTGGTTGAAAGGTGTAATTTTCTGCAAAATCCTCAATTGACACTATGGTTCCAACAGGAAATGTGTCCCTGCATTTTATGTACTGCTCATCTTGCCATCGTGCTACATGCACATGTTGAACATACTGCTCTGTTTTCTTGTAGATCTCCGTCAAGAATTCACATACCGGTACCTGTTACCATGAAAAGAAGGGAAATATTACAATGTGCCCTTTGGAAAAATGTATATGTCATAAATTGAACGTGTAATATGAAAAATATGCAATATTCATTTGTACCTGTGACTTCACTAATGCAATCTTTTTACTTTACCTGGAACTGTCTAATTGATAGGTTACATACTTGAAGCTCTGCATCTCCATGCCCATCATGCCAAATTCATGCTCCTTGCTTTCATGAATGCAACGGTTCAAAAGAGAAAACCCACTGCACCTAGAACATGTCCCATATAGACACGATTTTTCATAATACTTTTGTCCTTCGGGCCTTGGACACATGATGTTGTGGATAAAGTCTCTTGATGCATTTGGTGGTAGTATCGATTTATTGCAGCCCTTCACAATGTTAGTATGCAAATCACAAAATATATGTTTATATGTGTCATAATAATGTTCATATTCTACGTGGTATCTACAACAACAGGTGTTTTGATCAATGCATATACGAACGTACCATGGTTTGCATTTCTCAAAGTACCTTTGGCCCAGGTTCAATTGTGTGTGCTCATTCCTGAATCTCTCATAGAGTTCAGTCTGTGTGGTGTCAAGGAAGTGTTTAACATGGGGTTCACATTCAGTAGAACCTTTTCTCAGCTTTAGCACGTCTCTTTGGTTTGATGAAGGTCTAGTATGATCATGCCAAAAATTTTGTACTAACAGATTAACAGCATCAATTAGCTTCCTATCTACATGAGGCAACCTACCAACAAAATTCCAACAATCATTTCAACCCGGAGTGTCAAGATTTTCTCTTATAATAGAGTATTTTTTAATAGTTTTTCTATTTAATTTGAGTATGTGAGAAGTGTGTGATAGCAGGCGACGTTTCCTTGTGGACTTGCTTACAATTGATTCTGCTAAAATACGATGAGCCGCACAAAGATATTTTGTACGAGACGTCTTCCCAATTGCATTAAATGTAGATTGGAGATTTCTAACAATATGACTGCTAGCCTATGAACTTTTAACCATCTTTATGCCCAAAATTCTCCTAACAACAACTAAACAATGTGACTTTAACAAACATAGCAATAATTGACATTTACCTGCATCACCTTTGGATTCAAAATATTCTTTGACAATTTTGTTGCATTGCCATTCGATAGTGTGTTTTGGAAACTTACCTTCAAGCCCCACCATAGCACTTTCATCCACATGAATATGTCTAGGAGTGCTTCTTCTTGCAATGGACAGTCGAGGTAGGGAGGGTGGACACGAGACATGAATACCGGAGCTTGTTTGGTGTGGTGCTTTGTTCACAGATTAGGCCATAATGGGAGTGTGGTCGAAATGGTTGTGGTCTTCTTGGGGAGATTGCAAATTAAGCAAGGCTTGTATGTCCATCTCTACACATGCAACATCTCCCAATATTCCGATGAGGTGAGGAACTTTAGCATGACTCGTTGATGGATTGTTGGTTGGAATTTCAGTTGGGTCCGTTGGACACGACCACTTTACCTGTGGTTCTGAACAAGAGGTTGTCATGTCAACAACTGTGTTAGGATCAGTGGCAGGATCTGGCGCAATGACAGGACCATGTCTCACTCTTTCCATTCCCAACCTGCCCTTTTCTCTTAAGTCATTGACCTTTTCAATGGGAAGATTCCTTCTATATTTTTTTGTTCTGTTGCGTGAGTTCCCCATCTCCAAAAGTCTCTTTAACAAAACTATCAGGACTACCCATGCAAAAGAAACAACAAATACGATATCAATTCCATTATACAATGAACTTGACACATTCCAACATAACTTACCACTTTACAAATTAACACATACAACTACAGACTATGTTGTTTGATTTGTGTTCGAATAAACATCATTATCCCTCACAATTCCAATCAATATAGATGATGGTTGGTCAAGTGTAGAGTGGAGAAACTATTCTCTTTCCTAGCTATGAATTCATAAAAATTATGGTAGTAACACCCTACAACCGAGATGGCTAGAGATGCCTTGGGAGTAGTTTGATAGTTTTTCTACATCAAATAAGGTAAATAGAACAAGTTTACTAATTACACAATGAGGAGGTTGCAAATTCTCCCAAGGAAGGAGATTTCAATGGGTAGAGGCAAGTAGTCAAGCTCAAAGGCACGCTATTAAAGAAACATTACGATAAACATAGCATGAAGATGAGAGCATGGACAAAATTTCATGAACTAATCAATATGGACCCTCTCCCATGATTTCTTCTTAGGATTTTATTCGAATTGAAGAGGCTCAAAAGAGAACCTCATCATAGATGGGAATTTGTGGGGGAGGAATAGTTTGATAGTTTATGATATAGTTTTTTCTATGGTGTAAACAATGTGTAAAAGATGGAGGTTTATTAAACCATTTATTTGTATTTTTTTCAAATGAAAAAGAGTTTATGCTAGAGATGCCTTGGGAATAGTTTGATAGTTTTTCTACATCAAATAAACATAGCATGAAGACGAGAGCATGGAAAAAATTTCATGAACTAATCAATATGGACCCTCTCTCATGATTCCTTCTTTGGATTCTATTCAAATTGAAGAGGCTTAAGAGAGAACCTCATCCATACCATCCTTGTGTGAAATCAAAATATATTCATGGTAATAATTATTGGTTTACATTGCATACTTCATCTTGTCTAGTGTTCATATGATTTTTTTTAGATGTGAACTTGGCAATTCTTCTTGTCAAATTGATTGTTGTCTATCCATGGATATTGTTGTAGGCATATGATAAAAACAAAAAGGAATGGGAGAATATCAAATATTTTGAATGAAAAGAATTATTTACAATTCACCATACCTATAGAAATGATCTCCACTTGTAATAGAAACTGGTAGCTTGAATGTATCCACTAGATTCCAAGACCACTGAAGATGTTTGTTAGAATTCACGGGTGTTTTTTTGTCCGATAGATCAATGAGTGTCCAAAATATGAATGAGTGTGAGCCAATAAGCAACCTGTAAGAGCTTGAAACCCGCGAAAGAATGAAAACCCGTGTTTTTTGGTAGAATTCCCGGGAACATAGAACTCTGTTTTTTTAACAAGCAACAGACACGCGCACGCATGTTTGTAAAGCGTACACGTCACTAGCGCACACATGCTAAAACACGCGCACGCGCCTCTGCATAACGTTTACACCATTTATTACCCAACGTTTACACCATTTAATGCCAAACCTTCCCCCACTTTGAAAATATTTGCATAAATTGGACTCGGTGATGAAATTTGAAGGATGGGTCTTAAATTTTATTGGAAGGGTCGGTCTTAATTTTTATTGAAAACTACTTAGACTACGCAATAACCATATTGCATCATCTGCATGATCTTATGCATAGTGAAAGACGTTGTAACTAGATATAGTCTTAAAATAAAACTAGAACCATGAGAAAATTACTTATTGTTAGCTATGTACAAAAACAAGCCACTAAGCAAAACGAGGCTATAATAAACCAACAACCAAAATATACATATAAAACCAACCAAAACCTTAATTCAAACCGGACAGAGGGAAATCATCCAAGCTTGAGAGATGTAAGAATGATGGGCATTAAGCACCTAAGAAAAAATAATACATAGCTCAAAAAAATATTAAAAAAAATCCTCCATACCAAGCAAGTTAGCAACGCTAGCATCATAGGGGAATCAGCATCAAATTTTGTTGTTCAAGACTTGTCACGACAACATACATGTATGGGATGGAGGGGAAATGGAATCAAGCCTAAGTCAACTAGAGCCTTGCGACTCAACTAGAGTCTCGACAATCTACCTTTTAAATTGAACCAGAATAACAAAAGAACTCTGTTAATGGCTCGATTTGCAAAAATTCTAGATACATGAGTAATTAAGAGCTCGAGGCTCTAAAATTTGATGTGTTTTTTACCAATCCACGATTCAGTGAATTCATAGTCATTGGTAAAAAATTCAAGTTATCTAATGAAAGAATTAATGTATCTACCTCTATGTCGAAACTATTTTCCATGCTGATGCGGGCCACTTCCCTCCTTGTTGTCTTACCAAAAGGCAGGAGAATGAGGAATAAGACTTAAAATTATGGACTTCACCATCAAAGAAGCCTTACAATCACATTGGTAAGGAGTGATACGATCACAAAAATCCAACATGTCAATCTCAGATGATAGCGTCAATTAAAGACTTATATGGTAAATTTAATATAAGACTTACTTATAGTTGTCTCGGGAGCTTACTCTTTGCGTCTTGACACATTTGATAATTTATGGTTGTCTATGCGCCTTGACCCAATTTATATTTTAAGGTGAGGATGTGCATGCATAATAATCCTTATTTATGACTATGCGATGAGGATTTAAAGGGAAGAGGATGTAAAGACATGTTATTTTTATACGTATTTTGGTGGCGAGTGTCGAAGAGAAATGTGGTGATAAACCACATATGTTTGGAAGGATGGAGGGATATTACATGATCATGATCATGCCACCCATCAAATTGAAGACAATTTCTGTGCCAAAAATTGTTTTTTAAAATTTTATTAATAACCACTGTGGTGCTTTGCTCCAAGTGTTTTTTCTAACTCATTGTTTCTCCATATTGTGTGCCTACTGCCACCTCTCTATACTAATGCATAAATCAACCTCTGCTTGGTTTGTGGTTATAGTTGCATGCCATTATTTGTAGTTGCATGCCATTGAGTGTTGTTTAGAGTTTTCATGAGTCTGTGACATTCATGCAATAAATGAATTCTTGTAGAGGAGGACTCATCAAAGAGGCAATTTGAATTTCATTTTGACAAAAAACATATTTTGTAAAGATCAAATGCCATGAATGCATCCTCAAACTACCATGCAAGACCATGGATATGTTGCAAAGCATTGAACATCATTGAAGAATGAAAAAAGGTTCCTCAAGATCTTATTGAATCATATTGAGCTCAATTGAATTCCACTTGAGCCTTAATTGAAAATTCTAGACCTCAAGCATCATCAATAGCACATAGAATCCATGACACTATCCCTCTACAAGGAGTCTTTTGCATATGAATTGAATATTGCTGCCATTATAATGTCTTGGGCATCAAGGATTTATCTTGTCTCCTTAACCATGGCTAGCAGAGGGAAACAAGATCCTCCAACACTAACTCTTGCTTCTTAGGCACAAACACCATGAATGAGTCCTTAGAACACCACATATGAAATCTATAGGGTATTAGTCAACTTCAAGTGTGTCATGTGTGCCATGACTAGGTTAGTTGTGAACCAAAAATGGGTCTCGAGGTCTGACCAAGGTATATGGACAACAAGAAGCTCCTCATGCCTTAAATGAAGCTTCTCAGGCTCAAGCACCATGAACAACACCTACAACTCAATAACCTTCTTAGGATACGATGTTGAATGCATCTTCAAACCACCACACATAACCCTTGTGGGGTATCTCTAGCAAATGTAGAGGGATACATATACCATGATTAGGCTACATTGCATGCCTTTAAAAAGATGATGATGATGATAATAAAAAGATGATGATCATCATCATCATCATGACTAATATCGTCATCATCATCGTCATCATCATCATCGTAATCGCCGTCACCATCATCATCGTCATCATCACCATCATCATCATCACGATATTCATCATCAACATCATATTCATCGTCATCATCATCATCATCATCATCCTCATCATCATCCTCATCATCATAATCTTCATCATCATCATCATAATCAACATCATCATCATCATCATCATCATCAACATCTTCGTCATCATATTCATCATCAACATCATCATCATCATCACTGTCATCATCATCTTCATCATCATCATCTGTCATCATCATTGATGATGATGATGATGACGAAGATGATGATGATGATGATGATGATGATGATGATGAAGATGGTGGATGATGATGAAGATGAGTACGAAGATGAAGATGATGATGATGATGAAGACGATGATGATGATGATGATGAAGATGAGTACGGAGATGAAGATGATGATTATGACAATGACGAATATGATCATCATCATCGTCATCATCATAATCATCTTTGTCATCACCATCATCATCATCATTTTCCTCATCATCATTGTCATCATCATCATCATCATCATCACCCTCTTCCTCATCATCTTCCTCCTCCTCCTCCTCCTCCTCATCATCATCATCTTGGTCATCATCTTCATCATCAACATCATCATCATCATCTTCATCATCATCATCTTCGTCATGATCATCATATTCGTCATCATCAGCATGATTCATCATCATCATCGTCGTCATCATCATCGTCAACATCTTCATCATCATATTCATCGTCAACATCTTCATCATATTCATCTTCATCTTCGTACTCATCTTCATCATCATCGTCATCATCTTCATCATCATCATCTATCATGGCGACGAAGATGTTGATGATGAAGATGGTGAATGATGATGAAGATGGTGAATGATGACAAAGATGAGTAAGAAGATGAAGATGATAATGATGAGGATCACGAATATGATCCTCCTCATCCTCCTCCTCCTCCTCCTCCTCATCATATAGTCATCTTCGTCACCACCACCACCACCATCATCATCATCATCCTCATCATCCTCGTCATCATCATCATCATCATCATCGTCATCACCCTCATCCTCATCATCATCCTCATCATCATCATCATCATCATCATCTTGGTCATCATCTTCATCATCAACATCATCATCATCATCATATTCAACATCATCATCTTCATCATCATCATCATCATATTCGTCATCATCAGCATGATTCATCATCATCAGCATGATTCATCATCATCATTGTCATCATCAACATCATCATCATCATCTTCATCATCATCGTCATCATCTTCACCATCATCATTCATCATCATCATTGATGATGATGATGAAGATGATGATGAAGATGGTGGATGATGATGAAGATGAGTACGAAGATGAAGATGATGATGATGACGATGAAGAATATGATGATGATGATCATCATCATCCTCATCATCATCCTCATCCTCATCACCATCATCATAATCATCTTCATCACCACCACCACCATCATCATCATCATCCTCATCATCCTCATCATCCTCGTCATCATCATCCTCGTCATCATCATCATCATCATCATCACGCTCATCCTCATTATCATCCTCATCCTCATCATCATCATCATCAACTTCATCATCAACATAATCATCATCATCATCATCTTCATCATCATCATCATATTCGTCATCATCAGCATGAATCATCATCATCATCATCATCATCAACATCATCATCATCATCTTCATCATCATCTTCATCATCATCATTGATGATGATGATGATGATGATGACGAAGATGATGATGATGATGATGATGAAGATGGTGGATGATGATGAAGATGAGTATGAAGATGAAGATGATGATGATGGCGATGACGAATATGATCATCATCATCATCATCATCCTCATCATCATCCTCATCCTCATCGTCATTTTCGTCATCATCATCATCATCATCATCATCCTCGTCATCATCATCATCATCATCATCATCATCGTCATCACCTTCTTCCTCATCATCATCCTCATCATCATCCTCATCATAATCATCTTGGTCATCATCTTGATCATCAACATCATCATCTTCATCACCATCATCCTCCTCCTCCTCCTCCTCCTCCTCATCATCATCATTACCCTCTTCCTCCTCCTCCTCCGCATCATCATCATCATCATCAACATCATCGTCATCCTCATCATCGTCGTCACCATTATCATCATCATCACCATCATCATATTTGTCATCATCATCATCAACATCGTCATCATCATCATCATCATCATCCTCATCATCATCATCTTCTTCATCATTGTCATCATCATCATCAACATCTTCATCATCATCTTCATCATCAACATCATCATCATCTTCATCATCATCATTGATAATGATGATGATGACGAAGATGATTATTATGATGATGATGAAGATGATGGATGATGATGAAGATGAGTACGAAGATGAAGATGAAGATGATGAATATGATCATCGTCATCATCCTCATCATCATCATCATCATAATCATCTTCGTCATCATCAACATCATCATCCTCATCCTCATCATCATCATCCTCATCCTCATCATCGTCATCATCCTCGTCATCATCATCATCATCGTTGTCACCCACTTCCTCATCATCATCCTCATCCTCATGATCATCATCATCATCATCATCTTGGTCATCATCTTCATCATCATCTTCATCATCAACATCATCATCGTCGTCATCATCATCATCATCAAGAAGGGGGAATCAAGGTTTGACCTAGAGTTATGTTGTTGATGAACCAAAATTAAGCAATCCAACTAACAATGGGCCAAATCACAAGGTTGGATCCCAAGACAAGGTTGGTTTGGTTTGATTTTACTAAATAGAACGTACGCAATAAATAGTGCGTACGCAATAAATAGCGTGTACGCTATGTTAGTGCGTACGCACTATTTATGCGTACACGCATTTAAAATAATGCACATGCGCCATTTAAATTTTTAAGTTTTGGCGGGCAATTCCTTTCCCATGACATGGTGGATGACTTAGCCGCTATGGTTTTAAGTTCAAATTGCCAAACCAAGTTGCGTGCACTATGTTATAACAAACTACATCTGATTATTTATAGTTCTTTTGTTTCGAGCATGATTCTGCGTATGCTACACTTGTCCACTTGCACACACTTGTAGAACTATGTGTGCAGATTCCGAATATGTAATTTTTTATTAAATCTATTATTTGTTTCTATTTTTTAATTAATTTTAATTGCACTAATGTCAATCTTACACAAAAAGTAGGTTATTTCTTTCAACTATAACTTTTGATTGGCTCATCTATTTTGAAAACGGAAAAGAACACGCACAAGTACACACAAAAACCTACATCTTAAAAAAAAAAGATTCATTGATTATGTTAAAACCATGATATTGGGGACTAATGCTCGACCTAGTCATTTTAGGGATGGGCTGACTTCCTTAATTAAAAAAAAAATTAACATAAATAAATATGGAAAAATAGCGCCGCGCTAGAACGACCTGCTATCTACGACAGTATATAATTTTTTTCACAAAAATATACCATTTGCATACCAAACCAAGGGACTAACGCAAACATATTCAATACGTTTTCTTAAAAAAATAACATGTACCAACCTTAGGAGAACCCCATTTTTTGGGAGTTATACTTAATTTCCATAAATAACATTTATATATTCCGGAAGGTAATCCGATTGTCTACGTTTCATCTTCTTGTGCCATATTCCAAAAAGTTATGTAGGTAGCTCTAATATTGCTTTTTGACGTTCAAATTTCTGTTTTTCCAGGAGTCCATTTCGACTAATGCGTCATAAGTGGCCAGCATTAGCTTGCACCAGCCCATTATAACTAAACATTATTGTGTGGATTGGAAAAAGTCAATTTTGTTAGAAATTAAATACTAAAATTTACTATCATTACGTGAGCAAAACTTTGCAAAACTACAATATCTTAAGCATATGAAACTTCCTAATTTCTTTTGGAATCTAGATAATGATCCCTACTAGTGCTATTTGTGTCTTTCTTACATTAATTATTTAAATGTAATTATATGAATATGTATTAAACAAAGCAAAATCAAATATTATTTCATTATTAAAATGTACTAATTTAAAATATACATGTATTATATATATAAAAATAAAATAAAATATATTTAAATATGGATAGTCTTTCTCTCAAATCTTTGTAGTCTTTCTCTCCCATCCTTGAAAGTATAAACGCAAAAGTAGTAACTTCAAAAGGTACAAATTAGTATTTTTGATCACTCAAAATAAATTACATGTTTTAATTGAAATATGGTTAAGGATTATTTTGAATTGACGAAATCATAATTATTGAATGTTAATATTTTATTTTCATATTAAAAATAACAATTTTATTAATTCAAAATTACAATTTAGAAAAGATTCCAAATATATATATATATATGATTTTTTTAAATTAATAAAACAAATTATTTAATCAAAATAAACATTAAAGTTATCAATTAATATTAATTGATAGTTAAAACATATATCTTTTATTTTTTATTTAATAATATATAATATTTTTATTATTTAATTAATTTAAATTATTATTCATTCATATTTATCAATATATAAATATTTAATAATGCAATTCACAATTTATATATAGATTTTAGGTTAAATTATAACATAAATTTAACTTAATCTAATAATTTAAAAATGTCAACGCTTCTAGATAATGGAGGAGGAGCATCATTGTCAAATGTCACCGTCTATCCCCCAACGTAGGCACCTTTGGCAATGAGTATTCAACAAAGAATGAGCACCGTGTGGCACCCACACAAATAATTAAGAAGAGTGTGGTCATACTGCCATTTTTGCAAACGTGCAGACGTGCATTACTTTAATTTTTAATTCGACTTGACTTCGTTACAACTTGCAAGTCCGTGGAAAAGGCTGGGGAAATTTTAAACAATGTTAACCATTTTTTTTCATATTCTAGGAAATATTTTATGGCCAAATCTCTATAGTTTAACTTACTCCATAAAAAATCATATAAATATAAGCACTTGACAAATGTAATGCTTCCATCGCATGCATGGCTGTGTCTTTTGTCATTGTCAATTATTTCGGAACCTCTCATATTGGGTCACAACGTTCAAGTCTTTGGAATGTGGATTAAAGAAACTAATAGTCAAAACAAAAAAGCCGAGGAACGGTTGAAAAAAAAGAAAGGTCATTTTCTGCATACGTGCATCGCAAAAATCAAGGTCAGTACTGAATTCATTTTTATAATTAAAATTTGGAAAAAGAAATTACAATGTTAACCATTTTTCTTCATATTCTAGGAAATATTTTATGGCCAAATCTCTATAGTTTAACTTACTCCATAAAAAATCATATAAATATAATCACTTGACAAATGTAATGCTTCCATCGCATGCACCGCTGTGTCTTTTGTCATTGTCAATTATTTCGGAACCTCTCATATGCTACCATCTATTGGGCCACAACGTTCAAGTCTTTGGAATGCGGATTAAAGAAACTAATAGTCAAAATAAAAAAGAAGAGGAACTCTTGAAAAAAAAGAAAGGTCATTTTCTGCATACGTGCATCGTGCAATCAATCGCGGAGGAGTTGGTAGTGAGGAAAAAGCTCGTTGACAGCAGGAAAGAACACTCAATTTCGTGTGCGTCAAATCTCACAAACGTGCCTATCTCCATCTCCATCTCCATCTGCAACGACATAGAGTAATATGTTGTACGTGGGGCAATTGAATTAATAAATAGGAAGGATAAGAACTAAATAGGAAGGAGGAGTCTTTTAAATTTAGAATTGAATTAATAAATAGGAGGAGTCTTTTAAATTTAGAATTGAATTAATAAATAGGAAGGATAAGAACTAATTACGTGTAATATGTTGTACGTGGGGCAACGACATAGAGTAGAAGTCACTTTAAAAGAAGAAATTTTGCATTTGAATACCCTAATGGCTAAAAGAGACATCATGGTACATGACAAATGTATAACTTGACATCATGCTACATGACAAATGCATAAATTCACATTATTGTATGGATTGGAAAAAAAAATTAAGAAATTAAAAAAAAATACTATGGTTAGGTTAAAATCATATTTTCCAAATCTAAAATATCCTAAGCATATGCAACCTCCTAAAATATTCTAAGGATATGCAACCTCCTAATTTTTATTGAAATATATAATAACATTACAAATCTAGAATATCCTAAGCATATGCAACCTCCTCATTTCTTTTGGCATCTATAATAACACTTTACTAGGAGAGAACACAGGTTGCTTAGCCCGTAGTCATGTTGTTGGTCAGTAACAAATAACTTGTTGATCATTACTATTGGAAAGGTAGAAACAATGGAGGGTTTGGGTTTTCTCTGCAGATGGAAACCTTCACGTCTCTGCTGCCCCTCGGGACCTCATAGGCCTGTGATCTTGGTCTGTTGTCTCTGACTTGTCTCAGCTATTTCGGTGGTAAGTTTTTGCCCTATTATATCCCTCATTTTTTGTTTCTTGTATTGCTCTTAGGGTTTTTATTCTCTGCTACACCTATCTTGCTGGTGTGGTGTCAGACCTCTTGTTTTTTATTAGTTTCTCCCTGGAGTCAAGCCTGCTACCTGGTAGTAGGTCTAGTACCAACCAGGCTTAAAAAGTGGGAAATTGGTCCTTTGTCTTCTATCTTTGTCCTGTTTTCTGTTTTGGGTTTTGGTTTTTCTCTTTCACCGAGTCTACAGGCTCCTTTTCTGGGTTCTATCATTTCACTGTCATTTTTTCTGTCTAGTTTTCCCTTGGATTTCTCGATTGTGTCAGCTGGTGGAGTCCCTGTCATATTTCTATTTTGGGGTTTTTTTTTCACATGTGTTTTTAGGGTTCGATGTCTCTGTCTGGGGTGGAACCCATGAGGGTGGTTACAAACCCTTCGCTGGAAGTGGTGTTTGAGTGTCCGGTGGGATGTGGCCTTCCACATTCTGTTGAGTCTGATGATTCCAGCAATCATGGTCTGGAAAAACCTGACGTTGTCCTTGTTTCAACTGTTTTGTCAACCCCTGGGGGCTCCAGGTGTGCCAAACCTACGAAGTTTCCTGGGCGATGGGAACTTTTGCTTCCTTTTGAACTAGTTAAGAAAGGTTGTGCCCTCTGTGTCCTTGTAAAGGACATTACCTGTGATATGGTCATGGCCTTGAGTGATCGAGCTCTGGTGGGAAAGTTTGAGTACATTACCCTTGGTAGACCTTTGCTCCTGGAATGGATTCGCCGACAGTGGAAGCCCTTTATTAAGAACATCCTGCGTGTGCTTATGCTCTCGAATGGTTGGGTTCTATTTCACTTTCTATCGGTTGAGGATCGGGAAAACATTGAACGTTGGTTTTGGATCATTGGGCATGGGTCCCTGGTACTTTCACGGTGGTATGCTGGATTCAACCATCCTAAGGAGAAATTAAAACTTCGCCACCTGTGGGTACTCCTGCTCGGGCTTCCTCTCCAGTGCTGGTCTTTAAAGGGGTTTAAGGCCATTGCAAACTCTATTGGTAGGTTTATCATGATCAAGCAAGAGCAACTATGTGGCTCGGACAGGCGTACACCTTGTGTTTTGGTGGAAGTCGACACGTTCGAGGGTTTGTTGAGTGAGTTAGAGGTCATCTGGGAAGGTGGCACTTTTATACAGTTGCTGGATTATTGGAAGATGTTATTTCGGTGCCATGCGTGCCATGGAACTGGGCATTCTAAGCAGTGGTTCCCCGCACGTGGTTTTTCACGTGGTCATGCTCTTGTTGGGGGCACTGAAGGCTTGGAGTTGTCGAGACCTACTTCGCTCGAAGACCCTTTGGACGTCTTTTTGCCACTAGACCGCACTTCGGCCTCCAACTTGGTTGGTAAGTTTGTTACTACTATTCCTTCTTTGCTTAAGTTCATTTCCTTTGAGGAATTGCGGGCTGCACTCCCGTCAGGGCCTCATGTGTCTTCCACTTTGAAACCTCCTTTGGATTCGCCTCTTCTAGAGATGTTGGCTCCTACACCTCTGCTTTCCCCCTCATCACAGCTTGTGGGTGCTTTGTTTATTGGAACCCCTGATTCTGGGCAGCTATTTCAGCCTCCTTCTCCTCCCCCTCATCAGACATTCTTTGAAAACCCCACAGATGAGACGGGCCTTGAGTTGGACTCATTAACCACTTTTCCACCACTTTCTTCAGCTCGTATTCCGCCCTTGGAAATTTGCTTGTCTCCTTCCTCAATTGGAGACCTTGTTGACACACAACCTTCGTGTTCTTCCCCTGCTACGCTTGTCAGGGCTCTGCCTGTCTACTCTATCTCGCAGCAGCCAGATCCGGATATTATCCCTATCAATTCTATCTACAATGGCAATGTCACCATCTGTAAGTCACGATGTATTCCTAAAGTCAAACGGGAGGCGTGGGGGTCACTGCACACTCCTCCGGTCTCTTCTCTCTTCAGTTATGGTCTACCCAAGGTTTCTCTGGTCTGTTCACCTACTCCTGGGGCTCTTAGAGATTGCATAGCCCATTCTGGGGTCACTTCATGAACATATTGTCCCTTAATGTTCGTGGACTTGGAAACGGTCCTAAAATTGCTGCCATTAAACGTCTCCTCTTCTCTTTAAACCGTCATGTTGTTCTTTTCCAAGAAACTATGACTACGTGTCTGTCTACGATGAACTCTTTCTTAAAATTGAAGCTCGAGTGGCTTGCTGCAGGGATGGATTCGGTGGGCCTATCGGTGGCACTCTGGTTGCATGGAACCTGGCTTTTGCTAACATGAAGGCTTACCTCACTCCTGCAGGTATCATGATCGAAGGCTCTTTGAGAGGTTTTGGTCATCCGGTTCGGATTATTAATGTTTATGGGCCTTATCGTGGTCATAAGGAACATTGGGACAGCGTGGCTGCTTCTGGTATTCTTACTGGTGATTTCACAATTGTTGTGGGTGACTTTAATTTCACTACATCTATGGAGGAAGTTTGGGGGAGTGGCAAGGTTGCTGACCCCCTTGCTGAGTATTTCCTCTCTTTGTTCGAGGACGCAAACTTGGTGGATATAAAACCTAGGGTTATTGTGCCTACTTGGTCTAATAAGCACACTGGTGTGGAGGGCACTGCCAAGAGGTTGGACCGTTACTATGCATCAGAACCTCTTTGCAATTCTGTAAACATATATTGCTCTTGGTCCTATTCTTGGGATTCTCAGACCACTGCGATATCATTCTACAACTCAATTTTGACTGTTCCTTCTACTATTATCCTTTTAAGTTTAATGCTGCATGGCTTGAGGACTTAGAGTTCTGTTCACTTCTTCACACTTCTTGGCAACGAATCTTGGTGAAAGAATCCAGCTCTCCCTTGTCGGTCTTTTCTAAAAAAATTACGCAGTTGTGTAAGGTGATGCGAGCGCGGGACAAAGATAAGAAGAAACAGTTGTATGGTGAATTAGGGGTCCTTGAAGGGAGGATTCAATCTCTCTCTGCTAAGCTGGATATGGATTATTTCTCTGAAAGCCATAAGCAGGAACTAGCTCTACTAGAGTTTAAAAGATTGAAAATCCCGCTATTCTGGGAAGAGACCTGGAGGCAGAAGAGTGGAGCTATTTGGATAAAGGCTGGTGAAAATAATACTCATTTTTTTTCAAAAGTTCACCAATCAGCGGCGCTTGATCAACTCTATTTGGGATCTTTCGGTTGATGGCGTGGACATTTGTGATCAACCTGAACTAAAAAAGGTTGTTGCGACGCACTTCAAGGGTATGTTCACTCCGGAAGAATCCCCTTGTCTATTGGATCAACTAAAACCTGTGATGAACTTTCCTCAGTTCTTTAGCAATGAGGATTGTGTGGATATTGGTAGAGCTGTTGATAAGAAGGAGGTTCTTGAAGTATTAAAATGTTTCTCCTGGGACAAAAGTCTTGGACCTGATGGACTAATGGTTGAGTTCTATCTTCATTTCTTAGATCTAATCAGGGATGAACTGACTACGATGGTGGATGATTCTCGTGTTCGGAATTGGGTCCCCTCGTCCATTAATTCGACCTATCTTACTATTATTCCTAAGAAGGACTGTCCTGCGGATTTCAATGACTTTAGACTCATTTCTTTATGTAATCTGTTGTATAAGATTATTTCGAAGGTTATTGCTGAGCGTCTCAAGCCTCATTTGGGAAAGTTCATTTCTGAAGAACAATTTGGGTTTCTGCCTGGAAGGCAGATTATGGACGCAGTTGGTTTGGCCCGGGAAGGTCTACATTCTATAAAGGAAAAGAAACTGGAAGCTCCCATACTTAAGCTGGATATGGTAAAAGCATATGATAGAGTAGACTGGAACTACTTGCATTTTATACTCATTCAGATTGGTCTCTCTTCGGAGATCACGGGATGGATTATGGCATGCATCTCATCAGCCGATTATGATGTCCTTATTAATGGTTCCCCGTTGGCTCAATTTGTGGGTAAAAGAGGTATTCGACAGGGGTGCTCCCTTTCGCCCTACCTATTCATCCTTGCCATTGAGGGACTCAGCCTGCTTATCAGGGATGCTGAGACTAAGGGTTTACTTCATGGGGTAAAGGTTGCAAACGCTTTTTACATAACTCACTCTGTATTTGTGGATGATGTAATTTTATTCGGGGAGGCCACCCTGGGGGAATGGCGCTGTTATAAGGAGTTGATCTCTACCTTTTGCAATGTGTTAGGGATGGAAGTTAGCCTCCCAAAATCTATTATTGCTTATCAGGTTTGGAATCGGGAGCGTTTCACTTTATTACAACAACTGCTCCCTTACAAGTGGGTGGATTTGAATGTTGGATTGAGGTATCTGGGTTTCCATTTGAAGTCGAATGGTTATATCAGGGCTGATTGGATTTGGCTTGTTTCGAAGGTCCAGTCTCAGATTCTTACAAGTGGCTCTCTTTGGGGGGCAGGCTTACACTTATTAACTCTGTACTCCTGGGTATTCCGATATACTGGTTTTCACTCTTCTGCATTCTTTTGGGTGTTCTTTCATCGTTGCGAAGACTCATCTTTTCCTTTTTATGGGCTGGTAAATCTGGATGTACAAAATTCCACTTGGCAGCTTGCGAATCTATCTCATTGCCCAAGTCTCTTGGAGGCTGGGGTATAAAGAACTTGTGTCTCTTCAGCATAGTGCTCTGTGCTAAAATCCTTTGGAGGGCTCTTTTCGGTGGCGGCCTGTGGGGCAGGGTGATAAAAATGAAGTATCTAAAGAGATTGTTTGCCTCTTATTTGTTCATGGATCGCTCTTCTGGTGTGTGTGTGTCATCCACCATTTGTCGAAGCCTCCTTAAATCCTTGTCGTTGATACATTCCTCCATTGCATGGGATATTAGGCATGGTACCCAAGTTTTCATTGGTATTGACCCCATGTCAGGTTGTCGCTCTGACCCTCCTATGCCTTCTGCACTGCTGAGTTGTCTTCATAGCATGAATTATTATGTGATAAAGCATGTGTTATATCCCTTTGGCTCAACACGTTTCTTCCTGGCTATGCTTGGGTGACCTTCACTTGAGTGGCTTGCTGGTGGAGGAATGGCCGGACCATTATGTTAGCTCCTTATCACATGCAGGCATTGTTCTTTCTGATCAGGAGGACATAATTGTTTGGACCTTCAACTCGACCAATGGAGAGGTCACTATAGCTTTGGCGTATTCTAAGCTCATTACTCTCCCTATACATGTCAATGTGCCATGGTGGATCCCTTGGCTGTGGAAGGTGGACAACCCTGTAAAGGTGAAGATGTTCTCTTGGCTTGTGCTCAATGATAAAATTTTATCATGGAAGAACTTGCAGAAAAGTGGCATTTCTAGGCCTAGCCATTGTGCGTTTTTCCGGAAGGACTCTGATTCTACGTCACATCTCTTTGGGGACTCTCCATTCATTGTGTCTACTATGAACGAATTATCGGCAATCTTGAATTTCCAATTCCCTAGGCTGGAACCTCCTTTGAGGACTCACTGCTACTCTGGTGTCGACGACATATCAAGCTGTCATTCATTATATGTCTCTGTATTTGGTTTGTTTGGAAGGCCAGGAATAGCGCCATTTTCAATGAGATCCAACCTTTCTCTCAATGGTTAGCGGCTTACACCTTCGCCATCTTTCTTCTTACAGGGGACATACTATTCCTCGGCGACCACATTTTCTTGATCCGGTGATGGTTGATTTCCCACTACCTCATGGCTTTTTCGATGGGGCGGAATAGAATGATTAGTGTGGTGCTGGTGCGGTCCTACTCATCAATCCTTTGCATCATTTTCACCTATCTTTTGCTACTGGATATGGCTCTAACACGAAGGAGGAATTAATTGCACTCTGGATTCTCCTATGTTTCGTCCATTCACGTGTTGTTCACTCCCTTTGGATATTTGGAGATTCAAAGTGTATCATTGACTGGGTCGGCCATGGTGCTCACCTCAACACTCTTCATCTGAAGCATTGGATGAACAGAATCCAGGATAAGGTAATCTCTTTCAGCTCCCTTCGGTTCAGGCACATCTATCGGGAATTAAATGTTACCGTTGATCACCTCTCTAGATGGCCTATGGGAGAGATGAATGCTTAGTTGATTTGCGAGGAAATTTGTGGAGGGAAACTCATAAATTCCACTGTGATGAATCTCTTCTAATCTGATGAACCTCTTCAAATTTGGCTGTATGGTTTTTATTTCATCACCACCCTTTTGCATTGATTACTATATGGATAGTATATGAACGAATGACGCCTCTGACAATGTTGGTAACTGTTTTTTTTTAAAAATGTATTTTTCAATCGTTACATACTCTGCTATGAGGCATTCCTGGCTACAAAGTTCATAATCTGCTCTTGGATTTGGCTCCTCTGTCAGTTTAATGTATAATCACATCTTTTGGTCGGCTTTTGTCTTCTAATATAAAAGTTGATTTTTCGTTATGAAAAAAAAAACACTTTACTAATCTTAAGTATATGTAACCTCCTAATTTCCTTTAGAATCTATAATGACCCCTACCAATGCTAAAAGATTTATGTCTTTCTTACATTAATTAGGTAGATGTAACTATCTAAATATACACTATATTATATATTAAACAAATGAAAAATAAATATTATTTAATTATTTAAATGTGTATTGATATAAAAAAAATTAAAAAGAAAAGACACACTACTTTTGTTATTCAAAATTAAATAAAAAATACAAAGTTAAGATTGGAAAGTTTAATAGCAAAGAAAATAGGAAACAAACCTATTACACATTAAAAAGAACAATATCCAAAAAGAACCTCAAAACAAAGAAGCAAGCATCTTCATATCAAGACTAAATCACGGCATTAATAGAATTTTCCACTATTTCCTCTTCCAAAAGAGCTTTAGATAAAAAAAATTCAACATAAGAATTCAGTTATCTAAAAATATGCTCAATAAAATATAATTATTTAAATAATACTTGTTTTTTTTTTATATAATACATGATATAAGAATGTAAAATATACCTATATCATGTATTACACATATAAAAACAACAATTTTCATAATTATTTTGGATTGAGGAAATCATAATTATTGAAAGTTAATATTTCATTTTCATATTATAAACAACAATTTGATCAATTTCAAATTACAATTTGGAATAGATTTGCAAAGAAAAAATAAAAAACACATTTATTTTATTCAAAAAAATTAATCAAAATGTATCTCAATGAACATAGCAATCATAATTTTCATCATAATAAAAATACATTATTATTATTTATTTAATAATACATTTTTTAAATAATTAAATTAAATACAAATGTTATTTCTTCTAACTCCTTAAAACTATGGCAAGTTTGGGACACTCCTTTATTTTAAGCCTTTTAAGTATAGGAATAATATTTTAAAACAAATCAAATAATTTATGTCTTGTCTTTTCTCTTTTACAAAATTTAAAATTACGGAAAGCTTAGGACACTCCTTTATTTTAAGCTTTTTAAGTATAAGAATAATATTTTAAAACAAATCAAATAATTTATGTCTTTGTTTTTTTTCTTTTACAAAATTTAATTTGAATGAATATCAGAAACCACCATCATTATTATTAAATATTTATATAAATAAAAATCCAATTCACAATTTATAAATTTTATATTACGTCATAAAATATTTAACTTAATTTAATAATTTAAAATTTTCAAACACTTCGTTCGTTAGCATTGTCAAATGTCGCTGTCTATTTGATCGAAACTAAAGATATGGAGAAAAGTCGGTACGAGGGTTTCCACAGGCGGTGCGAGGGCTTCCACAGGTGATGGGTGGTTTTTCACAGGTGAAGTGAGAGTGCCGGAATAATGATAAAAGGATATAATGCAAGTTATTCGGGCAGCCGTTGACAACGACTTGCTATATTAGGGTTATATCACTGTATCGGCGGGCTAAAACTTCTTTTCTGATCACTAGAATTCTTACACTCCGGTGCGGTCGGTATTGTCGTGTGGACCACATTACTATCAGCCCTAATATATCGTTTTGGATGACGTTTTATTCCTAAATGATTGTCTCCTAGTTGTAGTTGCCACCGTTGGTTCCCATTGTTGAAGCTGCCGCCGTTGGATTTGGAACTGTGGATAACATCTGACAGAAGAACCCGTTGAAGGCATTTACATCTATCGGTGTTGTGTCATCTGGCTACCGGAATGGGGGAAAATATACCGGTTCCCATTATCCCGGCGGATAACAACTTGAATGTATCAGACTTCATGATAGAAGAAGCCGGTTTATTTAAACCGGACTCATACTTCAAAAACCAGCTTAAAGGAAAAAGAGCACTAAACCTAACTAGCCGACAGGTGGCGCCTCGTGTCAAGTCGCATAGGGGACACTTGGCTGGGGGGAAGACACCTGTTGATGCTGTGGGTTCGGACCCTTTCGTCGGCAGTACTAGGGGTTTCCCTGGTTTGGATAACAGCGACAAAACCTGGACTTCTTCCCGCGCGGCTAGAAGGTTGAATGGGAAATATTTCTGCAAACCTGGGGAGTTCTGGTTAACTGTTGGAAGAGATATTGGGCTCGAAGAAATAGTGGAATTTAATATGACAGTGCTGGTTGGCAAGTTCTCATACCACACTATGAACTGTAGAGATATTGTAAAATGGGTTATGGAGAAGTGGAATCCCATTCTGAAATACACCCCACAAATTTTTGCATTGGCATGTGGCTGGCATGGCTTCAAATTCGAATAGGAGGTGCATTGTTCCCTCATTTTGGAGAGACTATGGCTTTATGGCTCGGGTAGCTTAATGTTGCAGAAATGGCAGACCGATTTTGATCCGGAATCTGCTTCGGCTCGACTTCAGCATTTGTGGGTACTTCTTCCTGGGCTTCCACTGGCACTTTGGAACCGTGGGGCTTTCGAAGCCATTGGAAATTGCATTGGTCGGTTTTTACATGTTGATGAGGAGCATCTTAATGGTTTTGATCACCGTATGGGCCAGGTTCTTGTGGAGGTGGACATTTCTTTGGGCCTTATTGATGTGCTTAACATAAACTGGCGTGGCCGTAAGCTCTCACAGATCATAGATTATTGGGGCATTCCATTTCGATGTTCAAATTGCAAAGGGGTGGGGCACTTGTGGTGGCAATGCAAAGCTCCGGCTTCTTCTGGTCGTCTTAAAGATGGGGGTCCGTTCTGGTCTTCTGATGATGGCAGGGACATTGAGTTGGATTCATCAGGCTTGCTGGACGGCTACTCCAACAGGGTACCCACCCTTGATGCTCCGTACTCGGCCTTGTTCCGTAAGTTAGAATCACAAGACCCTAACTTCTTCCATTCACTAAATGAGTTGGATATTTCATTTATAAATGCATTAGATTTAAACAATGGAAATAATGGTAACTACATGAGTCGCCGTCATCATATGGCAACAAATTCCTCCGGGTCTGAACAAGTTACTAATGAATCATCTAGGAATGATGACCCTGTCTCCGAGAATGAGTCGTTTGAGAAAAAGAATGTGCTTAGCCCTGCCGATTCTTCCCCGGTCAAATATGTTACCCCCGGGCTTCCTCTTTCAGTTACCCCGACTGTTATTATATCTACCGACTCTGAGTTACCTACCCTGGCACGGGAAGTTTGTGGGGGTGGGGAAGATGAGACGAATCCCGACGGGTCTTCATTTGCGTCTGATGTAAAGAGGGAGGGGTCCAGTGGACTGAATCCTGTGGATCTGTCGGGGATAGATGGCCATGATGTGGGACCGGACATACCTATGGATCCAAGTGAGAAAATTTTACTTATCCCATCTTATTCAGATATGGTGAAGAAGACGCCTATCCCTACATTCTTAAAAAACCGGATGGTAGATGTGACTGAGCCAACAGGTGGGGATTTGGGGGGTTATTTGGGTTTGAAGAACTCTGATCCAGATGGGGATATTAACAATACGTATGTGATTCCCCCTGAAACAATTGGAGATATATGTGTTCAAAAGGGGGCACATAGGGGCGGATTGGCCCCAGATTTCTCACCTCTTAAAATGAGAAGTGCTAGGAAAAACAAGAAGGTCACCCTGGGGGGGATTGAGGATGGTCGATGCAAGGTGGACTCCCCCAACTCTTCTGATACCCGGGCTCTTAGAGGAATGAAAGCCCTAGCAAGGGTTCGCAAATGATTTTTTTCTCTTTAAATATCCGGGGTGTGGGGGGTCTACCCAAACAATTGGCCCTCAAGCGAGTCCTACATATTACCAATCCAGATTTGGTTCTTCTTCAGGAAACTATGGTTTGTGGTGAGAAGGCCAACATTTTTTTTAATAAAGTTAAGCCAGGATGGATGGTTTGCACTATGGATGCTGTTGGTCTTTCTGGTGGTCTCTTAGCTACTTGGAACCCTTTGGTTTTGAGACTAAATCCATCTATCATCTCTCTGGGTATTTTGTTGTCCGGCAATATCAGGGGATCGGAGAAAAAATTCAATATTATCAACTGTTATGGGCCTTATTGTGATAGGGTGGCATTCTGGGATAAGGCTGTCTCGGGTCATCTACTGGAACTGGAAAATTTAGTTCTAGCTGGGGACTTAAATTTCACTTGGGGGGATGAGGAGTTTTGGGGCATTTTGGCTAGGCGGGATCCCCTGGGATCCTATTTCAGTAATCTCTTCATGAAGTTCTCCCTAGTTGATGTGGCTCCGTGGCCAATGGCTCCAACTTGGACAAATGGTAGAATGGGGGAAAATATGATTCAGAAACGCATTGATCGTTTCTTAATATCAAAATCCCTTTTGGATTGCTTTCAAAATTACAGGTCCTGGATTCATCAAATAAAAATCAGTGATCATCTCCCTATTATTCTACAATTTGATGTGGAGGCCTCACACCAATCCTTCCCATTCAAATTCAATTCCACATGGCTTTCGGATGTTGAATACACTTTGGGTGTGAGGACTAAATGACAACAGGTGGATGTTTCGGGGGAGAGATCTGCAATGGACAAGCTGGCGGTGAAACTCAAGGCTATTAAAGATTATACTATTTTGTGGGAAAAAAATAAAAAAGCTTTGATGGGAATAGAACTTGCTGAGATCGAAAAGAAATGAAGACATTGATGCAAAGATCAGTAGGTTCTGGGCTAAGCCCAGAGGATGCAATAAAACTCTCTTCAATGGAGAGCTGAAAATTAAATATTCTCCTTATTCAGGAGGAAACATGGCGGCTAAAGAGCCGAGCCATATGGCTCAAAGATGGGGATCAGAACACAAAAAATTTTCATCAATATGCGGATTCTAGAAGGATGCAAAATTCTATTTGGGATCTTAATGATCACAGGGGTCGGCGCATCTGGGGGGAGGAGGAATTGATGAATGAGGTTGCCCGTCACTTTCAGGAATACTACTGTGACCCAAAAAACACAACTTTGGCAGAACAATTTAAAATTATTATGGAGTATCCTCGCATATTTAATGATGAGGAGGGGGACGATATATATATGGATGTTACTTTGATGGATGTGGAAAACACATTGCGAGGGTTTGCTAAAGATAAATCACATGGTCCGGATGAGTGGTCGGTGGAACTATTTATCCATTTCTTTGATATAATGGGGGAGGATATCCGAATGGCTGTGGAGGAGTCTTGAAAATTAGGCATGGTCTCTGGGGCTTTAAAATCAACTTATTTGGCCCTCATTCTGAAACCATCACATCCGAATAACTATAATGAATTCAGACCTATTGCCCTCTGCAATTTAGTCTACAAGATTATTTCTAAGATTATTGCAGATCGGATCAAACCATTTCTTTCCAGACACATTTCCATGGAGCAGTATGGGTTTCTACAGGGCCGTCAGATCCATGATGCGGTGGGGGTGACACAGGAAATTTTTCACACAGTAAAACAAAAGAGACTTGATGCACTCATACTACAATTGGATTTGGTGAAAGCATATGATAGGGTGGACTGGAATTTCTTGAGATTAATTCTAATTCAGATCGGTCTGCCATGGAAGGTGATGAAATGGATTATGGCCTGTATTACTTCGGTTAATTATGCTATATTGATTAATGGACATCCAACGGAATTCTTTAAGGCATCCTGGGGCCTTCGTCAGGGATGTCCTTGTTGGCTGCTTTCTGGGGCAGACCCGGGTTTTAATGAAGCGCAGCAACAAACCCCTTGGCGCACTGGCCCTCTCGGCAACGAGCTGCGCAGCAGCTCGAGGTCTCACCCGAAGTGGCTATGGGGGGGCTAAGGAATCAGATTTCCTCAACCTAGGTGACGCGGAGACTGTTCTCCCTCTCAACGATTCCTCAAGCCGACGGTCTGACTTTCCCGCAGGCCCCTCGGTGCAACTGCGCGGAGATCTCACTCAACAGCCTAGCTGCGCGGTGTCCCCATTCTGGCGCATGAGGCGACTATCCCTTTCGTCGGTGCGTTAAGTACCTCTCCTCTCTGTGTGCCCAGCGCAGTAATGCATTCCTCGATCGCTGCGGCGACAGCGTTCTACATCTTCTTCGACACTTAACAATTATGGTTAACAAGGGAACTTCACAAACTCACTTGAACAGTCGCAAAGATAATGCAAGATTCTTGTATGCACCGATAATGAACTTAAACAGACAATCATTCACGCAACACCATAACAAGAAGAAATATGTGAAGTTCACCTCCTCGAGGGAAACCACGTCCACGGGAGTGTTATATTAACCAGAAAATGACAGAGTTATACAATATGCTGCGCACACAGCTGCAGCCTTAGATCTTTCCAGGAAACTCCACGCACACAGCTGGAAGCCCTTCTCTCGATCTAGTCTCTTCTCTACAGAGATTACAAAGGCACAGACGTCGACTCAGACCGTCTGGCAACTAAGGGATTAGCTCCACGGCTATCCGATTTCCACTCTTCCTAACTACACAGTAGAAGATACAGCAAGGGATAATCAACACATGATCTATCCTATGACTGACTAACTATTTGTCTACTATCTCACTCCCTGAATATCTAACTGTCTAACTCTTCTTCTTATCATTTACACATATATATAGGTGGCCATGACGGTCACACCTTTACAAAACTGTGGGCCTTTCCCAACAGTGATCCTTGAAAACCCTAACCACGCACATGGCTAGGTATACTGTAGGCACCGCTTGTAGTCATGTCGCCGCTTCCTGCAGGCTCCTTGACTTCCGGCGCAGATTGCGGGTATGGGCGCCTTGTCCTTCGCCTTCAATGCTCTGATCCGTTGCTCCTCCTTGATCCGAGCAATCATAACTTCTGTACTTAGCCTTTAAATGAGGGTAGCTGAGCCCTCCACTCCATCGCTTTATTTATTATGGTAGCTAAGCCACCTTCATTCTTCTATGACGTGCGCGCGAGCTCTGCGATTTCCAGTCCGTGATCTGCGCTGAGCTTATCCATCTGGCACCGTACTGCGCACCGTCTCCTTCTATCCAAAACTTAGTGCTTGTTCAAAATTAGAACTTTCCTTTCATACTTGTGCTTTTTCCCCAAAATTCGCAGCTTACCATAGCTGCGGCCTAGGCTCCAACAGGCCCCTAACACTTACTTGTGGCTCGCCCTCGAGCCACTCGCACTAGCGTGTGGTCGCTTGATTTGCGCATCTGCTTTTGCTTGGGTCTCCGCGAGTGTTTTCTTCCACTGCGCAATAGCGGAGTCCATTTCATCTACGCATTCCACAGCTGTCTGCACCGTTTCTGCAGTGGCTTCTTCTTTAGTGATGCCATCAATCACCTGTTGAGGTTCTGCAATTTCTTTGATCTTTGCCTCGATCTGGACAGCAAGGTCAGCATACTCATCCATAAATGGCTGAATGCTGTTGGTGAGTTTGGCATCTTCATTTCTGAGCTTGTGCAGCTACTGTTGGATTCTGCGCGCTTCACTCATTTTCCTCATTTTTGCTAAGCCTTCCAAGGCCTTAGCTTCTTCAGTTAGAACAGTTAGGGACTGTTCTGCTCCTTGCAATTGTTGTAAAAGACCAATTTTAAAAGGGAGCGTCTCAAGCTCCGTCCAAGCTTCCATGGCTTGGTTCATCAGGTTCTCAGCTTCACCTGCTCTGCTTGTCAGTTGTGTAGAAGTTCTGCGCAGCGCTTCAAATTGTTGTTGGCTACCATCTGTAAGATGCGCTGCAACACGAGATTCTAACTCTGAGATCTGCGTTCTATGGTCTTCAGTCATAGCAACTATTTCGTGCTCCAGGGTTTTCACTCTTCCTCCAATAATTTGAACTTTCTCAACCAGAGGAAGGTCTGGTTGAATCTCGCAGGCTGGCAACTCCTGGGCAATTTTATCAACTGCGTCCCTTATGCCAGTGTCCTGTGCTTCGTACAGTGCGAGCTTCTCGGAGATATTCTTATGGATTTCCTTCAGCTCTAACTCCTGCGATTGCAGTCTTTGGTTTTCATGGAAGGTAGAGAGCTCTCTAGCTCTCAGCTCAACAGAAACTTTCTCATGCACGAGCTGTAGAGTCTCTATGGGAATTAAAGACAAATTTATTTCTACAGGCCCAACTGCGCTTACCTGTAGTGCAGCTAGCGGATCTGGAAGTGTCATGCTGGTAGGCGGAATGTGCACGACAGTGTGCCTTCCTGCAAGTACTTCAACTCGCTCAGTACTTGGATTTACTTGTGGCGCCTGCGAAGTGGATGCTGGCGCATGGGTCTGTGCAACTCTTCCTGCGAGACCTTTCAATTCCATGAACTGCAGGTCTAGAGCACTTCTGATGTGAGCGTGCGCGGTGCGCAGCTCACGAAATTGCTCTTGTAGATACTGGTCGATCCCCAAGGGAATGGCCTCAGCGGGATGCGACACTTTTTGTTTCTTGGTCGCCGGTTCTGTCGAACCTTCATCACTTCTTTGCTCAGGGGCTTCCTTGCCCTTATCCTTCTCTTTCGCAGCGGCGGTTGGCATCGCGGATGCGAGATCGGCAGCCTCCCTCCATTCATCCGACCAAGACTTGATGGTTTCTTCAACATCCTCGGTGGTCATCCTGTAAAGGCCTAGGGCCCATTCATCTGGAATGCCGCAAGGGCGGAGGTAAAGTTGATGTATGTCGGCAGTAAAAGCCAACTTTCCTTCATATAATGTGGCTGTCTCCTCGCTCAGCCTTGGCATTTCTTGAATGGTATCTCTGAGGAGATAGTAGTATTCACAAAATACAACGCGATTCATCTTGCGCTTCGCGGGATTGGGAGAATCCCAGAGGTTGATATAGCGCATGCCGGCAACCTCTCCTGCACGGCGCGGAAGGAACTGAGTATTCGGGGGCTCCTTCCACCCGACGAGAGCGCATAAAATTAAAAGCCAAGAAAAATGGAACGACTGGGCCGCGTTGTCCTGGACGTTCAGGCAATTAGCCAAGAAAGAATTAAGCAGGAAGAGAGACCAGTTGTACTGCTCTCCTTCCGCAGCTGCGATGGCGAGCTCCACGACAGCTCCAGTAACTTCCTTTGGTCTGCACTTTGTGAGAAGTCTGCCTGCAAGCAGACTTCCTGTAAATCTAAGTGCCTCGTCTTCTACTATAGTGAGGTCATAAGCCCGACCTCCTCTTGTTAAGTTATATTTCTGCACCAGCTGTGCAGCCAATTTTCTGTCCTTATCCTTTCCCACAAAATGAATATTGGGATCCTTACCAGCCTTAGATAGACCGGTGATGCGATGAATCAAATCAACGTTTAAATCAGTTGGCCTCCCCAGCCAAAGGTAACCTCCATGAACACATGAGAGCAGCGTCTTAACAACTGCATTGACTTCGTTGCTACGCCCAAAGTGCGGTAGCTTCAACAAGTTCAACAAACCTGGCTTCTCCAAGTTTGCTGCAAATCCCCTTGGGGTAAATTCATCGACCTTTCTGGTGGGATTGTGGACTATCGTCAGATAACGATCTGGCACAAACTGGGGATACGTTTTATAGTCTCCTAGGTTGAAATCAGAGAACTTGACCAGTGGAAGGTGTCCCAACAGGAGCCCTTCTATTCGCACGCCAGCCGGTAGTGGAGGTAACGGAATGGGATACTTTGCATTCTTCGGGATCTGTACTTCTGGCGCATCATCTGGACGCGGTGAAATATAGTTCTCCATGGTGGCCAACGGCTCTGGAATGGGTTCTTCTGGCTGTTGCTGAGATGCTCTCGTGTCGGGTGATTGTCTAGGATCAGTCCAGCCAGGGTGTACATAAGTCGAAGCCGTGACTGGAGTAGTCATGCCGAAATCTAAGCCTCGGCGCAGGAATTGACAAACAACTTCTTCAGTCGACAGGTTCTCCGTCGTGAACCGGTGTAGGGAACAAAAACTTTGGACAACAAATGGCGAACCTGCGTAGGATATGGACGCTGAAAACAAGGGAAAATACTCTGCACAACTCAGCTCTGAAAACAATAACTTGGATTCTTAAGCAAGACTGCAACTCGAGGAAAGTAACCCGAAAATTATACAAGTGTGGGGTATTTATAGCCAAAGGTGATAGTAATTGCGACCAAGTGGGGTTACTTAGCTGTAGGCGGCTATACATGAGTTGACAACACGCTATCCCCCTCGCCTCGGCGGTGCATTTATTGTGATGGACGGGCTCTGACAGCCTTCCGGGAGAAGCTAATGCTTTCGGCGCATGAGTTAAATGCAAATCTTATGGAGATCAAGCCGAATCCGTCAGAGCGGCTATACTTAAATGGCGGACTTATCCTTCATTTATTCTCAGACGCGGCTACATAACTGCTGTTATTGAATGCTTGTCGGCGGGTCATTTCAGCTTAGGTAACTGTGCATAGAGGGGTCCATACCGAGAACTCAAGCGGCAAATTGACATAGGGAACTCCGCAAGAGCGATGGTTCAACGGTCCAAAAAACAAAAACTTCGCAAGAGCGCAAAGATAAGCTCACTCAACAAATTTCATTCAAGATGCGTGGATGTTTCAAGGAACTGCGCGGGAAGCCGGAAACTGAAAGTGTCTCGCAGCTTCCGTGTAGACTGTGACAATGCGATGTCTCTTTCAACTACACCGGACATCTGCACTTCTTTGGCAATGTATTAGGTCGACAGGGCGGAGTGGCCGTCGCGATAAAGCTTGAGCCGACTCGCGTTGATCATTGTAGGTAGCAATTCTCCATCAAGATTTGCAAGCTGAACTGCGCCTCCTCCTGTTATCTTTGTCACCCGAAACGGGCCTAACCAATGTACACGAAACTTGCCTGGAAACTTGATGAATTTACTATCATGAAGGAGTACCAAGTCTCCTTCTTCAAAGTGCTTATGCTTAATGTGCCTGTCATGCCAAGCTTTCTGTCTTGCCTTCTGTACCTGTTGATGGAATCCAGCTAAAAGTCGGTCTTCTTCTAAGGCAAGCAGTTGTGAAAGTATTTCATTCATAGTATCAAGATCTGCCATCTCTGTAATTTGTGCAATTCTGAGACTGGGAACAATGTATTCCATGGGCATAACTGCTTCTTGTCCATACACCAAGCTGAAAGGTGTGTGACCTGTTAGTTTCTTGCAAGTGGTTCTGTAAGCCCATAATACAGCTGTGACTCTAAGGTCCCAATCATCTCTTTGTTGATTACAGATCTTCGTCAGGGCATTCTCAAGGATCTTATTGAATGCCTCCACCGTACCATTAGCTTGAGGATGGTAGGGTGTACTTTTATGGTGACTAATTTGAAATTATTCAGTAAGGGCCTCTATAGTCTCATTGAGGAAATGTGTACCCTGATCACTCATGAGGATCATTGGGCATCCAAACCTAGTGATAATGTTCTCAAAAATGAACTGCGCGGCAGTGGCAGTGTCGCAGTTCTTAACTGGCTTCGCCTCAGCCCATCTGGTGAGGTATTCAGTAGCTGTAATGATGTATCTTGCACCGGTTCTTTTTCCTGGTGGGTTGATAGGTCCTACAAAGTCAATGGCCCATTTATCAAAAGCGCGCAATGTGATCTGGGGTCTTAGCGGCATTTCATCTCTCCTTGAGGGTTTTCCTGTTCGCTGGCACACATCGCAACATTTACAGAACTCCTTAGTATCCTTGTGCAATGTCAGCCACCAAAGACCTGCGGCTAAGATCTTCTGCGCGGTCGGCTTTCCTGCGAAATGGCCTCCTGCGGTACCTGAGTGCGCTTCTGCGATGATAGAGCTCTTTTCATGCGGTAAGATACATCTGCGCAAGACTTCGTCAGGGCCCAACTTATAAAGCTGGCCTGCTATCAATGTGAAGTCTGCAGCTCTGAAAACAAGTTGCTTCTTCTGTTGGATTGTAAACTCAGCAGGCGCTTGCCCGGTAGTGAGAAACTCAAGAATATCGGAATAATATTCATCTGCTGCTTGAATAGAAAACAACTGCGCGTCAGGCAGATTGTCCTCCAGACTTGTAGGTTCCTCTCCTGGCTCTATCCTGAATAGATGGTCAGGCCCTGCATTCAATCTGCCTGGCTTTACAATAACCTCGAAATCATATTCTTGGAAGAGCAGTATCCATCTGCAAATTCTTCCCCCTAACACTGGTTTATTGACCAAGTATTTCAAAGCAGAATGGTCAGTATACATTTTAAAATGAGCGCCTAACAGGTAGTGTCTGAATTTCTGTAGGGCGTACACCATAGCTAGTCCTTCTCTTTCTGTAGTGGTGTAGTTCTTCTCAGCTGTGGATAGCTTTCTGCTGGAGTAAGAAATCAGGTGGTCAATACTTCCTTCTCCAGGTTGTGTAAGCACGACCCCCAATGCTATGGAAGAAGCATCGACATGAACATGAAAAGGTTTTCTCCAGTCCGGGAAAACTAGAATAGGCGCTGTGATAATCTTTTCTTTAAGTGTGTCCAAGCTCTGTTGGCATTCTTCTGTCCATTGGAACTTCGAATCCTTTTTCAGCAATCTTTCCATAGGTGATGTGATCCTTGCATATCCTTTGATAAATTTTCTGTAGTATCCTGTATGTCCCAATGTAGTGCGCAATTGCTTAACTGAGCTGGGCGCAGGTAAATTATCAATGATGGCAACCTTCGCAGGATCCATCAGGAGTCCTTGGCTGCATACAATATGTCCCAACAAAATACCAAAGGGCGCACAAAAGATACATTTTTTTAAGTTAAGGGAAATCTGATGCTGTCTACATTTTTCTAACATCATGCGCAAATTCGCGATATGATTCTTTAATAGACCAAATACAGTCCAGTCATCAAAATAGACTTCTAAAAACTTGTGAATGAATTCTTTAAAAACAGCAACAACAACTCTAGAGAAGATAGCAGGTGCGTTTTTAAGACCAAAGGGCATTACCGTGTACTGGAACGAGCCCCATTCAGTTGCAAAAGTAGTCTTGTGGCGGTCGTCCAGATGGATTCTGATCTGATGATATCCCGAAAATCCATCAGTGAAGGAGTAAGCCTCCTGTCCTCCAACATTATCAAGCACTTCATCTGTGAAAGGAGTGGGAAATGGATCATGCGCTGATGCATCATTGAGTTTGCGCAAGTCCACACAGATTCTTATTTCACCTTTCGTTTTCTTTTCTTGGACCACCATAGGACTAATCCAATTGCTTTCCTCTACTGGCTCAATAATACATGCTGCGAGCATTTTATCAATTTCTTCTCTAACTTTGTCTTTATACCGAGGGTTCAATCTGTACGGGCGCTGTTTTACTGGCTTGGCGTCTGCTTTCACAGGTATGCGCATCACTCCTAAGTCTCCTAGGATGCCTTTCATTTCTGTGAACTTGGTAGGAAAGATATCCTGGTAGTCACGTAATAACTCTGAAATATGTCCAACAGTTTCATCATCCCAATAATCTCCTATAGACGCAAACTTGGGTTCGGCTTCTGTACCAATGTTAATCTTCTTGAGCTTGATGTGTTCTGTGATGGCAGGAATATCAAGCTCAGGACCTTTAATATTGCGCGTCCCTTCTGATTCTGGAATATTGATGTTGCGAGGATCCTCCTCCTCATCTTCAGCGGTGAAATTATAGCATTCCAGGGCATGTTCTATCTGGACAGCCCAATCTAGTTGGGAATATTCTGATAACGGGCATTGTTCAAATACCTTCTTTTTAATAGACTTCAAAGCCTGATCGATGCTTGGATGTTCTGACTCAAAGCTGAAGGTAAGTTGAAAACTTTCTATCATAAGAGGCCAACTGGTAGTGCCTCTGCGCAATTCTGTTTCAGTATACCAGTTCCTTGGAACTGTATCCAATGTGTGGATGAATATGTGAACCCACTCATCTTCCGGAGTATCTGGCCATTGCTGAATACATGCTTCAATGTGTGACCTGGGGTCACTCTGTCCCTCATACTTGCGTAAGACTTCTGCTGTGGTGTCCTGAAATCTGCGCAGTATCAATCTGCGACAGTCTTTCCATGTGTGAATATTCTCTTTGTGCGCACCCCACCATCTTGCGGGTGTAGCGCGCAATGCTACATCCAATGCCTGTATGCGCTGTTGTTCTGGAAGCTGCTGTTCATATGCATGTATGAATTTAGTTACTTCAGTTAAACCATCAAAAATTGGAGTGTCAATCAATTCTGTGCCAATCCATCGAATGGATTTAGTCATCATGGCGCAACGCCTTGCAGAAACCTCGTGTAAGCGATTCTACCAATTTTCCAATCCTGCATCTGAGTCTGATGTGCACGAGATATCGCATCGCCAGCTGATATGGCCATCTGCTGTAGGATTGACATAGTCACTGTGATTAGTAGTCATTTGGTACAAACTTTCCATGTGGCGCGCTTCCTCTTCTGCGCGAATGGGTTCTATATACCTTGGTCCTTGAATAGGATCAAGTGGTGCGATGACCCTAATCTGGTCATCCTCAAAGGTCATTTGTCTTTTCTTCAAATTAATGACAGCCAGATTATCAAATGCCCAGTCTATACCTAAAAGTGCTGGGTATGGTCTACTATCATCCAGAATTTTGATTACTTCAAAATCTGCAAAGCTTCTTACTCCTTCAATATCAATAGGTACATTGGGTAATCTGCCCAATGGAGAGACTCGTTGCTGATTCGCGAGTCTTAGCTGGATGGGGGATCTTGTAAGCTGAGGGCTTCCCATCTGTTCCCATGTCTGCATAGTGAGAACATTAACTTCTGAGCCCAGATCTAAAATGACTTCGTCCATTTCAAATGCTCCAATCTGCGCTGTGAGCCTCATCTCTTTTCCAGTTCTAGTGTGACTCCCAATCTGGTGAACAGCACGCTGTGGTGTGTTCGTCGAAGCAGACTGTTGGCACTGATCCAACAGGTGTTGAAGTTCGAGAGTTGCCTTTTCATTGCGCAACAATTTTAAACATTGTCGCAGGAACGCATGAACACTGCCTAGTGCATTCTCTTCATCAGGCCTTCCGGCTGTAGTGGCCTGTTCTTGTACCAGGTTGTCCTGTCTTAGCACTTGCGATCTAATATTGTTCTGCGGAATTGCGACAGAACTTGAAGCTCTCGGATCTGAGAAATACTCTTGAGCTTGCTTGAATGCTTCTTTTTGCTTCTGCAGGTTAAGTGGGGCCGGTTTAATATTAGCCCGGCGCACCCATTGCGTCGCTTGCTTTCTCGTTCCCATCTCTTGCGCACCAGTGGTTGCTCCACTGCGTGTCACTATATTAACTGTAGGGTCTGGTTCTCTTTTTTCTGCTCCAATCAACTGAATATTATGATTGACCTGTGGGGTCTTTGCTTGCATCTTAGCCAGCAACTGAGGGCATTCTTCAATGATATGGTCATAAGATTTACAATACCTGCAGAGGGTTGTAGGATTTTGGCAATCCCTGGAAAAATGACCTTGCGCTCCACAATTATAACAAGTGATCTGTCCTCTTCCGCGACCAAAATTTGTTGTGCGTCCGCGTCCCCTATAATTTCCTGCTCGGGCGTCGCGAGTTTGGTCATACGGTGGACCTGCTGTGGGTCCTTGTGTCTCTGCTTGTACTCTATAAACATCATGCTTTCTTTCTATCATAAGATCATATGCTCTACAATTGTTCTCATCATGGCCTACTGATTTTCAGAAATTACAATATAGATTCTTTGGAGTTTGTACATATTTCTGAAGTAAGTGACATTCTTGTGGTCTATGACCTCTAGTTCTACAGATTTCGCACCAAGGCCCCTGTGGCTGTGGTAAAGGGTTAGGTGCTCCAGTTGCAATATAGTCTATGAAAACGGGGCAATGGTCCTTCGAATGACCTTGCGCTTTACATTTTGTACACCAAATTTCTTCCTTAACCTCCTTTCCTTTCTTGATATCATGCACTTGCAAGGTTAAGTTTGCTAATTGGTTCTGCAACTGCGCAACATCGTTGCTTGTTCCAGCAATTGGTGAAGCTTCTAGTTTCATAGCCATCTCTAGAGCTTGTTCCTGAGTATTGAGATTCTGTTGCATAAGAGGAAGTCTAATGTGTGGGAGCATCGCAGCAATGAACCATTCCTTATGCTGCTGTGGTGCAAACTCGAAGCTTACTTGATCTATCAAGGCTTTGAACTTCTGTTCAAAGTCCCATACTGATTCTGTAGGTAACTGTTTGATGTCTTTGAGCTCTGTTATACACTGTGATTCTGATTTAGGTTTCTTAAATTCTCTAATCATAGCATTTCTTACATCAGCAAGCGTCCTATTCTGTGCTGCTGAGTATTTCATGAACCAAGTCAAGGCTCTTTCTCTTAGTGTGGTTGCTAACTGAACCAGTTTAACAGCATCATCATTAATTTGCTTAATTGTCCAAATGGCTTCGCATAAGAACCAATGCTGCTCAGGGTCTTCTATCCCTGTTCCTCTAAAAGTTGGTAACTTCATGTCATCGCCCATCCTTCTTGTGCTAGGTTGAGGTGGAGGTGCTGTAGCAGTGCTTCTGGGTTGGTTAAATAAAGGTGGTGCTAAGGTACTAGAAGTACCGTGTGGGCTACTAGAAGGTGTTACTGCGGAGTTATACTGAGCTCCGTCTGGTTTTTGCGGTGTAAAGGGGTGATAAGGGATATGAGCACTCCCTTGTCTTTTTATATGGATTGCTCTAGGAACTTGGCTATCGTCTGGGCTAGACTCAAAAGAATACTGGTCAAGGCCTACGTTATATCGTTTTACACTACAAGTGCAACCAATAAGTTCAGGATCACTATCAGAATCTACGGACATTACTTGTCTATGCTATTCATCAGAAGCTATACATAACTTTCCTTTTTCATACAGAAGCATTTTAATCCATAAGTTCAGAGAATTTAAGAACTTACCTCTTTGTGCTTGGAAGAAATTCCTCTCAGCTTCACTGAAACTCTTTCTTGTATCTACTGCAAACTCGGTGATGAAACCTTCCAGTAGACTATTCAACCAAAAGTCTACTGCGTGGGACACAGGATTGTCTATCCGCTTCACAATACTGACTAGCTCAGGCGTCCAAGCGACGGGTCGATCAACATGCACAGTGGGTCTAGTATCTGCTAACTTGGCTATCCAAGCATGCAACTCCAGTGCAAATGTGACAAAGAAAATTTCGTGAAGGTCAGTATAAATATACTTCTGCAACCAGTCTTCTGTTTGGAGCCTAGAGCTTCTATTTTCTTGTTCAGCGAACTCTTTAGCCTTTAAATCAAACCAGTCTCCAATTTCTTTAGCTGTAGGATTCCAGTAACACATTTGTTAGCTGAGCAAGTCTCAGTGTAACAGAACCTTTTGTTGGCTTCAGCAACAATCTCAGACGTCGCGGAAAGAGTAAGTCTCACAGCAACAAGTCACAAGGCAAGGGAACCATTTGTTGGCTCCTCAATCTCGCGCGTCGCCGAAATAACAAATCTCACGGTAGCAAGTCACGAGGCAACGTAACCATTTGTTGGCTCCTCAATCTCGCGCGTCGCCGAAATAACAAATCTCACGGTAGCAAGTCACGCGGCAATGGAACCATTTGTTGGCTGCTTTCTGGGGCAGACCCGGGTTTTAATGAAGCGCAGCAACAAACCCCTTGGCGCACTGGCCCTCTCGGCAACGAGCTGCGCAGCAGCTCGAGGTCTCACCCGAAGTGGCTATGGGGGGGCTAAGGAATCAGATTTCCTCAACCTAGGTGACGCGGAGACTGTTCTCCCTCTCAACGATTCCTCAAGCCGACAGTCTAACTTTCCCGCAGGCCCCTCGGCGCAACTGCGCGGACATCTCACTCAACAGCCTAGCTGCGCGGTGTCCCCATTCTGGCGCATGAGGCGACTATCCCCTTCGTCGGCGCGTTAAGTACCTCTCCTCTCTGCGCGCCCAGTGCAGTAATGCATTCCTCGATCGCTGCGGCGACAACGTTCTACAGCTTCTTCGACACTTAACAATTATGGTTAACAAGGGAACTTCACAAACTCACTTGAACAGTCGCAAAGATAATGCAATATTCTTGTATGCACCGATAATGAACTTAAACAGACAATCATTCACGCAACACCATAACAAGAAGAAATATGTGAAGTTCACCTCCTCGAGGGAAACCACGTCCACGGGAGTGTTATATTAACCAGAAAATGACAGAGTTATACAATATGCTGCGCACACAGCTGCAGCCTCAGATCTTTCCAGGAAACTCCACGCACACAGCTGGGAGCCCTTCTCTCGATCTAGTCTCTTCTCTACAGAGATTACAAAGGCACAGACGTCGACTCAGACCGTCTGGCAACTCAGGGATTAGCTCCTCGTCTATCCGATTTCCACTCTTCCTAACTACACAGTAGAAGATACAGCAAGGGATAATCAACACATGATCTATCCTATGACTGACTAACTATTTGTCTACTATCTCACTCTCTGAATATCTAACTGTCTAACTCTTCTTCTTATCATTTACACATATATATAGGTGGCCATGACGGTCACACCTTTACAAAACTGTGGGCCTTTCCCAACAGTGATCCCTGAAAACCCTAACCATGCACATGGCTAGGTGTACTATAGGCGCCTCTTGTAGTCATGTCGCCGCTTCCTGCAGGCTCCTTGACATCCGGCGCAGATTGCGGGTATGGGCGCCTTGTCCTTCGCCTTCAATGCTCTGATCCGTTGCTCCTTTTTGATCCGAGCAATCATAACTTCTGTACTTAACCTTTAAATGAGGGTAGCTGAGCCATCCACTCCGTCGCTTTATTTATTATGGTAGCTGAGCCACCTTCATTCTTCTATGACGTGCGCGCGAGCTCCGCGATTTCCGGTCCGTGATCTGCGCTGAGCTTATCCATCTGGCACCGTACTGCGCACCGTCTCCTTCTATCCAAAACTTAGTGCTTGTTCAAAATTAGCACTTTCCTTTCATACTTGTGCTTTTTCCCCAAAATTCGCAGCTTTACCATAGCTGCGGCCTAGGCTCCAACAGTCCTCTATCGCCGCTCCTCTTCCTATTGGTCATTGAAGGCCTGAGTCTATCCATTCATAAGGCAAGAAGGGAAGGACTGATTGATGGCATTAAAATTACAAGAGATATCTCTGTTACACACTCTTTGTTTGTGGATGATGTAATGCTCTTCGGTAAGGGTATCCTTGCTGAATGGATTCAATATAAGAGGATTCTTGACTTGTTCTGCTCGGTTTCTGGTATGATCATCAGTTATATAAAATCTCAATTTTTTAAACATTCCCTATTGATTGATGTGGAATGCTCGATAAGATCTGTTCTACCATTAACATTTAAGGAGATGGATGCTGGAATGAAATATCTTGGTTTTTTTATAAAGCGTGCTAATTACTTGAAGAATGACTGGACTTGACTCTTTAGACGATTTGAAAGGCGTATAAGTTACTGGAGCTTTCGCCATTTATCCTTGGGGGGAAGACTTACACTGGCAAAAGCCGTCTTGCAGAATTTAGGAGTTTATTGGTTTTCACTGTGTAAAATCCCAAGATCCATCCTCTGTCTTATTCGACGGAAGCTGTTCAGCTTCTTATGGTCGGGTGGTGGAGCTCAAGAAAAATTTCATCTTATAAAATGGTCTGTATTGGCCCGACCCTGGAAGTTGGGGGGATGGAATATAAAGGACTTGGATCTATTTGTAAAGGCCCTGCATGCAAAAAGTCTATGGCGTGCACTCTTCGATAATTCTATTTGGGGAAGGATTATTAGAGCTAAGTACCTGAAAAATATCTCGGTTGCAAACTGGCTTAGATTGGACTGCCCTGCTACATTGGGCGTGTCAAATTTTTGGAATGGCTTGATGGGATCTTTCAAGGTTATTACGCAATGGATTGCTTGGATTCCTGGAAATGGTCGAGAAATTAAACTGGGGCTTGATCCGATCCTGGGGGGCCTACGGGGCATATCCTATCGATGGAATTAAGGACTCATCTCAGATCAAATGGTTTTTGCACTCTGGCTCATGCGGCTAGTCAGTATAAGGATGGACGATCTCTTTGGCTCTCGGCTTCACAGCTGGGATTAACTGGTACTTTGGGTAATGAATGGGAAGGATATATCAGGTCGTTTTATCAATCAAACTTACAATTATTAGATTCTGCGAACAGATTAGCCTGGTCGTGGGACATGTCTTGTGGCAATGTCTCAGTTAAATTGGCATATGATGCATTGTTTGCCATGTCCCATTCTGAGGTTCGTTGGTGGGAAAAAACTATCTGGAAGCTGGTCATTCCCCTCAAGATAAAGTGTTTTATTTGGCTAGCGTTGTGTAATAAGATACTTACCTGGGACAACTTATGTCGACCAGGTTTCATTGGTCCGGGATGGTGCCCTCTATGCTGCTCACTGGAGGAGTCTATTGATCACCTTTTTTCCTCCTGTCCTTTCATCAGGGATCTTTGGAAACATATAGCATATAAATCTGGTGTTCAATTCTGCTAGGGATATCATACTCTCTGTGATTGTCTGGAGGCTTGGTCCCGTCTTTCCACAGATTGTACAGAACTCCCATACTTTATGATCTGGGAGGTTTGGAAAGCTCGCAATTCTCGAATTTTTGAAAACTTAACACCACACCGTGATGGGATATGCTATAGAACCATTGCTGCACACAAGGAATATATAACAACTTATGGAGCAGTTGATGGCAGGAAGGCTCGGAATCAGAATTACTGGTTGGCTCCTCCAGTTCTGGTATTTCCATGTGGATTCTTTGATGGGGCTGCTGTGAGTCGGAATGGGACGGGTGGGGCGGGTGCTACAATTCACATTTCCAACACTGTCTCTATCCACATCTGGCTTAATCTGGGTAATGGATCCAATACAAGGAGTGAGATATGTTCCCTATGGCTCTTACTATTTTTTTCCCTATCTCATCCCTTGTAATATTTGGTGACTCTTTATCTATTATCTCTTGGGCTAGGAGCACTTCACCACTCAATGTTCTACAACTTACTCACTGGTTGGAAGCGGCTCGAAAGCTTATTCTTGAATTTGAGCACATTCATTTTGATCACATCTTCAGAGAGGTGAATTTGGAGGCGGATATGCTCTCAAAATGGGCTCTTAACTCTCAGGCGGGGGTCATCATGTGGCAGGAATGATGGGAGGATATACTTTTTACATGGGGTTCTTATCAGTTACATTGGACAGTTTGATTATAGACATTACTGTTTACACTCTTTTTGTTTTCTTTCCTATATTATGCGGCATTATTAATCTTATATGACTTATAGTTCTGTGTGCAGATCCTTAAAATATTCTGAGTCCAACTACTTGTTGGGCGCTTATTTAGACTCACATACATTTTGCGGCCTATATTTCAGCCTCATGCAGATGTTGTTTGGTATTTTCAGATCGGATGTAATCTCGTCCTTACACTTCGCTATATGTTGATGTTTTTGAGTTGATTATCTGCTACTCTTTTGATGGTGATACCATTGGTGATTGGTATTTGCGGATGTCTATACTTTGGACCTTTTTTATTTTTTGATCTGTACATATCTGATGATGTGGCATGTAGTTACTGTTATGCTACAGGATGTATTCCTGTATTGACTTATGGATGATTATGGACATGTGGCTCTATTTCTTGGTATTTTATGAACTAGTTGCTGGCACATGCTGTTGCTATGACTGGTTTCTCCCTGGTCCTACTTTTGACAGGGTTTGTATGCCTTTGTTTGGTCTGACAGTTGGACATATTTACTATTTCGTATATTAATAGTAAGTTGAATTTTTCTATGAAAAAAAAAAATGTCGCTATCTATCCCAACGTAGTCGCCTTTGCGAATGAGTATTAAACAAAGAATGAGCATCGTGTGACACACACACAAATAATTAAGAAGAGTCTGGTCCATATGAGCGGAAACGATGTCAGTGCTCAATCCATTTTTATAAATTAAATTGCAATTTGAAAAATGAAAATTGCAATGTCCCAATAAGCAAAATTATATTTCAAATAGTATATCGTTTAACTCACTCCAAACAAAATCATTAAAATTATTAATTAAGAATATAAAAAAATCATTAAAATTATTAATTAAGAATATAAAAAAAATTATTAAAATTATTAATTGAGAATATAAAATATAAGCACTTTGACAAATGTAACGCTTCCATCGAATGCATAGCTGTGTCTTCTGTCATTGTCAGTTACCATCTATGGAGCCACAACGTTCAAGTCTTCGGGAATGCGGATTAAAGAAAAATAATTGTCAAAATAAAAGAAAGACTTGAACAATCACGGAGCTCGTGATTGGCAATCAATCACGGAGGAGTTGGTACTTGGTAGTGACGAAGAAGCTCGTTGAAAACAGGAAAGAACATTTCATTATTATGGATTATTATTATTGTTAACTAATAGTAATAATTATCATTATTATATATATATTTTTAACTAATAGTAATAATTATCATTATTATGGATTATTATTATTGTTAACTAATAGTAATAATTATCATTACTATATATATATTATGGATTCATATTTTTTTAAAATATTAATCTCTTATGGATCTTTGTTATGATTCGCCGAGTCAAATAAAGGAAATGGTCTTTCAAGCTTTTATTATTATTGTTAACTAATAGTAATAATTATCATTATTTTTTAATTTATTTATTTTTCCAATTCTAGAAACCCTACCAAAGCATCCTAAACTTAGGTTCGGTGGGCGAGTTTTAATGTTGGATACCTAGTGGGGTGGTTGAACTTAAGGCTTGTCTTTAATATCAATAAAATTTGTGGAACAAATAGATCAAATTTACTAAATAATTTTTAAAATAAATAAGGAAAAGTTGCATTGCAGCATATTCGTTGCTGAAAAGAGGTTGGGGATTAATGCATAAGTTGTGAATAAGAAAAATAGAAGTGCTAGTGGAGCATTCAATAAGCCTCCACGATGTTGGTGTAGAAAAAAATACGTGATCGGGTGGAGCCCTAATGCGTGCCAAAACCTATCATGATAAGTCCATCATAGTCAACCCCGGAGCATTGAATTTTTTTCATGTGAATCAACCAATATGCGAAACTTGGTTCGTAAAGGATGGAATTGATGGAAACCATGTCATCCACGATATTGCACTTTGAAATATCCTTTGAATGAAAAATTGTGGAGCCAACCAAGGATAATTTTAGGGGCTAAATTTAGCCCATGGGCTATTTTTCCATGTTTTTTTTCCAAAAAAAGATTCGCCAATTTGCATTTTTTGAAGCCCGATTTCACCCAATTTTGATGGGGTAAACTTTTTTCACTCTAAGAATCGCCAAATTATTATATAAACTATATAAAATCTTTAAAAATTGAAATAATTTTAAAAAAATATTGCCAAATATTTTATAGTTGACATTTTAAGAATTGGTAAGATTTGCCAAGGTTTATACACTTTTAAATAAGTATGGGTCCTTAAAATTATCCCTGGAGCCAACAGATTCATCTCATCATTGTTATCAAGGTGATTGTAGTTTAGAAGTTGGCTACAATCAGAATCAGAATCAAAATCAGAAGAAGAGAAGATCTCAGTACTGTCGGAGCAGTAATAAATTCAATGGCTAAAGAAATTGAACTTTTAAGAGCCTGGATCTTTTCATCATAGACCTTAAGACCTGCACCGACTAGGAAATCCATGAGCACCGAATTCACTTTTGTCTCGCCACTAAGTATAGTTGGAAGACTACAATGGAGCAAGAATTCATTGTCGACTAGACCTTGGTTGCTAAGATTTGATGAAGTTTTAAACATTCACTAGGGTTTCATACCTTCTATCGTTTCAAAAGGAAAAGGCCAACAAAGATTGATCTAGTGCATTGTCAAAGGCAACGGATTGGTTCAACAACCACTTAAATTTCCAGTGCACTATAGGGTGTGTGCAAGAAGATCAAGGTCACTTTAGATGCAATCCTAGTTTTTCAAAACTGGTTCACGTTACTAAAAAATATAACGCGTTTATGATACTAAGCACTTGGTATGGTAAAACCCGAGCCTGACATGTCATTAGACATGTAGGTTAGGTAAACACAATGCATACGCATTATAGAAGTACAAGACATGTACATGTTATGTAACTACATAACGTGTAAATGTTTTGTAAATCTAAAATCAATTTAAAAACACAGTCCCGACCACGCCCTATCACCCGCGGCGCATTTCACGAATCAAAAACGCGAATTCAAGCTTGGATGATGACGGTTTGTGTGCCCTGGAGTATCAGAGGAGCCCGATTTCGTTGGAGGGGAGGCAAATTCACCAGTGGATTGTCATCTAATCAGGTAATTCATTCACCCATACCATTTTTTTGTCAATTCTAAACCTAAATTACCATTTTTTTTATAGTTTAAAACAACCTAATTTTGTAATATTTATAAAATTGGAAATAACCCAATCTCTAATTAAATTCACATCTCCCTCAACCAAGATGAGTGAATAATTACAATGAATCCCTTTTCAAGAACTCAAAAATTCCTAATTTGCAACCAAAAATCGAAAAAAATAGAACTCCTCCCTTTCCACAATGTATCCATCCACATGAAACCCAAATTTCCAACCCTCAAAGGCCATTTCCCCATGATACTAATTGAATAATCTTCCTCAGAAATGGCCATAACAAGATGAAATGCATGCACAAGTGTGAATAGAAAAAATGCATAAAAATTTAGTAACTTGGTTTCTCAAAATTTCATCACAATCATTTGTCCATGAACATAATCAAAATTTCATCACAAGTGTATGTAGCTATACCTTGCCTCTTAGTTAAGAACCCTTAACTAAATGCCAAAACACATTAACAAAGTGCCTCTCGTGCCTACCCTATCCACACCCTCGATCAATCTACTCAACGCTCAGGGACCCTCGATTCAACTCAAAGACTTCATATAGAAAATCGCTATGTTTTTTATTTAATTTTATGAACTTGCCATACAATGTACAGATCGATTTTCAAGAGAGAAATTGTCTCTATTTTGCTCCAAGGAATTGTCACTTTTGGTTGGTTTCCATGTTTATAGAACAATGGAAATGGTGAACACCCATGAACTACGTAGAGTGTGTCGTGAGAGTGTTTCCAACCATGATCGAGTCAATGATATTTCGAGGCCAAAACATGTCAAAATAACACTCCTAAATTCTAAGAAGTTTAAACCCAAGTTTGCATGGAAAAGTCACCAATGAGGGTTAAGAAGTACCTTAACTCCTAGAAATAAGTTAAACGAAACTTACTTTTTAATTGTCAAATGTTCAATTTTAGGTTTTAAATGTATGTAAGTGAATGCCATTAAATTGCTTACTAGAGTTTGTTTTAATACATTTTCAATTTTGAAGAGACGCCATTATATACCATGTATATGTTTCTAATAATTTTCGTATTGATGTTTTTATTGTAGTTGCCGCTATGGACACAAATGCCGAGATATTGATTGAGCTTGCCCGCTTGAGGGGCATTAGTGCAGCTTTTAATGGTGGTGATAGGATTCGTCGCTCGCTTGCATCAACTCTTGATGCAATTGTTGACACCATTTCACAGTCTAGCAATGTACTATATGATATTACATCATATAGAGAAAGAAAAAGACAAGAGTATGCTGATGGGCTAGACTACACTGCAATAAAAATGTTGAAAATATCCAAAGAGCTCATATTTGCATTGTTTAGGGACCCTCGGTCGGGGGAAATTCCAAATGCAAACAAGCCTCATATCTCCATTGAGTGGTGCACGTTTCAACCATTTGTTGATAACTGGATAGACATATGGTACATGGTTTTTGATATGCCACCACATAACAACAGGGAAATTCCATTGTATTTCCTTCGAAAGATGTATGCAGAGTTCATGTTACATAAACACGTAAACTATTTTGATATCTTGCAGTTTCAGGGGATCGGTGGCGGGATGCCCCAAAAACAAACAAATGCGAGGCTTCGAGACCCTAATCGCCCTATCCCTGCACCTCGCAGGCAGTTGCCTGGGCCAGATTTCCCACCTGCACATCATCTTATTCCATAGACACATGATGTGTTTTTGAGTATGGCACGGGATATTGTTCACCATGGCACTATGGTTCAGCATATGGGTGAGGAAGGGACATCCGTCCCTGGTGTGGTACATACACTAGGTCGTCACCATGCAGGACCATCGTCTAGTGTGGGACCATTCAGTAGTGCGGGACCATCGGCACATCCCCAGCCTAGTATTGATGCTCACGAGTGCACATCATGTGGTCATACCTGCTATGGTCTTGCCTCAGATGTTGCCTTCAGTGGGTTTTTGAGTCAGGTATGTAGATGGTTAATTGTAATAAATTCTTCATTTATTTTTTTCTTTGTACACACATATATATAGTTTGAGCTAATATATTAATTTTGTGAAATTGCAGTTGATGCTTTATTCTAGCAACGACGCCCCAGGGTCAGATGTTCCAAACTCTACAGGGGGCATGAAATTCCATGCAATGATCCCGTCATTGGTGGAGGGATTCATGATGTCACCCAGTTGGCAGGCCCATCTTATATAGCACCCATTGCTATATCTCACACCGAGGTAAACATTTTAAAATTTCAGTTTTTTAATACTTGTTAATTTGTTAATTTCCACATACTTTACATTTTAGTTCACTGATGCTATTGTAATATCCCAGAAAAATCACAAAAATTTAAAATTTTTCGACATAACAATTAATGCCCAATCAAGCTATGCGGAATATAATAATGCACAAAAGTTGTCTTGCTGTACTAAATACCAAGCTGGTTTATAGTGTAAGGTTCGTGACTAAATGATTTAAATTTATGTCTTGATGTTATTCATACTCAGCTGTACTATTACAAAAATTCTATTGTTGCTGCTATGATTGATGATTTAATTATTTTGACTAATGTGCTTTTGCTGATGATGAAGGGGTCCTACGGATGCCTCGTGGCTTACTTAGCATTTGTGCTAAAGCATGTGAATTTGTACTTGTGGCAGTTTACAGGTAAGGACTAATGTGTACGACAAATGACCGAACAGTTTTTCAGTACTCTCCTCTGTAAAAATGTTTTGAGAGATAAGACCTTGAGCAGTCTACTGGGTGAGAAACTTGGTTAAAGACTAAACGTTCAAGATAACAATATCTCGATATGATTGCTGATGCAAATAGTGCGTCTTATTTAAATGTAAACTATAATTTTGTATTTGATTCTAGAGAATATCTGTATCGTTCATGACTCTATTATATGCTCCGTAATATATGTGATTTTCATTTTAATTTCATGTTGGACTGGAAATATACGTATATTTCTTATCTTCAAGGCAATCTTAGGAATTCTATGTACAATTGATTTAATATCTTGTCTAGGAACTATATACTATGATGATATTATAATGGTGATAATTTGATTTATTGATTATTAATTTCACTACACTATACAAATGAAATGTATGTGTGTTGCAATTCATTAGATTATCCATATAATCTATTTGCAATGTGTATTAAAATATTAACAAACTCTTATATATATAAACTTTATGTGATATGTGTTGTGTGCATTTAACGTGACCCTATGTGATACTATGCGAACCCTAGCGAATAACTATCTACACTTTTAACCAACGAAATATGTTCTTACAGGGTTGTGCATCACACTTTACCATAAAACATATATAACATGGTTTAGGGTGTGATGGGAATGTTATTAAATGTCACAAGCTGGCAAAAAATGTCGATTCCTTGACATTGAATGCTCTCCTCTGTCGAGATAGTGGAATTCCACAGTAAATGGTATAGTGAGCTCCAGCACGTGATAGCTTCGTGATGTTTAAACGTTCTATGATGAGCTATAAGGAAAATGGTTCAAGTGTAGCCGAGCTGGCTCCTTCGTGGTAGTAGTAATGATAGTTAATTTAATATGGTAGGTTTGCTTGGTGTTCATGAAGCTGTCCTGGTGATCTCCACTGTTGATCGGGCAGGGTTTCGATGGATGAGGGTTAAACCCTACCTCCACTATGTTTAAAGTGTTTATTGTATTCCTTGGCATTCGGTGGTAGTGGCTCTGCGTCTGGCTGACAGGCTGAGGGTCTTTAGGGTTCTTGTTTTGCACTGTAGAGGTATAATGCCTACGTTTTGAACTTGTGACCTGTGGACGGTTTAAGAGTCGAGTCTCTCCAGGTTTTTACAGTGGTAATTTGTCACGGTTGGCAGCTTAGAGTCTGGTTCTTGGTGTGATTCGACACTTAGACCTGTTGAGAGTTTTTCTTTTAAAATTGGGTTCAAAATGAGAGGCCAAGTCCTCGCAATGGTTGATATAGGTCTTGGCACTTCATAACTGTTCAATAGTATTGAACTCAGGGTTGTTCCCTTCTTTCTTAGCATTCGACGGTGTAAAAAGTTTACAGTTGCAGTTGCACCTGTCTGACGTTTCTGCTCTGTGCTAATGTTAAAAGGTAATGTGCTTTGAAAACCTTTCCTATAGCTTCCATACTCGAACGTTAATACAGTAACAGTTGTTTGAATCGATACTGAAATCATTCTTTTTAAAGAATACTGTTTTTAACCACATCTCCAATGTATTTGTAGGTGCAGAGGTTCGGTGGCTTCTCTAGTCTGGGTGTTGATGGTTGGCTACTGCTACACCGACCCGTAAGCCTCAGAGGTTTCCTTGTAACTTTGGTTAGATGGAAGTGTTGGCCTTCAAATGTGTATTTCGAGACCTTCGTGTTTACCTCTGATAATTTGTATTTTTTCTATTTAGTGTTTGTAAAAATGTAATAGCTTGGGGAGGATAGCACCTCGACCCAAAGGGCACGAGCCCTATTGATATTGATTTGTAACAGTCGTGGGGAAGAGTTCTTGTTCTCAGACTTGGATAATGTAAATCCTATGTTTTCAATGGGTAATGGTAGATGATTTGATTCTAAAGAAAAGTTCGGCCTGTGTGTAGTTCGTCGATTTATAAAAATGCTGCGTTTTTATTCTATATGAAGTTCGAGGGTTAGGGTTTGACTTTATGTTGAAATGTTTAATACTTAACCTGTAACTCAAAACACAAAGGGGTTTTGATTTTGCTCCGCGTTATGATCTCGGCATCTAAACTTGTTTTTGTTACTGCTATTTAGAGTTATTCTATTGACAATGTAATAACTGGAATCCTTCAGATGATACCGAGACTTTAACTAGCTCGATCTATAGAAAATGAAAGCAATTTATTTTATGTTTAGTTTTATGGAAATAAACACATGGTTTGACATATGTTTATAAATGGTTAAAATGTTGTCCGTGTGCCGAGAGTTGATATCATTGTTTACAGTTATAAAATGAATTGGTAATTGTTTCGTTTCCTACTTTGGAATTGATAATGTAAAGCTAAATTTTCCAACTGTATGTGATGTTTGAAGCCATAACTTGGTTTTGTCTGGAATGTATTGATACTCTTTAATGTTTTGTTGCTATCGTCCAATGAAAAACTTAATAGCTTTAAGGTTTGGCTTGAAAGTAAAAAGTATAAAAACCCTAGGTTTGAAACCTAAGACTCTACTTGTATGACAAGAAAATTATTTGCTAGAGACAATAAACAAATAGCATAGTAATAAATAATTCTGTGCATTTAGGAAAACAATTATTCTTTCTTATTACTGAAAAAACTTGAATACTGGTTTGTAAAGAAAAACAGTGAATTTTGAAAAACAATTATTTGTACAAAAAATGATAAGGAAAAACACTGATACATGTATACATAGGAAATTAACAGTAAGCAGAAACTTAAGAAATTATAAAAAATTTATCTTCTCATTCACATGGCTATTTTTCCTATCTTTTATCTATCTGACTTAATTTATCTCTGTACTGGAGTACGATGCAGATCCACTTGCATAGGGAAAAATGCAGAGAATTATTTTATTCAATCAAAATCATTTCTATACAGAATCTTAACTTACTCAAAAACTGAAATAATTGCATTTGCTTAAATAAACTTACAAAATAAAACAGTAATTTTATTTCAGTTAGAAACTTTAAAATGTATGAAGATAGAAAAGATAATGTGTAACACCCCATTTTGACATTACTACCTGAACTACTATTATATGTTGTATTTGTTTGATTGTGAGACCTTGTCGGTTTGACGACACTGTGGACATATGGTTCTATTATTTTGCCAATATATATATATATGTGTGTGTGTGATGATAGTATTATGATCGGTAGTCATGTTTGTATATATATCATGTGTTAATTATGTCTCATATATGGAAATTACTGAATGATGGGTACATGGATACCGTTACAGTTATATGTTGAAATAATGAATCTTATGCCAGGTGCATGGCGAATAAATGAGTTTATTGTTGTTATGTTATGATGAAATATATGTGTACATGTCGAGGATTTATGCACGATATTCTATATTGTATGTCGAGGACTGACTTACAGGTTGAAACAGCTAAGTGATAGCTGGATCCTACGAGGTGGGAGGGCCTCGGGGACATGGACTTCAAAAGATAAAATGGTATGCGAGTGATGCAGTATTTACTTTCGTGTGGTTATTATGCTGTTTATTATGATGTATATTACGACATGGGTGGGGTAGGGTTTCAAGAAACTCAACTGCCCAAATTGGTTATACGATGACAAACCGAGTACAAGTGCAACGATGTTGTTATGTCAGGTAGACATAGTCCCTTGTTCCATTAGGGGGGTGGAGGCTTTACCCATCGTTTATCCCCGAAACCCAAAGTCATGGGAGGGATATGCTACGACGTGCTCCCCAAGGTGTGTGATGATGACTGGTGGTTGCCTGCTGGGGAAGCTTGGTCAATGTAGTCGACACTTTCGCTTACGGGTTCTACCTGGAATCGGTCATGACTTGACATTTCAGGGTAGTCTAGCAGAGGACAAGATAGGATGTGGAAGTTAGTGATGATGTAGGTAGATAGGTGTAGCATGAAGTAGGGGTGAAAACAAGATCTAACTATAGGTGTGTAAAACCCTTGGTTAGTATGTGTCGTAAATCAGTGATGTATGAATTGTCGTAACTTGGATTTCAGTTAGTTAATGGATTTGTACCTTGCAAACTACGTTTAGAACTTGTGTCAGTAAACAACAAGTTTCATAATTATGATTGATGTGTGTGAATTATTACTGTTAGTGTACTTACGGGAGGTATGTAAGCAGTAGCTACGCTTACATAACTCGCCTACATATTTATGAATTTCGTGAAATCTTGCTGAATAATAATGTTAATTATTGTTGATTAATGTTAAAAATGTCGATTAAGGTTAATAATGATAATTAATGTTAATAATGTAGATTAACGATTAATTATTGTGGATTAAAGTTAATAAAGTCGATTAGGGTTAATAATGTTGATTAATGATTAATTATTGTCCATTAATAATTAATTATTGTTGATTAATAAACAAAGCTAAGGTTAACCTAGGTAGTGACTAATGCAATTGATTAGAATGCTTGATTGATTGTTAATTAGTTTAATTACAACTAAGGTGCAATTAATATGGGACCATGCAAATGAGTCGATTATATCTTAGTTAATTTTTATTTAATTAATATAATTACACATTGATAATGATATAAATTACATTGATAAGATTAATATTCATAATTGATCAATTGAATTAGTTGAATTTACAGTTAAAGGGAATTAGCATATTAGAAATATTAGAAATCATTGCTTAAATGATTAGGTTAATAGTAATTAATCAATGGACAATTGTTTTTAATTAATTGGATTGGTGAAGCGTGAAGGTTTAAAACTCTTACGGTTGGTGGGTGAGCCAACCCCAACCCCAAACTTTAACATAAAGATAATGTAACATTTATTATTAAATAAAAAAAAAAAAACTTTGAATAAGAAACAAATGTTTAAAAAAATATTGTTGTAAGTTCTGTCGGTAAACCTCATAAAGAGAGGTGAATATTAAATTGTCTTATTATTAAATTATTAATATTTCATTGGAATGGTTCGAGGGAGATGACTGAATAGTAATGAGGGGGTTGGGACTTCATTAATGGGAGGATAAGGCATTAATGGAGGGGAAGAAGAGTCGGAAAACATAGGATAAAGGGAGAAGTGAAGGGAAGAAAGGGGGATCATCTTTTTTTACCTTAGATATTTTTGTGAGAATTTTTGGAGAGCAAGGGGAGAATTTTCAGAGTAGAGCTGAAAGGGGATTTCTTGTTGGATATTTCTGAAGGGATATAGCAGGTTGGCTTGTACTCGGTTTGGAATTAGGGTCCAAAGGGCTACCTTTGGAGCTAGGTGGTCGGCGAGACCTCACCAGTTGGCAAGGTGGCAAGACTGTTTTGGGCTGGTTGAGTTTTAGAACTTTGGGGAATGCTTTTGGTTGCAGGTAACAGCCAAGGAAAACAACTAGGCATTCGGCAAAATAGGGACAGCAATAAGGGTGGATCTACTAGCTAACTACAGGTATTTTTCAGCAGGTATGTTTATCGTTTCTACCTTGTCAAATTCGGTTTTAAGTTAATTGAAAAGGATTTTATGTTGTTATTATGTTCTATTACTCCTGCATAAACATAACTGGTTAGAGGTAGATATACTGAAATTTTAAATGTAGATTTCATTATTTTTACAGGCATGAAATCTAAACAAAACTAGAAACTGAGAATAGAAACAAAACAAAAGAGTTGACCATAATGTAAGCAGTGAAATACTTAGATTTTATTGGGAGATAAGGGAGACCCAGGTTGGGGTCCTTACATAATGGAACCTGTAGATGAAGATAGGGCCAACAAACACCCAAGGAGGCCTGTTCCTCCCAACCTATTCCAGAAGAAGCAGCCTAACTGTTGGCTTCTTGTGAACCCCCGAGCCTGATTACTGAACCACTGAGTAGATGGAATCTGTGTAGAAGCAAGGCACTCAATATGCCTTCAACACTCACCATCAAACTCCTAAATTCAAAACATGCCTTCAGCACTCAGCATCAAACTCCTAAAACTCAATAGAGTTTTGGCAGACTCACAACATGATCAACAACTTAGCATATCCCCTCATCAAATCTCTTGGGTGCAAACACAGCAAAACCCCAAGGTAAATTTCCTCGTCAGTAAAAGTGATGAACCTCAGTTCATAATTTGATGGCTATTATATAGACTGCCTAGGTCTTTAGTGGTCAGTTTGGAATAAATGAGCCTCAAGCTCTAGTCCCATCTTTCAGGGCACTATGACCACATTTCAAGGGAGTTGTCCCATACCAACAACTAGTTAGTTGCATCGTGATGCTGCCACTTGTCCTTTGCCTTCTACCCCAGATTCCATTCCACCTAGTGGGTCAGTAACCACTCTTTTAACAATCCTCTTAGGTGTTTGTCTCCTATTTTATTTATTAAATAATAAAATATTGTGCACATTACAGTCATTCTTGGACACCTGTCCAACATAAAACTTTACAATAAAAGTTATCATAATGTTTCTAACACAAAATGTTTTCCAGCAAAAAGGGTATGTTACAAACACCCCCACTTAAGCTCAAGATCGTCCTTGATGTTGCTTATTCATCATCAAGTTCATCATGGAATAGAACTGGATATGCTGCCCGCATATTACTTTCCAGTTCCCAAATAGCTTCATCAAGGCTAAAGTGCTTCCATTGCACCTTTACCTGCCTTATGGTGCAATTCCGAAGCATAATTTCCTTTCGGTTGAGAATACAGTTCGGTTCCACCTGAAAATCTCCTTCGGTTTCCACCTATATATCATTCCAATTCAGGACATGAGTAGCATCGTGCACATACTTCTTTAAAACAAAAACATGAAAAACATTGTGAATTTTTAAATTATATGGGAATGCCAATTAATATGCTACAGCTCCAATCCTTGATAGGATTTTGAATGGTCCACAATACCTTGGTGCTAGTTTAGCACAACTCCCAAGATTCAAAGAAATTTTCTTGGGTTTTACCTTTATAAAAACATGGTCTCCTACCTGAAATTCTTTTTCAGTGCGTTTCAAATCTGCATAGCTTTTCTGTCGATCTTGGGCAACCTTTAAGTTACCTTGAACCCGTTTCACGGTTAGCTCCATCTCTTTCAATAAATATGGTCCTAACATTAATCTGTCTACAGGGTTATCCTAAGAAATAGGAGTACAACATTTTCTTCCATACAAAATGTCAAATGGACTTAACTTAGCAGATGCTTGATAATTATTATTGTAGGCAAATTCTGCTAAATGTAAGAAATCTTCCCACTTAGATGGCTGATCTTTAACATACAATCTGTTAGGAACCCATGTCTTTACCTTGTTAGTATATTATTGTTCGACGCATATGCTTTGTAAGTTATCCCATAGTATTTGTTGATCCATAGTTTGCGTTATTGTTGTTGGCGCATATGCTTTGTAAGTCACCCGTAGTTTTGTTGATCCATAGTTTGTATTGGCCCATGGTTTTGACCTATAGTATTGGTGCCTAGAATTAGTATATAAGTGTGTGTTGAGGCCTATGAAGGCATCATGAAGTTATTTGTATTGAGATTGCTCAAAGGAGGTTGCCCCCTCGAAGTGGTCTGCGATCAATATAAAAGTGATTCTGAGTTCTGTCATTTCTGCTATTTTGTGTTTTCATTAATTAATTATTGCAGGTTCATCACATCTAGTATCAGAGCACTTTCTTGGGCTCGCTAGGTGAAATTTCTGTCAATTTTTTTTTTTTGCATCTATCGCAGCTTCGGATCTGGGAATAATCCCTATCTGCTTAACTATGGGAAGTGCTTGGGCATAAGCCCTAAAACTCATTGTGAGGAGTACCACAGGAACCTCGAAGTAGCTGTCCCATTGAGAGGACTTGCCAGCGAAAAGGGAAACGACCCCTAATCGATTGACTAGTTCCTACCCGTGAGGTAAACCAAGAGCTGTCGTTTGTGGCAAAGCGGTTATCAGTTTTACCTGAGCCATGGAGTGAGGGGTACTACCCCAATACGCAAGCCGTCAGATAGCTTTGGTGGCCGAGTCACTGCCTTGAACCGATAGGAAGCCGCACATACCTGGGGTCCATATCTATTTTCAGATGATACATCGCAGATTTCCTCTGTCCAGAACTGCTGCCGATCACTTTCGTGTCGTTTCAGATCCATCTATTGTAGATCTCTTCCACGCCATTGCAAATCCATTGCAAATCCATCTGTTGTGGATCCCTTCCGCACTGTTGCCAATCCATTTCTGGGAAAAAAAAAATAGTATAAAATTCTGTTTTCTACCATATCTCCCTTGTTTTACCTCCGTTTCCCTTGAAACTTCTCTGACATCCCTGTAATCCCATTTTTCATCTTTCATTCTTGAGAACCCTATCCAAATTCCACTTCCCAAAACCTGAAGTCTCACATTTGTCTATTTTTAGTGTTTGCCATAACTTCTTTAATTTTCACCCGATTGCCTTCAAATTTTACTACAAGATTCCTTTCCTAATTCTGCTTCTTTGTCTCTCTTTGTCAAATTTTCTCATTCTTTCACCTCGCTTCTGAAATCCCACTTTTCTTCTTCCTTGTCCTTTTGACAGTGTCCAAAACCTAGTCAAACCCAAATTACCCTTCCGATTTTGTCCCAAATCCATATTTTCTTGTACTGAAACAGTCTTTGTTTTTGTTTTTCTACCCACTCCAAAAAAAAAAAAACTCCTTGTTATGGTTGTCACCCGCGCAGGAGCAAAAAATATGGAGGAAGCACTTGCTGCCATCCAAGCCAAACTCCAATATCTCGATGAAAAATTTCTCGGCCTCTATCTTGAGCATTCAGCCATGAACAACAAACGATAGTCTGAGTCTTCATCAGACAATGCGTTCTCTACTTCCAGCAATTTCCATTTTTCAAAGCTCGATTTTCCCCGCTTCAATGGTACTGATCCTACTGGATGGATCTATCGTGCAGAACAGTATTTTAGTCTGCATAATACTTTTGATGTCAACAAAGTTCCACTTGCATCCTTTAATTTGGAACAGGAAGCTCTTCAATGGTACCATTTGTACATCAAGGCTCATGAAGAGCCAAAATGGCCAGACTTTCTCCAGCTCCTTTTGCAACGATTTGGTCCAAGTGCTTTTGATGACTTCACAGGAGCCCTCACTAAACTTCGCCAAATTGGCACTATGAGAGAGTATCAAACAGAATTTGAGAAACTCGCCAACCACACTGAAGGATTGTCTGATGACTTCTACCAGAGTTGTTTTATCAGTGGTCTAAAGGATGCCATCCACTCTGAGGTCAAAATGTTCTGTCCCAACACAATGATGGAAGCCTTGGGGTTGGCTAAGTTGGTAGAAGACAAGATTGCAGCCCAACAACGCTCCAAACCCACTTTTGTTCCCTTTCAAAATATGGGTTCTCAACGACCACCCATACCACCAGCTCCTCGACCAACTCCTATCAAGCATTTGTCTGAAACAGAGATGCAAGCACGTAGATAAAAGGGGCTTTGTTATAATTGTGATGAGAAATTCACTTAGGGACATAGATGTGTTCAACAAAAGCTCTATCTCTTGGATGTGGATTCTCCGCCTGCCTCTGAAATTGGTGATGAAGATCCAGATACAATGGATGCTTAAGTCGACATTCAGGAACCGCCTATTAACCCTTCGTCTTAGGATGACTAGCTAGAGATATCTCTCCATGCTTTAGCTGGAATCGCCACCCCCCAAACAATGCGGGTCAGGGGTTACTTCAAGAAGCTTCCTCTTACTATACTCATTGATTCTAGTAGCACTCATAATTTCATTGACCCTCGGATCGTCAAACAAGCTGATTGTTTTATCCATCCTTGCTCCAACTTTGAAGTCATGGTTGCCAATGGGGGCACCTTACCTTGAAAAGGGAAGTGTCGTAATGTGCGTATCTCTATGGCAGATTATACTCTGCACTCTGACATGTTTTCCTTGACCTTAGGTGGATGTGATGTGGTTTTCGGCACTCAATGGCTCTGCACACTTGGCCCCATCTTATGGGATTTTGCTGAACTTTGGATGTAGTTTTTCCCCAATGGACAAAAACACACATTGACAGGCTTACAACCAGGGTCCTTCAGCATCATCAGTTCACATCGCATGGAAAAAATCCTTAAGAAGAATTCACATGGTGTCATCGCTCAGATCCATTCCATTAAGATACAACCATCAGTGGTCTCCACTACTCATTTGGATCTACAAAAAATTCTGGATCGATATACAGGTGTCCTTGTTGAACTAGTGGGATTGCCACCTTCAAGGCCAGAGGACCATCATATTCATCTCCTTCCTGGCAGCGTTCCTCCCAACATCAGGCCCTATCGCTACCCATTTCACCAAAAAACAGAGATTGAAATGCTCGTGTGAGTCTTACTGAAGCACGGTGTTATTCGCCCAAGCACTAGTTACTTTTCTTCTCCAGTTCTTCTTGTCCGCAAAAAAGATGGGTCATGGCACCTCTGCATTGACTTCCGAGCACTTAATCACCTCACCATCAAGGATAAGTTTCCAATTCCTATTGTTGATGAGCTTCTTGATGAGCTTCATGGGGCTCAATTTTTCTCCAAGTTGGATCTTCGTTCTGGGTATCATCAAATTCGGGTTCATGAGGATGATATCCCTAAAACAACATTCCGCGCACATGATGGACACTATGAGTTTTTGTTCATGCCCTTTGGCCTCACTAATGCTCCTTCCACATTCCAGGCCTTAATGAATAAAATATTTTGGCCCTACTTGCGGAAATTCATTCTGGTATTCTTTGATGATATCCTCATCTACAATAAAACATGGGCTAAACATCTCCAGCATCTGGATCTTGTCATGCAACTTTTCTCTGACCATCATCTCTACGCCAAACAGTCTAAATGTGTTTTTGGACAGAAGGAAGTTGAGTATCTCGGGCACATTATCTCAGCACAAGGGGTTCGCGTGGATCCTGCCAAAATCGCTGCCATGAACAATTGGCTGCATCCTCAGACACTCAAGAGCCTTCGTGGTTTTTTGGGGTTGACTGGCTACTACCGCAAGTTTTTCAAGGATTATGGGAAGATTGTAGATCCATTAACTACTCTATTGAAAAAGGATGATTTTCAATGGACACCTGCTACTCAGTGTGCATTTGACAAACTGAAACAAGCTATGTGTACTACACTTGTGTTAGCTATGCCTGATTTTTCCAAGCCCTTCACTATTGAGAGTGATGCTTGCAGAAATGGCCTTGGTGTTGTTCTCCTTCAAGATGACCACCACATTGCGTTCACTAGTAAAGCCCTTTCAGGTAAGAATTTAGTTGCCTCTACATATGAGAAGGAAATGATGGCTTTTTTGCATGCAATACAGAAGTGGCGACCATACCTATTAGGGAATCATTTTTGCATCAAGACTGATCACCAGAGTCTGAAATATTTCTTGGAACAGCGTGTCTCCTCCCCCGCCCAACAGAAATGGGTTAGCAAACTCATAGGTTATGACTATGAGATCACTTACAAGAAGGGTAAAGACAATATTGTGGCAGATGCTCTTTCTCGAACATTTGATGCCCAAGGTTCTCTTTCATCTATTTCTATTCCTGTTCCAAATTGGTTGCAATCTGTTCAACAGGGCTATGTCAATGACTCTTCCTTATCTCATATCATCCAACGCTTGACCAACAACCCTTCTCCTGTACCACATTACTCTTGGGATGGTGCCTCCCTGAGATACACGGGTCGTCTGGTGCTTCCCCAAAGCACTGTTAGGAACCCGTGTCAACCCTTCTCTTTACTTTGTTAGTATATTGTTGTTGGACGCATATGCTTTGTAAGTCGTCCCATAGTAATTGTTGATTCATAGTTTATATTAGCCCATGGTATTGACCCATAGTATTGGACGCATATGCTTTGTAAGTCGTCCCATAGTATTATATGTCCCATGGTTTTGACTCATAGTATTGGGTATAGACTTAGTATATAAGTGTGTGTTGAGGTCATTGAAGGCACTGTGAAGTTAATTGTATTGAGCTTGCTCAAAAGGAGGTTGCCCCCTCGAAGTGTCCTGTGATCAATATAAAAGTGATTCTGAGTTCTATTATTTCTGATATCTCATGTATTTGCATTAATTATTTATTGCAGGTTCATCACAAGCACAGATCTTCAACAGGCTATCTTCTATGAACTCCATGCTTCTCCATCGGCAGGGCACTCTGGGTTCCTCAAAACGTATGAATAGGCACGACTTAACTTCTTTTAGCAGGGCATGAAAAGTACAATTCAATAGATGGTGGCTAAATGTGATACTTTCCAGCGCAATAAGGGTGAAATGACCCTCCTTTCGGGATTGCTCGAACCCTTGCCTATACCTACATGGATTTGGACAGATATTTCTGTGGATTTCATTGAAGGGCTCCCTAAATCTGGAGGGAAGACAATGATTCTAGTTGTGGTTGATCATCTCTCCAAATATTGTCATTTTTGTGCTCTGAACCATCCCTATATAGCCTCCTCAGTCGCTCAAATTTTCTGGACTAGATCTTTCGTCTTCATGGCATCCCTTCATCCATTGTCTCAAATCATGATGCGACTTTCACCAGTCATTTTTGGACAGAACTATTTCTCCACACTGGCACCAAACTGAAGATGAGTTCAGGGTATCACCCACAAATAGATGGTCAAACTGAAATTATCAATAAATGCTTGGAAACTTATCTTCATTGCTTCACCTTTGAACAACAACATCAGTGGGAAAAGTGGCTCCCTCTCGTTGAATGGTGGTACAATACCTCTTACCACACTGCCTCTAAAATGACCCCATATGAAGCAATCTATGGTCAGGAAACTCCAGTTCTTCTTCCATACACCCTGAGCAGTTCACCAATTCAAGCAGTTGACACGGTCCTTCGAAACCGTGATCAGATTCTTCGCATTTTGCGTTACAATCTGCACATGGCAAGAAATCGCATGAAGCAACAAGCTGATTAGCACCGTTCTAAGCACACTTTTCAAGCAGGTAATATGGTTTTTCTTCGTCTCCAGCTGTACAAGAAATCCTCCCTGAAACTCAAAGGGCATCAAAAGCTCGCTCCAAAGTTCTATGGGCCCTATCAGATTCTTCAGAAGATTGGGTCCGTTGCTTATAAATTGGAACTTCCTCCTTCTTCCCGCATTCATCCAGTAGTTCATGTCTCTTGTCTGAAGAAATTTATTGGCACCAACATCAAAGGACAAACTATTTTACCCGAACTGGATAACGAAGGATCCATCCTTTTGGAGCCGGAGGCCGTCCTCAATAGGCGCACTCGTCAGCTTTGTTCTCACTCTATCACCGAGGTCTTAATTCAGTGGCACGACATGCAACCAGAGGATGCTACATGGAAACCACTCCTTCAGATTCAGCAACAATTTCCACATCTAAAGCTTTGAGGACAAAGCTTTTTCTAAGTGGGAGGGGATGTTAGGAACCCATGCCTTTACCTTGTTAGTATATTGTTGTTGGACACATATGCTTTGTAAGTCGTCCCATAGTATTTGTCGATCCATAGTTTTTCTTATTTTTGTTGGCAATATGGTTTGTAAGTCGCCCGTAGTTTTGTTGATCCATAGTTTGTATTGGCCCATGGTTTTGACTCATAGTATTGGCACCTAGAATTACTATATAAGTGTGTGTTGAGGCCTATGAAGGCACCGTGAAGTTATTTGTATTGAGCTTTCTCCCTCGAAGTGGGCTGTGATCAATATAAAAGTGATTCTGAGTTCTTTCATTTCTGTTATTTCGTGTTTTCATTAATTAATTATTGTAGGTTCATCACACAATCTTAACATGTTTTCTAAAATCTGATTTACCTTTTCTATTTGACCATCAGTTTGTGGGTGGAAAGAAGTGCTGAAATTTAGTTTAGTATTTAATCCTTTAAACAGTGTTGTCCAAAAATTTTCGGTGAACTTAGAGTCCGGGTCAGAAATAATTACCTCTGGAATTCCGTGTAATCGAAAAATTTGCTTCATGAAAATATCTGCAATGTTAGAAGCCTTGAAAGTAGTTTTAACAGGAATAAAATGAGCAGCTTTACTAAGTTTATCAATAACAACCATGATTGAGTCATTCTGCTTCTGATTTCTAGGAAAACTAGTGATAAAATCAATACTTATAATTTCCCATTTCCATTCTGGAATTGGTAAGGGCTGCAATAGTCCAGATGGATGTTGATGTTCAGCTTTAATAGTCTGAAATTCAAAACATCTAGCTATGTATTCAGCCACTTCATTCTTCATGTTGGGCCAAAAATAATATTTTCTTAACATAGTTATCATTTTCTGATAACCAGGATGTCCCGAATAAGGACTCTTATGAACTTCATCCAAAATCAACAACTTAACTTTCAACATATTAGGTACATAAATTCTGTTTTTATAAGTTAAGAAGCCTTTTTCATTAATACTGAAATCTGTTATTAAATTTTTAGATAAGTTTTCAGCCACTTTATCATGTAATTTTTGGTAATTTTCTTCTTGCTTAATTCCTTCCTCGATCTGATTTTCCAGATCTGTCTTAAACATGATGATTGCTGCTACAAAGTTTAATTTGGCATTTCTGCTCAAGGCATCAGTAAATTTTTTTTCTTTCCCTTTTATTTGTTGAATCTTGAAATCATACTCGCTAAGGAAAGCTAGCCATCTAGCTTTCCTTGCGTTAAGATTCGTTTGATCCAATAAATACTTTAGGCCTTTATTATCTGTCATTAGAATAAATTTTCTTCCAATCAAGTGATGGTGCCACATTTTTAATGCATGTATCACGGCTGCCAACTCAAGATCATAAGTTGCATAATTCTTTTCATGAATTTTTAACTTCCTTGACTCAAAAGCAATGGCATGACCTTCCTGACTTAAGACCCCTCCAAGTCCATCGTTGCATGCATCAGTGCATACGATGAAATCCTTATTGGGATCAACAATTTTTAAAATGGGTGCAGTAGTTAATAATTCTTTTAACTTATTAAAGCTTTCTTGACACTTTTGATCCCATACAAATTTCTTCCCTTTCTTCCGCAAAGAAGTGATGGGGTTAGCAATTCTAGAGAACCCTTCGATAAACTTTCTATAATAACCTGTTATTCCCATGAATGACCGTACATCAGTTACATCTTTGGGGACAGGCCATTCATTAATTGCTTTTATCTTATCAGGGTCAACATAAATTCCTTCTTTAGAAATTATATGACCTAAATATTGTATTTTATCTTTATAAAAGCCACATTTATTGAACTTAGCATAAAGCTAATGTTCTCTTAGTACTTGCAAAATTATTTTTAAATGTTTGTCATGCTCTTCTTTAGTTTTTGAGTAAACCAGAATATCATCAATGAATACCACTACAAACTTATCCAAATATTTATGCAGAACGTTGTTCATTAAACACATGAACACTGCCGGTGCGTTGGTTAGCCCAAAAGGCATAACTACGAACTCGTAATGTCCATAACGTGTTCTGAATGCAGTTTTGAATATATCTTCGTCTTTTATTCTGACTTGATGATATCCCGACCTTAAATCGATTTTAGTGAATATCTCTGCTCCACGTACTTGATCAAATAGATCATATATGCAGGGTAAGGGATATCGGTTCTTAATTGTCATTTTATTAAGCTGACGGTAATCGATGCACAATCGCATGGTACAGTCCTTCTTTTTAACAAAAATTACTAGTGCTCCCCAAGGAGACAAACTTGGCCTTATGTAGTTTTTATCTATTAATTCTTTCAACTAATATTTTAACTCATTTAACTCTAGAACATTCATCCTGTAGGGAGCCTTCGAGTTTGGTACCGCCCTGGGTACTAACTCAATGGTGAAATCAAGTTCCCTTTTTGGAGGTAATCCCGGAATTTCTTCCGGAAATACATCAGAAAAGTCCCTAAGGATGGGAATATCCTCTAGTTTTAACTTGTCTTCTTTAGATGAGCACTCATCATTAATAACATTAACAACAAACATTTTACAGCCCTTTCTAGTAGCTCTCTTTACTTGTAGAGCGGAAATCTGTCTTATTGAAATCTTCCTACGAATTCCTTTTACTGTTTCTATATTACCTTCATTATTTACACAGGTAAAAGATTTGTCATAACAATTCACTAAAACTCTATGTTGTTCAAGCCAGTCCATACCAATCAACAAGTCATGTGACCCTAAGGGTAAAACATTCAGATTAATTTGCGTTTTCAACTGACTTATAAACACTTCACAATTCTTGACAAAATCTGTAACTTTTCTTTTTGTACCTGTTGCAAGCTGAACTAACCATGCATTATCAAATTTCTCTACTTTAACCTTGCAACGGTTTACTAAAGTAGGTGAAATATAACTCAGATTTGCACCTGGATCTATCAGAATAGAAATAGACTCGTTTTGTATCATACCTTTAATTTTAACCATGGATGTTTGATGGTCAGCTTGACGATTTTCTAGCGCTGCATTTATCCTAGGAATTTCTCTTGCGATATCTCCAACTGTAGGTTCTGCTTGCATAATGTGAATATTGTTGGTTGTCCTCTTGTTGCGTGGAAAATCTACTCTCTTATGTGGTCCACCACAGTCATAGCACTTCAGAGGTCCTTCCTGTTCAACATACTTGTTGTTGTTATTATTGTTATTGTTGTGATTATTATTGTTAGGTACGTTTCTTGCAGTAGTAAAGTTTTGAGATGCATTATTTTTGTAATTATTATGACTAGGAAAATTTATGTTATTAAAACTTTTCTTAAAACTTCCAAAATTATGATTAAAATTCTTATTTTTATAGTCAAAATGATTAGTCTTACTATTCTTCCAGCCAGTTTTTCCTTCTCTTTTTCTGTTTTGATCAAAACAGAAATTGGCTTTTCTCATGGCCTCTTCCAAAGTGGAAGGGTTATCATACTCAATATGGTCCTTTATATTGAAAGGTAAACAACTGAGAAACCTTTGCACTTTAGGCTTTTCCTCGACCATGTAAGGAACATACCTCAGCAAGCTAAAGAACTTGCTGCACAATTCTTTCATGTTCATTGTTCCCAACTTCAAATCATAAAACTCCTTTGACTTATCTTCAAAATATTGTTCCGACAAAAACTTATTTTTAAACAAAATTTTAAACATATTCCAAGTTACTTCTTTTTCTTTTATACTCTTAATTCTTTTAAGATCCTGCCACCAAATATCTGCCTTTCCGGTCAGATTGTAAATAGCCATCTTGGCTTTTAGTTGAGAAGAGTAGTCGTAAATATTAAAGTACTTCTTCATTCCAGACAACCATGCTTCAGCTGTCTCACCCTTCTCACTTTCTCCATTAAAGGTGGCTGGCTTAATCTTTTTAAATTCTCCAGTAATCTGTTCATGATGTTTATGTTTTCTCTTTTTAGAGCAGCATTCACTATTACTGCTGTCATAATCAAAGTCGTTATTACTTGGATCAGATTTAGATGATGAGTAACTATTCCTTTTATCATTTCTTGCTTTCTTATGTTTATGTTTGTGGGACATTGTTTCAGAATCAGACTTCATTTCTGATTTTCTACCTCTTTCATCATTATGACAGTTCTCCCTCAAATTTTGTTGTAACTCCTCATGTACCTTAAGGATCCGTTCATTTTCTTCTTTAACAGCTCTTAATTCAGATTTTAAATTCTGTACGATACGTAAAAATTCGGAACACTGGTTATTTAATTCAACATAAATTCCTTCAGAATTATTATTATTAATACGTTCATTACGAGGAGATCTGTCCTCAGCTGATTCTTCTGGTATTTCCATACCTGCAATTTAAAGGTCAATCTGTTCTGTGCAAAAATAAAATTGAATTAAAAGTTAGTAACATAAACTTTCTGATTTGTTTTCTATTTGCGCGCATGAGCCTAAATCAAGACTAGAGTTTGAACTTGTGCTCTGATACCACGTGTAACATCCCAGAAAAATCACAAAAAATTAAAAATTTTCAACATAACAATTAATGCCCAATCAAGCTGTGCGAAATAAAATAATGCATAAAATTTGTCTTGTTGTATTAAATACCAAGCTGGTTTATAGTGTACGGTTCATGACTAAATGATTTAAATTTATGTCTTGATGTTATTCATACTTAGTTGTACTATTACAAAAATTCTATTGTTGCTGCTATGATTGATGATTTAATTATTTTGACTAATGTCCTTTTGTTGATTATGAAGGGGTCCTACAGATGCCCCGTGGCTTACTTAGCATTCGTGTTAAAGCATGTGAATTCGTACTTGTGGCAGTTTACAGGTAAGGACTAATGTGTACGACAAATGACCGAACAGTTTTTCAGTACTCTCCTTTGTAAAAATGTTTTGAGAGATAATACCTTGAGCACTCTACCAGGTGAGAAACTTGGTTAAAGACTAAACGTTCAAGATAACGATATCTCGATATGATTGCTGATGCAAATAGTGCGTCTTATTTAAATATAAACTATAAGTTTGTATTTGATTCTAGAGAATATCTGTATCGTTCATGACTCAATTATATGCTCCGTAATATATGTGATTTTCATTTTAATTTCATGTTGGATTGGAAATATATGTATATTTCTTATCTCCAAGGCAATCTTAGGAATTCTATGTACAATTGATTTAATATCTCGTATAGAAACTATATACTACGATGATATTATAATGGTGATAATTTGATTTATTGATTATTAATTTCACTACACTATACAAATGAAATGTATGTGTGTTGCAATTCATTAGATTATCCATATAATCTATTTGCAATGTGTATTAAAATATTAACAAACTCTTATATATATAAACTTTATGTGATGTGTGTTGTGTGCATTTAATGTGACCCTATGTGATACTATGTGAACCCTAGCGAATAACTATCTACACTTTTAACCAATGAAATATGTTGTTACAGGGTTGTACATCACGACTTTACCATAAAACATATATAACATGGTTTAGGGTGTGATGGGAATGTAATTAAATGGCAGAAAATGTCGCTTCCTTGGCATTGAATGATCGCCTCTATCAAGACAGTGGAATTCCACCGTGGATGGTGTAGTGAGCTCCAGCACGTGATAGCTTCATGATGTTTAAACGTTCTGTGATGAGCTGTAAGGAAAATGGTTCAAGTGTAGCTGAGTTGGCTCCCATGTGGCAGTAGTAATGATAGTTCATTTAATATGGTAGGTTTGCTTGGTGTTCATGAAGCTGTCCCGGTGATCTCCACCATTGATCAGGGAGGGTTTCGATGGATGAGGGTTAAACCCTACCTCCACTATTTTCAAAGTGTTTATTGTATTCCTTGGCATTCGATGGTAGTGGCTTTGTGTCTGGCCGACAAGCTGAGGGTATTTAGGGTTCTTGTTTTGCACTGTAGAGGCATAATGCCTACGTTTTGAACGCGTGACCTATGGAAGGTTTAAGAGCTGAGTCTCTCCAGGTTTTTACAGTGGTAATTTGTCACAGTTGGGAACTTAGAGTCTGGTTCTTGGTGTGATTCGACACTCAGACCTATTGAGCATTTTTCTTTTAAAAATGGGTTCAAAATGAGAGTCCAAGTCCTCGCAATGGTTGATACAGGTCTCAGCACTTCATAACTGTTCAATGGTATTGGAATCAGGGTTGTTCACTTCTTTCTTAGCATTCGACGGTGTGAAAAGTTTACAGTTGCAGTTGCACCTGTCTGGAATTTCTGCTCTATGCTAACGTTAAAAGGAAATGTGCTTTGAAAACCTTTCCTGTAGCTTCCATACTCGAACGTTAATACAGTAATAGTTGTTTGAATCGATACTGAACTCATTCTTTTTAAAGAACACTGTTTTTAACCACATCTCCAATGTATTTGCAGGTGCAGAGGCTCGGTGGCTTCTCCAGTTTGGGTGTTGATGGTTGGCTACTACTACACCGACCGATAAGCCTCAAAGGTTTCCTTGTAACTCTAGTTAGATGGAAGTGTTGGCCTTCAAATGTGTATTCCAGGACCTTCGTGTTTACCTCTGATAATTTGTATTTCGTCTATTTAGTGTTTGTAAAAATGTAATAGCTTGGGAAGGATAGCACCTCGACCCAAAGGGCACGAGCCCTGTTGATACTGATTTGTAATAGTCGTGGGGAAGAGTTCTTGTTCTCAGACTTGGATAATGTAAATCCTATGTTTTCAATGAGTAATGGTAGACGATTTGATTCTAAAGAAAAGTTCAGCCTGTGTGTAGTTCGTCGATTTATAAAAATGTTGCGTTTTTATTCTATATGAAGTTCGAGGGTTAGGGTTTGACTTTCTATTGAAATGTTTAATACTTAACCTATAACTCAAAACACAAAGGGGTTTTGATTTTGCTTTGCGTTATGATCTCGGCATCTAAACTTGTTTTTTTACTGTTGTTTAGAGTTATTCTATTGACAATGTAATAACTGGAATCCTTGAGATGATACCGAGACTTTGACTAGCTCGATCTATAGAAAATGAATGTAGTTTATTTTATGTTTAGTTTTATGGAAATAGACACATGGTTTGACATATGTTTATAAATGGTTAAAATGTTGGTCGTGTGCCGAGAGTTGATATCATTGTTTATAGTTATAAAATGAATTGGTAATTGTTTCGTTTCCTACTTTGGAATTGATAATGTAAAGCTAAATTTTCCAACTGTATGTGATGTTTGAAGCCATAACTTGGTTCTGTCTAGAATGTATCGATACTCTTTAATGTTTTTTTGCTATCGTCCAATGAAAAACTTAGTAGCTTTAAGGTTTGGCTTGAAAGTAAAAAGTATAAAAACCCTAGGTTTGAAACCTAAGACTCTACTTGTATGACAAGAAAATTATTTGCTAGAGACAATAAACAAATAACATAGTAATGAATAATTCTGTGCATTTAGGAAAACAATTATTCTTTCTTATTACTGAAAAACTTGAATACTGGTTTGCAAAGAAAAACAGTGAATTCTGAAAAACAATTATTTGTACAAAAAATGATAAGGAAAAACACTGATACATGTATACATAGGAAATTAACAGTAAGCAGAAACTTAAGAAATTATAACGTTTTTATCTTCTCATTCACATGGCTATTTTCCCTATCATTTATCTATCTGACTTAATTTATCTCTGTACTAGAGTATGATGCAGATCCACTTGCATGGGGAAAAATGTAGAGAACTATTTTATTCAATTAAAATCATTTCTATACAGAATCTTAACTTACTTAGAAACTGAAATAATTGCATTTGTCTAAATAAACTTACAAAATAAAACAGTAATTTTATTTCAGTTAGAAACTTTAAAATGTATGAACATAGAAAAGATAATGGAACCTGTAAATGAAGATAGGGCCGACAAACACCCAAGGAGGCTTGTTCCTCCCAACCTATTCCAGAAGAAGCAGCCTAACTGTTGGCTTCTTGTGAACCTCCAAGCCTGATTACTGAACCACTGAGTAGATGGAATCTATGTAGAAGCAAGGCACTCAATATGCCTTCAGCACTCACCATCAAACTCCTAAATTCAAAACATGCCTTCAGCACTCAGCATCAAACTCCTGAAACTCAATAGAGTTTTGGCAGACTCACAACATAATCAACAACTTAGCATATCCCCTCATCAAATCTCTTGGGTGCAAACACAGCAAAACCCCAAGGTAAATTTCCTCGTCAGTAAAAGTGATGAACCTCAGTTCATAATTTGATGGCTATTATATAGAATGCCTAGGTATTTAGTGGTCAGTTTGGAATAAATGAGCCTCAAGCTCCAGTCCCATCTTTCAGGGCACTATGACCACATTTCAAGGGAGTTGGCCCATACCAATAGCTAGTTAGTTGCATCATGACGCTGCCACTTGTCCATTGCCTTCTACCCCAGATTCCATTCCACCTAGTGGGTCAGTAACCACTCTTTCAACAGTCCTCTTAGGTGTTTGTCTCCTATTTTATTTATTAAATAATAAAATATTGTGCAAATTACAGTCATCCTTGGACACCTGTCCAACATAAAACTTTACAATAAAAGTTATCATAATGTTTCTAACACAAAATGTTTTCCAGCAAAAAGGGTATGTTACATCTATCTACGGTCTAATATTTAAAATTATTAAACTTGAAGATGGCAGATCCTTCACTGGGGCAAGCTAATGTGGAGGTAGCATCCATGGTCGTATCGTCCGAGGAAACATCTGGGATCCAAGTAAACAATTAAAAATGTCATTTTTTAAATGCATGTCTATTTGTTGAATCATGCTTGTCTAACTACGTGAACACTTGCTGACTATAGGCACCAACCGAGACATCTGGACCATTGCCTGGATTTGTATCTCCTGTTAGGCCATTCGTGAACAAGGGTCGTGTGTATGTGAGGCGGCCTACACCTAGCAAGACTCCAACAGCCCATGACCATGGGCTTTCTCAAACAATGGTAATGTATATCCTTTGATGATATTTGTTGGTTAACTTGAAATCCAGTGCATAAATCATTTTTGTTAATGTTTGAATTGCATGTTTACTGCATGAGGAACCCGAGTTGTCTACTGAAAACCTCACATCGATGGTTGATGCAGCAGTCAGTGCTGCATCTGCAATGGAAACTGATCACACAGAGGTATGTAACTATTTCAACATGATCTTTACATAGTTTATTATTGTTGTCTATTGTTTATTCATGCATGTCTAACTATTTCAACATTTTGTGATTGTAGCCACCACCAGCAGGAGCATTTCCTAGCCCCCTTGGTTCAACCATGGTTGCGACCATCCTGGATGTTCAACCAATAGCTCCATATGCTACATGAGGAATGCAAACCCCTTTATCAGTTGAGGTGAGATGTCCTTTAGTGACCAAGTGTTTCATGCAATTTCCATGCACAAGTTGATAATTGTTGAGTTAGTTGTTGAGATAATGTATTAGTACATAGTTAGTTGAATTTAACAAATGATATTTAATTTGCAAGATCCAGAGACGGACACTGATCATAGAGATGTGCCTAGAGGATCAACGTTGGGAAATAACAAGAGGAAGCTTGAGTTTTGATGTGTCTTATGGGATATATATACATTTGGATACATGTGCATGTGGCTTGGATAGTTTTGGATAGTTCTGGACACACGCACTTTTGGATATATATGTACTTTTGGATACATGTACTTTTGAAGACATGTACATTGAAATTTCACTTATAAATGAATGATACATTTCACTTTGTATTTGTTCTTCGGTTTCCACATGTTCTTGTGTCAATCTATTGTGTTGATTTGTGTGGATTATCTATTACTCATGAATGCGCTATGTTAAAAGAACAAACTATTATATTTAAAGGTTTCAATGAACTCACTACATGCGTGCACTAATTGGATATCTAATTAAAAATTGTGATTTTGGATGATCATTACAAGTTAAGTCAAAGTTCTTGCTCGTGTAATTTAATCAAACTAAGTGCAATACAATGTTTTTCAAGGTTTTAACGAACTCACTCATGCACACTACTTGGATAGGTCTAATTAAAATTTGTGAGTTTGGATGATTAAATTACAAGTTAAGTCCTTGTTCAAGTGTAATTTAATAAAACTAAGTGCAATACATGCTACACATTTCATCAATGCCCAATAATTGATTGTACAATTAGATTCAACACTACATATGAGTAACTACATACAAGTGCTCAAAGCAACATTGGTGAAAGGAACAAATGTTACCTCGGGATTCGAGAAATAAAGTGCCTTCTATTTTTGGTTGGGAAGGATATGCTTGGATATCCTTATGGCTTGGAGGTCATCTTCATGTAGATAAGTACTCTTGTTGTCATGTGTCATTAAGGTTTTTTCATGTGGTAAAACCCTTCAAGGTTAGGGTTTGTTCATGGTTTCATTGTACTTGTTTTCTAAACATATAATTATTCTAAGAAAGGTTGCTAGGTTTTCTTCCCCATGAGGGTTTCTCGGGATAAAATGTTGTGTCTCTTGTGCATTGTTATTCTTAACTAGATCCTACATGTGTTAAATTCTTTAAGTAAATGTTTTATGGTTAAATTTAAGCATTGAACTAATGGTTATAATTGGTATAAAACATTTATCTAGATCAAGTATAAAAAATTTAACATGGTATAAGAGGTGAGCTGTCAAGAAGGAAATTATACAAGCGTTAAAAACATAAACCCTAGGAGGACCGAAAGTCACCAAGTGTCCCGGATGGAAAGTCAACAAGTGTCACTGAACGACATTTTTATGCGACTTGTAGCTCGACATAACTCAGAAACCAGAGGTCAGATTGACAAACCGTTGACTCCGTTGGTCTCCTGGCGTGTGATTACCTCTAGGGGGCCCTCTCCCTCATGTCCTCATGGCCCAATCACTTCATTGTGCACTCATTTCGTAAACTAGGGTTTTGCTCAATTTCCTTCAATGCAATCTCGCATTGGTTGGTCAACTCTGCAAAACCCTCCACCGATCCAGTGCTGGCAGTGTTCCCATGTTGACATTTCCCATACACACTTGCAGGAGCCAACGACACGCAATCTTGTTGCTCTATTTGCTTTTTTGCTCACGGACGAAAAGTCACCAAGTGTCCCTGAATGACATTTTCATGTGACTTGCAGCTCAACATAACTCAGAAACCGGAGGTCGGATCAACGAAACGTCGACTCCATTTGTCTCTTGGCGTGCGATCGCCTCTAGGGGGACCTCTCCCTTGTGTTCTCATGGCCCAATGACTTCATTGTGCACTCATTTCGTAAACTAGGGTTTTTCTTAGTTTCCTTCAATGCAATCTTGCATTGGTAGGTCAACTCTGCAAAACCCTCCACCGAGCCAGTGTTGGCAGTGTTCCCACATAGGCATTGTCCATGCACACTTGTAGGAGCCAACGACACGCAATCTTGTTGCTCCGTTTGCTTTTTTTCTCCCAGACGGAAAGTCATCAAGTGTCCTTGAATGACATTTTCATGCTACTTGCAGCTCAACAAAACTCGGAAACCAGAGGTTGGATCGATGAACCGTCAACTCCGTTGGTCACCTAGCGTGCGATTACCTCTGAGGGGACCTCTCCCTTGTGTTCTCATGTTCCAGTGACTTCATTGTGCACTCATTTCGTAAACTAGGCTTTTGCTCAGTTTCCTTCAATGCAATCTCGCATTGGTGGGTCGATTCTGCAAAACCCTCCACCGAGCCAGTGTTGGCAGTGTTCCCACGTAGGAATTTCCCATACACACTTGCAACAGCCAACGGCACGCAATCTTGTTGCTCCGTTTTCTTTTTTGCTCCCGGACGGAAAGTCACCAAGTGTCCCTGAACAACATTTTCATGTGACTTGCAACTCGACATAACTCGGAAACCAAAGTTCAGATCGACGAACCATTGATTATGTTGGTCTCCTAGAGTGAGATTACCTCTTGGGGGCCCTCTCCCTCGTGTTCTCATGGCCTAGTGACTTCATTGTGCACTCATTTCATAAACTAGGGTTTTGCTCAGTTTCCTTCAATGCAATCTCGCATTGGTGGGTCAACTCTACAAAACCCTCCACCGAGCCAGTGTTGGCAGTGTTCCCACGTCAGCATTGCCCATACACACTTCCAGGAACCAACAACACGTAATCTTGTTGCTCCATTTGCTTTTTTGCTCCTGGACAGAAAGTCACCAAGTGTCCCTGAACGACATTTTCATGCGACCTGCAGCTCGACATAACTCGAAAACCGGAGGTCGGATCGACAAACCATCGACTCCGTTGGTTTGCTGGCATGAGATTAACTCTAGGGGGCCCTCTCCCTCATGTTCTCATGGCCCAGTGACTTCATTGTGCACTCAATTCGTAAACTAGGCTTTTTCTCAGTTTCCTTCAATGCAATCTTGCATTGGTGGATCAACTCTGCAAAACCCTCCACCGAGCCAGTTTTGGCAGTGTTCCCATGTCGGCATTTCCCATACACACTTGTAGGAGCCAACGACACGCAATCTTGTTGCTTCGTTTGCGTTTTTGCTCCCCGACGGAAAGTCACCAAGTGTCCCTGAATGGCATTTTCATGTGACTTGCAGCTCGACATAAGTCGGAAACTGGAGGTCGGATCAACGAACTATTGACTCCGTTGGTCTCCTGGCATGCGATTACCTCTAGGGAGCCCTCTCCCTCATGTTCTCATGGCCCAGTGACTTCATTGTGCACTCATTTCGTAAACTAGGGTTTTGCTCAATTTCCTTCAATGCAATCTCTCATTTGTGGGTCAACTTTACAAAACCCTCCATCGAGCTAGTGTTGGCAGTGTTCCCACGTCGGCATTTACAATACACAGTTCCAGGAGCCAACATCATGCAATCTTATTGCTCTTTTTGCTTTTTTTCTCCCGGACGAAAAGTCACCAAGTGTCCCTTAACGACATTTTCATGCGACTTGCAACTCGACATAACTTGGAAATCGGAGGTCGGATCGACGAACCGTCGACTCCGTTGTTCTCCTGGTGTGCGATTACCTCTAGGGGGCCCTCTCCCTCATGTTCTCATGGCCCAACGACTTCATTGTGCACTCATTTCGTAAACTAGGGTTTTTCTCAATTTCCTTCAATGCAATCTCACATTGGTGGGTCAACTCTGCAAAACCCTCCACCGAGCCAGCGTTGGCAGTTTTACCACGTCGACATTTCCCATACACACTTGCAGGAGCCAACGGCATGCAATATTGTTGCTCCGTTTGCTTTTTGCTCCTGGACGGAAAGTCACCAAGTGTCCTTGAACGACATTTTCAGGACTCCCCGGAACCAGGTTTTGCTGCACGGTTGCATTTATATGCCCTCGACAGGTATCCAGCGGGTGTCCCTGAAGGCCTTTTGGATGCGAAACGAAACGAGCCATAGAATGATGACCGTGGCTCAGATCGACGAACTGTCGACTCCATTGGATTCAGGACGTCGGGATAGTGCTAGGGGTGCCCCTCTCCTCTGGTCCTGTGGCCCGGGTGTCACCTTGCAGGTCAATCTTTGAAACTAGGGTTTTTCTCAGTGAGGTAGTGTGCAATTTTTGCATACGGGGGTCAGCTTTGCAAAATCCTCCGCCAGGCACTTACGGCAAGCGTTCCCAACCGGAACCTCCCTAGACACATTTGCAAGACTCCCTCTAGTGAATGCTTCCTTTTTCCTTGTTGTGGATCAATAGGATGAACCTTGGTATCCTCTATAATTGGATTTGGATTAGTTTGCAAAGAAAGCCTCTGATTCATCATGTCTATTCTTTTCTTTTCTTTCTCTTCTTCAATGACTTCTTCAGGTCTCTTCTTCCTTGGTGATTTTCTTCCTTCATTATGTGGATTCCCCATCACCACAATGATCAATTCAGTATAGTTTGTTTTTGTTGCTCCTCAATTACAAGCTTTCAAACCTTTAGTGTTTTCTAGAACTGTAGATCCTTCAAGGTGCTTCAATTTTCCTTCTCAAATGTTCATCTTTCCCATCAAAACAATGATGAATGAGAAAATTTACCTTTGGTGCTCTTCAATAATAAGCAAATGAAATTTAAATCATAACTTGTTTGGGCTCTTTGATTCTCTTATACAATTGTGTATATCCACCATCACCATGAAATGGTATTGAAGCTTGATATCTTATCTTGTGTGCTCCTCAAATATAGGCAAAATGAATCTTTCAAAGACCTTATCTTTGGTGTTATTCAATTGGATATTCTTCAAGCTTGTTGATTATCTTCTTCAAATATGGCCATATAACCCAACACCACACTGAGCAACCATGAAAGATGTCCTCAATGCTGCACCTGCATAAGAAAAATAATGATGGAGATGGTGTAAATTGTGAATATTTCCAATGGCGGGCTCATGATGTTCGAAAAAATTGCGGGATTTGGTGTTTTTTGCTTGGACAGAGTAAAGTTTCTCTCAGACAGGGACAGTCCATTGTTTATAGAGTTACAAAACATGCACGCGTTATATAAAGCTAAAATGCGCACGCGATATGGAGAATAAAAACGCGTACGCGATATGGAGAAGAAAAACGCATACGCGATATGGTTAAGCACAATAAATAGGTTAGGTGCACGGCTAGGGCAACGAATAAAATCAAAAGAAAACAAATGTTTTGTATGGTTACATACAAAACAAATGTTTTTAGTGTGGGACAAACTATTTGTATGGTTTAATACCCCCCTAACTCTCTCCCAATAATCCCTAGATACCCCCTATCTCTTTCTAAATATATGTCCCTCATTCTCTCTACATCCCTCGCTACATGTTTCTTTCTCTCCCTTACTCCATCCATCTCCCTACCACCCCACTCTCCATCTTTCCACCTTCTCTTTATCTTTGTCATTATCCCTCCCTATAGCACTCTCTCCCTTCTTCTCCCTTAATCACTAACCCTCTATGCCTTTATCCCTCCCCCGTGCCCTCTCTCTCTTACCTTGTTTCTAGAGCCCCTCCCCCATAAAGGCCTTTAGACTCTCTTCTAAACATTAATCCCTAAGTGCATAAGTGCACAAGATGATGAGGAGGAGGATGGTGATGACAATGAAGATGATCATGATGCAGATGATGATGTTGATGAAGATGAACATGATGGTGATGACGATGA